>JBCNJP010000023.1:42652157-42670432 GCA_039602395.1 Deinandra increscens subsp. villosa | reverse complement strand
AATTGAACAAGTAAAGGGTTAATAATCATATTTGCTTATTAAAGATTGAATATGTCTGATGCATATGTCTTGTATTTCTCAGATGGCTGAAGAGATGCTAATTGGAGATATAAAATATGAACCAGACCATTGTATGCCGGCATATCTAGAAGACCCGCCTGAAAAGCACATGGAGCTATTCTACTCACTGGTGGCCGGAATGAACACATGCAAGATTAACCATGCATTGAGGACAAATGTACTTATCGATGAGATGCTGGTTAGAGAATTTTGGGGAACTGCCAGGGTGAATTCTGACAAGACTAGGATTACTGCAACGGTCAGCAACAGACAAATTGTAATTGAAGAAGAAGACATAAGGCAGGGCCTAAACATAACAGATGAAGCTTCTGATCCAATCTCATACACAAAGGAGGTAGTTCTTGCTGGTGCTCAATCTATGGGGTACGAGGGGAAGTTTCCGCCTATTTTCAAGAAGCTGCTGCCTCATTATTGGAGGTGCCTAGCTCATTATATGCAGAAGTCTTTTCTAGGGAAGAGGACCAGTTTCGATCAACTAAATCAAATTCATGGAACTGCATTTGTAGCCCTAGCATTAGATTGGAAGTTCAATTTTTCAAAGATGATGCTGCTAGACTGGGCAGTCAATGCCATGCTGAGTGCCAGAGAGCAGTTTTTGATGACGCCAAGGTTCGTTCAGATGGTAGTGATGAAGAAGTATCCGATGATAGAGGAGAGAGTTGAGAAACTTGATGTGAAGGTCATGGATTCTGGAGTCTTTGGTCTGCAAACCCAAGACAGACCAGGCAAGCAGACTTTTGAAGGAAGATTGGAGTGGGTTAAGAGAGGCGCTTTCCCAGAAGTGGCACGGGAACAAGTGTTAGATGACTCTGAGCCAGAGGCAGATGTGCCTGAAGTTAATGCATCAATTGCTGAAGACCAAGACTTGACAGTAACTCAAGCTGTTAATGTTCAAGATGAAGATGTCATTCCCTCAGATGAAGAAAATATAATGGATGACATCCTTTCTGGCCAGGACTTAGCTGAAGATGATATTTATGGGGACTTGGAGCCACTAACCCATAAAAGGTCAAGAGAAGATATGTTTGGGTCGTCTGGGAGTGATGATACACCTCCTGAGCTGAATTTAAACGTTGATGAAGCTTTCGTGGAAGAACCCGTCCCTGCTCGTGAACCATCTCCGCGAAAGAAAACTGATCCTAGGAGCATACGGTTCAAGTTCACCAAGACTAGCTCGAGCCTAATGATTGTAGAACCAACTGGACCCAGTTCTGAGGGTCCCAGTGGTCAAGAAGAAACCGTTAATGAAGCCCTTCAAGAGCAACCGTCTCTCACACAGACTGAAGAAGGTGATGATCAACCTGCCCCTGTGCAGCAAGCCGATTCTGAACGTGCAAAGCCCTGTACGTGAAGATAGGCAATTTATGGAGGTTGAGAGCACCTTCGTTGTTCCAAGTCCGGTTAGAGTGAGCCTCTCTACCGCGACCAGCCAACCACTCGCAGCTCCAGGTTTCCGCCCATTGATGGCTGCTGAGCTTCCAGTTGATTTGAGGATTAGTGCTGATCCTCAGATCAACTTCCTGATCTCTCAGAATAGGATGAGACAGAATGAGATCAAGGCTCTCATGGAAGAAAATCAGCGTTTGAGAGAGAAGGAGGAGGCAAACAGCAAATATATGAGAGGGTATGAGTTGGCAGACAAGGAAAGAATGGAATACCTTTACAAGATGATAAAGGATCTGAGAAGGAAGGTTAATCAACTGACAAATGGTGCAGGGCCTAACAACACAGGTGCCCCTGGTCAGAGTTCATCTCAGGGAATTCAAGCTGATGATGCAATGGAGACTGACGAAGGTGATGAGAATATGGAAATGCCAGATTACGCCCGAAGTGGCAGAGTCATCTCTAAAGCCCCTGCAGGACACGACAACTGGTTCCGTGAATTCTATCAAGGACCAGCCCCCCACAAAATACGCCCTCGATGTTGGTGAAAGCTCCATTGACAAAAGGGGGAGTCGTGAAGCCATCTTGTGCTGGCACTATGACACGGAGAAGAAACTGTTTGCTGTGATCCGTGACGGCTACAGTCCAGTTGAGTATTACAGAACTCGTGGACAATTCCACTCATGGACTGAGCCTGAGATCAGAAGTTTGCTCCGAGCTCCTTTCATCAACAGGTGGAACAGCTCAGATGGGGAACTTATCAGAAACAACCTATTAAGCCATCTGGAAAACAATTTTGCTGACTTTGACCTGAAGCAGGTGAGATGGGTTGAGACGGGAACTGACCCTGTGACTGGGGATACAATTGGTGAAGCTAGAAGACCACCTACCAAGCGCACAAGGGTGATTAACATGTTGGATGAAATCGAAGACGGTACGCTGGTCAAAAACTTTGACTGCTGGTGCTATGATCCAACAACTCATGAGGTGGTGGTTCTATGCAAAGGTTTGAGACAGTTTTGCTTCTATGATCCAGTTGATCTGCTGCGTTTTGGAGAAAGAGACATAAAGCTACTCGCCTCACAGCCTATACTTGGTGATGAAAATGATATGGAGAATGCTGTGAGGGTGGGAATCTTTCATGGGACTGCAGAGCGAATTGTAGCGAACAAGTGGTGGTCAAACAACGTTCAGAACACATTCAGATTTGACTTGCTGCTGCCGTGAAGTGGTCTAATGGTTCATGCCTAGGGGAAGATTGTAGGGCTATATTTATGTAAGGCATGAACATTAGTGTTGGGCTTAGTTTATATTAGTTTTGGGCTTATAATTTACTAGTTAGTGGGCTTGTTTAGTGTTTATGATTGGGCCTTATGGGCTTCCATATAGTTTACGATTTGTAATAGTGGGTAGTATATAAACCCACTTGATTATGATTGTAACCAAGCTTTTCAATACACTTTCATATTTACGATTTCTCTCTTTATTGTGTTTACGATCAGCTTCCAAGTTAGAGTGTTATCATTCAAGATTCAATCTTTATCTTAGATTGAATCTATTTCTTCTACTTGTTTCTTGAATCAAGCTTATACGAGGTTTCCGCACTCGTATTTGTCTAGATATCGTGTTGTTTGACTGATTTCGGACCTACAGTACCGAAAAGCTCAAAGTTAGAAGGAATCCTGGCATAACAAATGATTATGAAGTGGTAAGTTCTTCTGGCACCCCATCAAACACAGCCTTAACTGCAGCAATAATCTCTCCATCTCCTGCTGAACATTTTGAAAGAATAGATATGGATATGAGACCACTGGAGCAGCTGGCTTAAGCTGTTGTCACTACCACTGACACAGCTGAATTTGTCATTACCAGCCCAACCGTTTCTGAATCTGAGAAGGTGATGGAACTTCAAGCTGAATTTGTCAACCTTCAGAGTCAAAATGATCATCTAAACTGTTCTCTGCAAGTGGCAAACCAAAAGATCAATGATCAGTCACAAGTCATTGCTGAACAAGCTGCTGAAATTCAAAGACTCAAGGATTTGTTAGCCAAATCTAGTGAAGGCAAACAATTGAGTGATAAACCGGATGATGATGGTGGTGATAAAGAGACTGAGATGCCAGAAAACTAGCCTGAATCTGATCTGAGAAGTGAAGGTGAAAATTCACAAGACCCCATATCTTCCACTACCATTCCTGCTGGTAAAGAATCGATTGGTGTTCGAGACACATCAAGCTCATTGCATGACAGCGATTTTGAAATCGATGATGACACTATCATAGAAGGAGATGACTTTAATTTCTCTGATGACGAAGATTCCTTTGTCAGCAGTCTCCTTCATGATGAACCAGTTGATGAGACTCTGGAATTAATCAAAAAGCTTGCACCTGTGCCTGAAAACCTAAAACTTCCAAGGTTTGCACAAGCTGCCAAGATTCTTGCCATTGAGGGTTCAACAAGCGCTGAGTCTGAAGCTGAACATGACTTACCTCTTCAACTTTCGATCATTCCCACTGCTCATGCTGACACCTCTACCTCCTCTGCCATGGTTCCCTTGACCGAAGGTGTCCCTCAATTCTACATTGATCTAGCCTTCTTGGATTTTGAGATGTCTAATTTCAGGGAATACTATGCGAGAATCTGTACTCAAGAAGAAACTCCTACGGTATTCTCATTGAGACACTTGAAGATGGTGATGAGGCAACTTGTGAAGAACATCCTTACTTTGTGGACTTTAGAGATGAAGATGACATGAATGAGCTGGGTTAGAGAATGAACGTGCTCATGAATGAAGCCAATCCACTGAACCACATAGATTTGGATATGATCGATAGTGAAGATGATGATCAAGATAAACCTCCTTGTCCTACTCCAATCCAAGTAAAGATGGAAGTAGATGATGAGTTTGTGAGCGTGCCTATTTCTACAGTCATGTCTACAACTGAAACTCTTGCTTTGGACATCAACCCACATGTTCCTGGAGTTATTCCAACTGATGCTGAGATCATAAATCATGAATCAAGTGCGGGTCAAGAAACTGAGAGTCAAACTGATCCTAGTGTGAATGCTGAGCAAAATCTCCGAGATCGGATATTTGAAGCTTCTTTCATACATTTCTCCTCAAACTCCGATAAGGAAGAAGATGATCCTAAGGAATCGGCTGCTACAGAACCTGCTGTCGCAGAGCAGCCCGGTCCTTCTGAAAAGGATAAAGGAAAAAGGATATTAACTCCTGAAGAGATTGCTGAGGAGTATCTGAAAAGGGAAGCTGAGAAAGACAGGTCTTGTCGAGCTCTTATTGAAGAAACACTCAGTGAACAGAATCGACTGCTTGAGGAAAAGGCCGAAGCGCTCAAAAGATATGAATCAGACCATCCTCCTGCTATAATCTATGGAAAGGGCTCGAGTACTTTACCGGATCGTTCTGCATCAACAAGAACAGATGAACCTAGGATTCGCATTGTCACAAACTTGGAGGGCACCGATGTGGATGAGGAAGACACCTCTGAAATAGCACACATGGTCAGATCTCTAATGAAAGACACTGATGAAGAAAGGTTAAATTCACACCTTCCACAAAATCAAACTGTTGAAGCTGAAACCGATCCGCTAGTTGATATCTTTGCTGACACCACCAAAACTGTTGAATTCCTCCCCATCAGAGATCATTTTTCAGATATAATTCTGGATATAGGCAACACATATCTTCCACCAAATGGGAACTCGTCCGATGAAGCTCCTGATTTTGAAGAATACATTAAAGCCACTACCAACAGGATGACTTTTGAGGCACTTCGCAACTACTGTAGATTCAAAAACATTGATAAGAAGGCTTATAACAGAAAGAAACTTAAAGGTCTACGTAAGTTTGTGGAAGAGTATCGAAAGACAGAACGTCTGGCAAAGTTTGAAAAGATCAGACTTAGAGAGCAAGAACGGGTTGAGGCACTCAAAAGGAAAGACAATCCTCCCATCTATGATCAATGGGAAAAGATGGCACCAAACCTAAAGGCTATGCAACAATTTGCTGCCAAGAACTTAAGGAAAATGCCAAGCAACCCAAAGGTCAATCATGGGATGAAAATTTTGGGATGGAAATATGATGAGGCCTTTGATGCATTTCTGGTGAAGAAGCAGAACGGATATGTGCAAATCTTTGGAGATTTCAAAGCCCTTCTCTGCTTGTTCTCTTGGGAGCTCAAGCAGCTGAAATACCTGGAGTTGGTAAGCCACTCTAACCATCAAAAGGGTATTCGAGCTGCCTTCCTGATCAAATTTTCTTATGAGGACAAGAAATTCAATCAGAATCCTGAAGAAGAGAGAAAGGATCAAATTGCTGAAGAGAAAAGACGTCTCTGTGGCCCTCATCGAGGAATGTTCAAAGATATTGGGAAGGAGGTGAAGACAAAGACTATCCCAGGGAATCCGAAGGTTGCTCCAATAAACAGCTGGTACTACAATGGGATGACTCATGAACTAGTGATTGAAAGAGTTGGTAATGAGCCTATCAGAATATTTGCAGCAATAGAACTCAGACTACTCTCAAGATCCTATTTGAAGCTGATATATTATGAGAAGATGCGGACAATTCCGGTTCAACTGAGACCATATGAATGCTATGACGCCAACTATTTTTTGATGTTCTTAAATTGGTGGTGTACAAGGCTTGCAGATATGGGTAAACTCACACTTGATGCAGAACTCCTTAGAAATGCAAACTACTGGTTGATAGAAGAGTATGGATCGAGTGTCATTCTTGATAAGGCAAGAAGATTGGTCGAGCTGAACAACTTCAATGACCTGAAAAAGCTTGTCTGGCAAGACCTCTGGAGGCTATATGATATGGGAATAAAAGTGCTATCTGATAAAGACAAAGAGGCCGCAAGAGAAAACTGGAGATTCCTGCTAAAGCTGCTCGGTTAAGTTGCATAAGTTCAAAGGTTTGCATTGCCAACAAGGTAGGAAATTTTTGGAACCTATTTTGTTGGCAACACAAACTATTCACCGTTGAGTATTGTTGGTGAAGACCTTTTTGATGTCCTATTTTGTTTTGATACTTTGTTTTGTAATAGACTTTGCACTTGTACTTAGAAACATTTTTGTATGAATCTAGCGTACTTGTTTCTTTCTCTTAGCGAACTTCTGTGAATTGAACTTAGCGATTTTTTAGCAAAAGCAGCTCTCTTGGGTTGTATCGATTGGTTAAAAGGCCTGAAAGAAAACGTTGTTCTGGAGGGGGGGGGGGGATGATACCTGTTGGCAGCGGCTTCAAAACACCTTCAAGCAAACCTAACAACATTTCCTTTGAACTCAAAAAAAAAGAATCTATTAGAGGGGGAGATGAAAGATATTATGTTCTACCATAAAAATTCTTTGATTCTTGCCTTTCAAAGAATTTCCATGATACACAAGAACAATATTTTTTTGAGGATTTAATGATACCTTAGAGCAGATTCACCCCTTTCTTTTACTTTCTTCTATCTTTTAAAAGGATCCGTTGGTTTTTAGGTGCAGTCATTTGATTTGGTAATAGTAATAAAAAATAACAATTAGAAAACAATAATGGCTTGGGTTGTGTATCTACACCAATCTATGGTAGAAGAGAAAGTTCCATCGGAACAATTATTTATTTCAGTGTACCTCTTAGCTTTTTTTTTCAAAAGGGGGAGGCAGTGTAGGGAGAAATGAAAAGAAGATATACTTTAGAAGAGATGATGGAAGCAGGAGTTCATTTTGGATATGGTACTAGGAAATGGAATCCTAAAATGGCACCTTATATCTCTACAAAACCTAAAGGTATACTTTAGAAGAGATGATGGAAGCAGGAGTTCATTTTGGCCATGGTACTAGAACTGCTTGTTTTTTTATCAGAAGCTTGTGATTTGGTTTTTGATGCAGCAAGTAAGGGAAAACAATTCTTAGTTGTTGGCACTAAAAATAAAGAAGTCGATTTAGTAGCATGGGCTATAATAAGGGCTCGGTGTCATTATGTTAATACAAAATGGCTCGGTGGTATGTTAACAAATTGGTCCACTACAAAAACGAGACTTCATAACTTTAGAGACTTGAGAACTGAACAACAAACAGGGGGACTCAATCGTCTTCCAAAAAGAGATGCGGCTATGTTAAAACGACAATTATCTCATTTGCAAACATATCTGGGCGGGATTAAATATATGACAGGGTTACCCGATACTGTAATCATCGTTGATCAGCACGAAGAATATACGGCCTTCAAGAATGTATCACATTGGGAATTCCAATAATTTGTTTAATCAATACAAATTGTGACCCCGATCTCGTAGATATTTTGATTCCAGCGAATGATGATGCTATATCTTCAATCCGATTAATTCTTAACAAATTAGTATTCGCAATTTGTGAGGGCCGTTCTGGCTATAAGAGAAATCCGTGTTTAATGATAAGATAAATAACTTATTTCATTTCGAAACCTTCATAGATTTATCAAATCGGTTACTATTTCTAAATCTTAAAAAAGAGAGAGAAAAAATAAGGAATAGAATTTGATTAGTTGGTATTCAAAATATACGATTCAAGTAGTCAAGTCGAGAAAGAGATGATTGAATCAAAATAATTTTGTTTAAAGTTCTATGTTTGTTAGAGGGCAATATGAATGTTCTATCATTTTTCATCAACACACTAAATGGGTTATACGATCTATCTGGTGTTGAAGTAGGCCAACATTTGTATTGGAAAATCGGGGGTTTCCATGTCCACGACCACGTACTTATTACTTCTTGGGTTGTAATTGCTATCTTATTAGGTTCAGCCACTCTAGCTGTTCGGAACCCACACACCATTCCGACCGGTGGTCAGAAATTCTTCGAATATGTCCTTGAATTAATTCGAGATGTGAGTAAAACTCAAATTGGAGAAGAATATGGTCCTTGGGTTCCTTTTATTGGAACTATGTTTCTATTTATTTTTGTTTTTAATTGGTCAGGCGCCCTTTTACCTTGGAAAATCATACAATTACCTCATGGGGAGTTAGCCGAACCCACGAATGATATAAATACTACTGTTGCTTTGGCTTTACTCATGTTAGTGGCATATTTCTATGCGGGTCTTACCAAAAAAGGATTAGGTTATTTTGGGAAATATATTCAACCAACTCCAATTCTTTTACTTATTAACATCTTAGAAGATTTCACAAAGCCCCTATCACTTAGTTTTTGACTTTTCGGAAATATATTAGCTAATGAATTAGTAGTTGTTGTTCTTGTTTCTTTAATACCTTCAGTGGTTCGTATCCCCGTCATATTCCTTGGATTATTTACAAGTGGTATTCAAGCTCTTTATTTTTGCAACTTTAGCTGCTGCTTATATAGGTGAATCCATGGAGAGCAACCATTGACTAGTTTTCTAAAGAGTCCTTTTTTTTAGTTTAACCTAAGGCAATGTGTGCGTGGCTAAAAAAATAAACTTAGGAAATGAAAATATACAACTACACGATATATGATCAGAGTAATAGAAAAAAAAAGATTACAATAAAGATTACAATATTGATATTAGAGTAGAAAATCGAAAAAAAGGAAAGAGATCTCAAAGATCTTTTTCCTAAAATTCCGGTTTGGGGCCATTTATATCATAATCATACCTTACCCTCAATGAATATTCGGTTTAGATTGGGCACGAATGCTGCTCCGAAACGTGTGTCCGTGCGAGACACGTTTTTACTAATTTCGAGCCACCATTTGAGCAGATTCTAGAAGAGGCCTTTTTGGCTCCTAAAACTGCAAAACCTTTTTACATTCCAAAACTGATCGTTGATGGAGATCATTAAACCCGTTTAATGATCATAATGCACATTAATATACATGTATTATATATACACATTGTTGATCAGATGTGCATAAATGAACACACACAAATCAGTAAGGAACACACACATATCAGTAAGAAACACGCATTGTTGCTGCTGTTTTCTTATCATCGATCCCATTGTTGTTGCTGCTGCATTCCGGCTTCGTTTCAGGCAGATCATCTAGTCCAGCAGTACACATTGCTTCGAACAGGTGAACCCTGGGAACAGACGGCAAATCTGTTTAAGGGAATTGTCACAAACACAAGCCCAATTCCTTTGTTTTCTTGTCTTCTACTTTCAGGGATCGTTCCAGCCATCAGTTCATCATACGATTCACTGCGTCTTCGATTCGGTTAGATCGTCAATTTATTTTGTATTCTTATATTATGCTTCTGTTTGTGTAACGATTGTCATAATCATTTTACGCGTAAATTCTACTTCTCATCTGCCGTCTGTTATGCTAACTTTGATTCTACTTACCCAGGATCGTATCTTGCGCTGGGATGCTTCTAGGAGGTGAAACCAGAATATGATGTGCTATCCTCTCTTATATGCTAACTTTGATTCTACTTCTCATCTGTTCTTTCACTGTTCGTATTCTAGTCAGATTTGGGAGATGTTTCGCCAGCGTTTGGGTTTCTCAGGTCGAAATTTGGTTTGGCAGCATATTCTTGATTTTCTGATTTCTAGAGCTGATCCGAAGAGCTTTGAGTCGGTTGTTGGGCGGATTGGCGTGGCTGCGGTTGCGTATTATATTTGGCAAGAGCGAAATAATCGTATATTTAGTAACCAGACTCGACCTCTGGATGTCCTTGGTGCTGTGATTGATGATGTTATTCGGTCGTGTATTATTAGTCTGAAGTTTAGGAAGACCCCCAACGTCTTGGTTAGGCTTGCGGAGTGGGAGGTGTCTGCTGAGTTTATGTTCGGCAATGGTAGCAAAGTTTGTTTGGTTTGTTGGTTTGGCCTAGGTGTTTGTCCTAGTGTTGGTATGTTTGTTTGTTTGGTTGTTACCTTGTTTTCTTTCGGGGGCCTATCCCTGTTTGTTTCTGTGTGCGCTTTGCACACCTCTTGTATTGACCTTTATTATTTATTATCACCGGGGAAACCCTTTCTAAAAAAATACTAAGGCAAATAGGTTATGATCCTATAACCGAATAATGGGTCATGTATGGTTATGTAACATACATATGAGACGTACACAATGTTATTGGTGTAGTCTCACGAATTTTTCTAAGCGAATGTGTGAATGTGGGAAACGGATATTGTGATATCCATTGAGGCTGTGATGAATCAGAATGATGCATCTTCTGTTCACATGCTAACATATTGCAGTCCAAAGCATGCTGGACTAGTACTTGGTTGATTGTGATGCTCTGTTGAGATTAATCAACTATAACATTAAGATACACATGAACATAATACTGGATTTGTATATAGACAAAGTTCAAAGAAAATCTACATTCGGAGTAAGGAACATGATATAACCTATGGAATACTTGAATGACTAGGTCGTTAAAGTTGATATTACCTAGTTTTTTACGCCTACAACAACTTTTTGATTTCTTTTGGACCACTGGTTCTTTCAAACATGTTGTTCCGGACTTGTGTGGTCCTTCCGGATAGGTTGTTCCGGAATCATGCGGTTTTTTTCGGACAGGTGGTTCCGGACTCATGAGCGTCTTACACAATTTCTAAAATTTTGTTACAGATTAAGTTAGAATTATTCTAAGTATGAGATGCTTGTGTGAACAAACTTATGGAAAAAGCATGTGTTGCATGCATCAATTCTTAAGCTCTCGTGAGCTAATGAGTTGAACTTATGGACCGTAATGATACATGTGTTGTTCAAATCATGAGAGTCTAAAATGGGATCATAAAGCTTATCAAAATACAAGCAATGTGGGGGGAGAGACCATTTAAGAAACAACAAGTGTTGTTGTTGAAATGGGGGGAGAGACCATTCAAAAACACATGAACTAAAAGTGGACTTGTTTAAAGTCAAACCAACTGCGTGGAGTAAAATTCTTGAGAAGTTATGGGAGTGGAAAATAGCTTTTGCAAATGGCTTTTGCAAATGACTCTAATGTGGCTAGAATTCCAAACTGTCACGAGTTAGTATCTAGCTAGGAATAGAGGAAAACCTGTTAACAATTCGAGTACTCAAGAATTATTGGCAGTTTGATGTATCTGATGAGTTGTACGAGACCAGGCTTAGCATATGCTGTAAGCAAGCCAAGTGAATACACGAATAATCCAAGTTCAACTCATTAGAGTTGTGTGATTAGGTACCTAAGGTACACAAAGGAATACAGGTTGCACTATAACAGATATCTAGCAGCAATTCAAGGACATTGTGATCCAAGTTGGATATCTGATACGATATCTAATACGATATTTGATACGAATGATTCCATAGCAACGAGTGGATATGTATTCACACTTGGAAGTGCAACCATATCGTGGAAATTTTCAAAAACAAAAGGTTATTGTAGATCCACGATGGAAGCATAATTCATCGCTTTAGATAAAGCTGGCGAAGAGGCAGAATGGCTACGTCTATTGAGGATATACCAAGATGGCCTATGCCGGCAACGGCGATATGTATACATTGTGATAGCAAATCGGCAATTGGCAGAGCTTATATCACAATGTATAATGGTAAGAAGAGACATATAAGATGTAGACATAATACGGTGCGATAAATAATCTTTATTGGAATTATCACTGTTGACTATGTGAAGTCAAAGGATAGTATTGCGGATCGGCTAACAAAATGCCTAAGTAGAGATTTAGTTTGGAGGTCGTCCATGGGAATGTGACTAAAGCCCTTTACAGATTAAAGTTCATATCAAGGAAAACCTAACTCAGTTGACTGGAGATCCCAAGATCTGAGTTTAATAGGACAACCTAATTGTATGAACTAGTAAGGTCACTATGGGGGGGGGGGGGGGAGAGATTTGATAAACCCACACACTTTAAGAAGGGGATGTGTAATTGGAACAGGTATGTCTCCTAGTCCATTCCTAAAAGTGACAAGTACGATGTTAAGCCTATGGCTTTTAATGATTCAGCTGAGGCAGAACGTGGTGAATCACCTATGTGAGAGAGAAGTGGGGTCGCTTCGAAGGGTATTGAGAGGGGCACAATACCTAAGAGCTCTCGCAGAACCAGGCTAATGTTCATGACCATAACGAACATAACTATGAGGACTTGATATTGTTAAGTAGAATCTTGTGTGAAGCACATTGTTGCCTACACAAACGACAGACGAGTTCAAAGGCATCACCGCCTACTCAGAGCTAGTAAACTAAGTGTGTTTCATGAGCGAATGTTCAAAGGGTAAAACATACCTATCGTATGCAAGATTCAACTGTTGGAACTTAATCGGAATCTGCTACTTCTGAGTACAACCTCCATTCATGTGGGGGATTGTTGGATAAAGTGTGTGTGAATGAGATGTTTATCTCAAAGAAATTTTGGTTCAAGTTTAGGAATGTGGTGTATCCTATCCCACATTGGTGGGGGAATAAAATTTCTTCTAGTTTATAAGGATAACCCTCAAAACCTTGAATAACTCATGTGTCATGTTTTACTCTGGCTTATACCCTCGCGCAGGGGGGGGGGGTGGGTGTGAATCTTGTGTAACACCCCGACCGATGGCGGAAACATCAAGGTGTCACGAAAATGGAATTAAAGCACTTGGATAAAAGGAAACCATATTTTATTATTAATTCAAAACTTAAACATCAATTACAAGGCATGAGAAAATTAAAAGAAAATAGGTTTATAATCTGAATCTCCAAACTTCTAGTCTCAATCATGCTTGATTCTCATCTCCTGAAAAACACGCAAAAGGGTCAACTACATATATAGTTGGTGAGTCATAGATTTATAGTAAAACAGTAATAGATAATCATTTGATAAAAGCTTGCAAAGTCGTACATGTTAAACTAAATATGCAAGTATTACACTAAATTAATCACATATTCGTCACCCAGTAATAAATGATGTTCAATTCCCTCAAAGGAATCTCTACGATTATGATGTTCAGTTTCCTCAAAGAAACCTCTACGATTATGATGTTCAGTTCCCTCAAAGGAACCTCTACGATTATGATGCTCATGAGACTTACATGTACAGGTCCCTAGAATACGATATAATATAGATAACACAAGCAATTTATTTAACAGTCCTGACTTTGCTTAATAAGAATAAATGATTTCAAGAATAAAGTTTCACAATGATTCCCAATGATAATCATGAATAAGTATCCTTTTTGTTTGAAAACCTAGTAATAATGATATAAAAGTTTGTGCGTGTTTTCCATCCCAAAAGATTTAAAGTAAATTGGGAACTATGAACTCACCTTATGTAGTTGGTTGATTACTAGCTTGACGTAACGGGAATGATTCATTCAAATTTAAGGGATCCCTAAATGAATGATGAAATCGGTTAGCCTAAAGATACGATGACGAAGAATAGGATTTCCATATATATAAGGTTTCGTTGGGATTGTTGATTTGGGGAAGATGACTTTATTTTCTTGATTTAGGTCTTTGGTGTATAAAATTGTTTGAGGATAATTATTAAATAACTATATAAATAATTTGGCTGATAAATATTTGACTAGACAACTAAATTGAAAAACAGTTATCGTTAATAAGTATTTATTTGTGTTTATGAGCATTATGTGGTGACTAAATAAATGAAATAATTTAGTGGATTAAAATTAATAAATAAATAACTAGATAATCAATTTAATAAATAAATAAATAATTAACTAATAACTACGTAAGTAAATGACGAAATAAATGAAATAACATAATGAATTAATAAATAATTAAGTAAATATTGAGTAATTGAGTGAATGACCGCTTTAATGATCAATTAATAATAATAATAATAATAATAATAATAATAATAATAATAATAATAGTAATAATAATAATAATAATAATAATAATAATAATAATAATAATGATAATAATAATAATAAAAGAAATGTAACCGAATAAATGATTGACAAATTAATTATGTTGTTAACTAAGTAATTAGGAGAGTAGTTAACTAATAATAGAATATTAAACAATAAGTTATGACACAAAAAGAATAACTAAATAAATTGATGTTTTTATCAAATAATTAGGTTTATTAGGTGTTTTGAGAAAAAGTTTGTAAAGTTTATAAATTTGTAAAAACTTAAAAATGATGGTTTATACATTTTATGAGGTTTTGAAACATTGTATATATATTATTTAAGGTTTTATGGAAAATTATAGGGTTTTTAGGGATTTTTATGGCTCAAAATGAGGGGAAATAACAAAACAATAGAAAAAAAAATGGGTGAGAAGAGGGGGGTAGCGGGTTCGAACCCGCGACCTTCTATTTCACAGGCAGCGTGACGACCAACTGGACTGGGCACCCTTTTGATTCTAAAACCAAACAAAATAATTAAAACATAACACTGTGGGTCATCTTCTTCCCCGAAAATAAATCCGAAAACCCTAGATCTTTGACCACGAAATTGAACCCTTAAACGCATCTGAATGCTAAAATTAACTTAGGGGTTTTACTCAGGGATAAAAACCGAGTCAAATGGTATAAGATTTACCTCGAATCATTGCCGGAAAAACGAGATTGGAAGGTCGCCGGAGTTCGGCGCCGGCGGCGGCGGAATTCGCACGACAGGGACGATTTTCAGTGAATTTCTTGATGTTTTGGATTCGCAAATGGTTAGGGAGTGTCGAGGAACCATTTATAGGACCGAATACGCGATGGAAGTGAGTTAATTCGGACTTTAAATGTCCAAATTGTTTCACGACGGGAATGATTAACACGTGATTAAGCGACGGTTTTGACCACATACTGACAGTTAAATAATTGTTTGGAACGTTTAGGAGTAAATGCCATCAAATTTCGGTCGTTCTCGGGGGTTTTAACCGTTTCTCCGGCGAAGGTGATACCGCCGGCGGCGGTTGGCCGGAAAAACGGGACTGGGAACGATTTTTTTTAAATCAATGTACCCCTTTATTAGTTTCTAAAAATATCAAAGGTTTTTATAAACCTATATATATTTTACTTTATCAAATATAAATAAGTTTTCTTATAAATAAAATCAAATATGTAACCAAATTTTTATATAACTTTTTAGGAAGAATCAATCGAGAGTTTGTTTAAACGAAATAAATGTGTCGTGATGTTTATAAAAATGCCGAATTTTATAAAATTTAAAATTTTATGATATACCATATTTGTTTTTCTATTATAACATAACAAAAATTACTTCAAATGAGTAAATGATACGATTAAATGGTTAATTACTTCAAATAAATATTACAATATAATATATAATGAACAATTCAAGTCAAAATTTAAAAAGGCAATAAATTTGTTTTTAACAAGTAATTATTAGAATTTAACTTAAATGACTATTTTAGTTTAAAAATTTGAAGGTTAAATTTAAAATAAATAATATATAATACGTAGATAAGAAATGGATTGTCACACCCCCAATTTCCACTAACGGAGTATGACCGTGTGGGGTGTGAACCAGACCAGGATCCAAGTCTTTAGCTACAACCAAGCCATAGTTAAAGGGTAAACCAGTCATGTATTACATTTAATAAATCAGCGTTTACATTTCCAAAAATCAGCGGAAGCATTAAAAGTTTACAAGGTTGTTGTTAAGTAAAAGTGATTACTAAAGTATCTGAAATACAATGTCCAACAAGGGTTTTTCAAAAGACAAGTATTGCCAACGCCCGTTCCATCCATGATCCTCCAAGCAACCTGAAAAGCATTCAACAATCAAGTGTCAGCTAAAAGGCTGGTGAGTTCACTAAAACAGTCTACACAACACCATGTAGACCAAAATGCATACGAATAGTAAGAAAATAATTCATAACCTAGTAATGCAAGTATTACCCGTATCAATAGGTAGCTAGCCTATGCTTATGCTCACCTGAACGTTCGAAACCAAAGCTAACGAATATATCATAGGCATAACCTATGTAGTTGCCTTCCCCGTGTCTTTCCCGATCACGGTAGTCCTAGGGTAATATTGGTCTCAGTCCGACCGCCAGTCGGGAGGGTGCATCCTGTGCACCGCTGAGCGGGGGTGTCAATCCCCAGTAGATCTACTCAACATTACCTCGCTATTCTATATTAATGGCCCGATAAAGTAAGGACTTTTGATATTAAAAGCAATTCAGTGAAACATGTGATATATGTGGGATAACTACTCAAGTAAAGAAATACCTTTACCGTGTGTTGCCATCCTTTACCGGATGCAACAAAAATAGTAAGTGAAACTCACCTTAGGGTGCACTGGTACGCGGCACTTGGTTCTACAGGTTGGTCAAGATCGACCTAATTTGGTAAATATGGCCTAACCGGATTAGAAGTTATCACTAGGACGAATAATAACACATAAGCACCTAAACATGTTTCATGCATCCATACAAGTCATACAATTTACATAGAAGTCCCAAATTGGGAGAAAATCATGCAATTGCAACTTAAGTCAAAGCTGACCCAAAAAGTCAAACATCAAGCACCTATCTAGTGACATAGCTAAAATCCACAATACTTAGAATTAACTCTTTAAATTTTACAGGCATATACTACATATCAAATAAAACTTGTTGCAAAAAGAATCAAGTAAAAAGGTTAAGAATTGACAAAGTTATGCACGTCGGAAGTTAGCATTTTCAGCATTTAGTAAACTAGTCAAAGTGAAATGAAAACTTTCATAACTCACTCAAAACTTTGAATTTATGAACCAACTTTTCCAGATCTTACTTTTAATATATAAAAATCATTTACCATTTATAAACTTGTCAATAAAACAAGATTAGCATGCTCAACCAAATTGAAAGTATACTTTTCACTAAACTGGACAGCTTTGAGTACCCAACTTGCAGCAGTGTTTTGAGTGATCAAAAGAAGGTTTTAGAAAGTGTGCGAGTAGCCGTTGTAAAGCTAAGACATCTTACTTTACTAGGGAAAAAGAATCAATCAGTTTCGAGCAAAATTGAGTAAGTTATGGATGCTGCAAGTTGACCCAAATTTCTGGTCAAAGCTGTCAAAAATCTTTAGTTTGCAAATGTTTAGGATTTCAATTCTATGCTAACATTCGATCAATCAAACACCTACTAACAAGTTTAAAATCAACATAACATGTAATTTTTGGTCCTAACAAGGTTGTATCACAATCATAGCAAAATGTGAGCATGTGACTAGCATACAAGAGCATAACACCTAAATTTTATAACCAAACACTCAACAATCATACAAGAGCATTCACAGCAGAAATTGAACTCAAAACCCAGCCCTAAACCCGAGTTCAAATCTGTCCCAAATCATAAGTTAACATATCTTAACCTAAAACATGAAATATGAGCATAACAACACTCCATTTAGCATATAGACACACAAAAACACACATGCAATAAACTAATTTCGGATTCAAAAATTAGGGCTTACAAGATTTATGTAAAATCGTAGGTAGGAGTAGTAAAGGAGAAGATGAAGCTGGCTTGAGTGTTCTAGTAGCTTGTAGGAGCTTCAATCCACCTCCTTGAAGTTTGATTTCTCCAAAATCGCAAATGTGTGTGTGTGTGTGTGTGTGTTTGTGACCGTGAAGAAGAGAGGGAGAGGAAGAATGATCGTGAATGAGGGGTGGGGGGTGTCTTAGGGCAGATTTCTTTTAAGGGAAAGTTACATCCTTAGTCCCTCCAAGTTCTATTTAGACACATAAAGCACAAAACTCAAATAAATGAGTTTTTAACTAGAAGCTTATGAAGTAAAGATTCTAAAAATGTTTCTAATTGTTTTAAACTCATTTAACATGCAATGTTTAGTCAGGACAAGTATAAATATCATTTACACATAAAATTTCCAATTTGCGCACAAAGTCCGGTTTCACTCGAAAATATAAATTTTACAAATAACACTTAAGATCGCGAAATAAATTCACGAAACG
>JBCNJP010000023.1:42574657-42644657 GCA_039602395.1 Deinandra increscens subsp. villosa | reverse complement strand
GGGCAATTGTCACTGCTTGTGGATCCGAATATGGGTGATCTATCCATGACCAGGATGAAGCTTGGGTAAAACTAAGTGGATGTCCGAACCGACTGATGTTGAAGAATCAGCGGATGAGTTGTGGTTAGTGGTGAAATGCCACTCGAACCCAGAAATGCGTTGAGGCGCAATAGTTGACTGGACATCTAGGGGTAAAGCACTGTTTCGGTGCGGGCCGCAAGAACGGTACCAAATCGAGGCAACTCTGAATACTAGATATGACCTCAAAATAACAAGGGTCAAGGTCGGCCAGTGAAACGATGGGGGATAAGCTTCATCGTCGAGAGGGAAAGAGCCTGGATCACCAGCTAAGGCCCCTAAATGACCGCTTAGTAATAAAGGAGGTAGGGGTGTAAAGACAGCCAGGAGGTTTGCCTAGAATCAGCCACCCTTGAAAGAGTGCATAATAATTCACTGATCGAGCGCTCTTGCGTCGAAGATGAACGGGGCTAAGCGATCTGCCGAAGGTGTGGGATGTAAAAATACATCGGTAGGGGAGCCTTCCGCCTTAGAGTGAAGCACCCACATGAGCGGTAGTGGACAAAGCGGAAGCGAGAATGTCCGTTTAAGTAACGCAAACATTGGTCAGAATCCAATGCCCCGAAAACCTAAGGGTTCCTCCACAAGGTTCATCCACAGAGGGTGACTCGGGGTCTAAGATCAGGCCGAAAGGCGTAGTCGATGGACAACAGGTGAATATTCCTGTACTACCCCTTGTTGGTCCCGAGGGACGGTGGAGGGTAGGTTAGCCGAAAGATGGTTATCGGTTCATTCGTTAGTTGGGGAATTCTTCCCCTTGAATCGGATTTTTTAGGAAAGTATCGAGAGAGAATTTGATTTGGTTAGACAATGTGTGGTTGGTAAACAAGGATCGGTTTTTTCGCAAGGTACGGAATGTATCATCAAATATTCAATATGATTCCATAAGATCTAGTTTCGTTTAAGTAAGGGATTCTAGCCAATTGAAAGGTTCTTCTGTCAATTCAGAGATCATTTTGATTCCATTAGTAATGAGGATTCGGAATATCACACATTGCTCAATCAAAGAGAGATTCAACAACTAAAAGAAAGATCGATTCTTTGGGATCCTTCCTTTCTTCAAACGGAAGGAACAGAGATAGAATCAAACCGATTCTCGAAATGCCTTTCTAGATATTCCTCAATGTCCCAACTATTCATGGAACATGAGAAGCAGATGATTAATCATAGCTTCCGGAAGAAATCGAAGAATTTCTTGGGAATCCTGAAAGATCCATTCGTTCTTTTTTCTCTGACAGATGGTCAGAACTTTTTTAAGAAATAACAAGATCTTTCTTTTCTCAGGCGATCGGAAAATAAAGAAATGGTTAATCTATTCAAGATAATTACCGTCTCAATTCATCCTATTTCATTAGATTTGGGATCTGATATGGTTCCGAAGGATGAACCAAATATGGACAGTTCCAACAAGATTTCATTCTTGAACAAAAATCCATTATTTTTTATTTCATCTATTCCATGACCGGAACAAGGGAGGATACGCGTTACACCACGATTTTGAATAAGAAGATTGATATCAAGAAATGGTAGATTTATTCACTCTATCAATAACCGAGCCGATCTGGTGTATCATAAGACATTTGCCTTTTCTATTTATTCCTATGGATTAGGTCCATTACAATTCTTGAATGGGGTATTCAACTCTAGGTATGCATGAAAAACAACATCTTTATTGGTTTTGTTGGTTCTATTTCCTATTTTTTTGTGATTTCAGTATTATTATATGCTGATTTAGAAACTATAGCAAAGAAATAGAAAGAGATAGACTAGAAATGACATATGTTATGTTAACGACACCAAAAGGATATTAAATGAATGGAATTGGGATATGGATGGAATATAATGAAATAGAGCCACTTTGAGGTTCCCTATGAAATGAGGCATGGAGGGGAGCCACCATGTTCAATAAGTGGAACGCATTAGCTGTCCGCTATCAGGTTGGGCAGTAAGGATCGGAGAATGGCAATCACTCATTCTTAAAAACAACGTTAGTTAGAATCGGAATAGGATTCCAACTCAACACCTTTAGAGTGAGATTTTGAGAAGAGTTGCTCTTTATGAAAGTTGTAAGCTGTGTTCGGGGGTGGGGGGGTGGGGGGAGTTACTGTCTATCATTAGCCTCTATGGTAGAATTAGTCGGGGGACCTAAGAGGCGGTGGTATACCCTGCAACGGATGTCAGCGTTTCAAGTCCGCTTATCTCCAACTCGTGACCTTAGCCGATACAAAGCTATATGATAGCACCCAATTTTTCAATTCGACGATTCGATCTACGACTTATCATTCATGGACGTTGATAAGATCCATCCATTTAGCAGCACCTTAAGATAGCATAGACTTAAAATGATGGGCGAGGTTCAAACGAGGAAAGGCTTACGATGGATACCTAGGGACCCAGAGACGAGGAAAGGCGTAATAAGCGACGAAATGCTTCGAGGAGTTCAAAATAAGCATAGATCCGGAGATTCCCGAATAAGTTAACCTTTCAAACTGGTGTTGAATCCATGGGCGGGAAAGAGACAACCTGCCGAACTAAAACTTGCTTTCCGAAGATGAAATGTCTATGTTTTTTCGCCCGAAGAACTAACTGGATTGTTACGATCGGAACGAATGTGCCGTGCTTTGGAAGAAGCAATCTGTTACCAAGACGTCTTATTGGAAATAACAAGAACATCCATGAATACTCAAAGTTTCATATCCAAAGCTAGTTTTCAAGAAACCGCTCGAGTTTTAGCAAAAGTAGGTCTCCTGGGGCGTATCGATTGGTTGAAAGGCCTGAAAAAAACATTGTTCTGGGGGGATGATACATGTTGGTAGCGGCTTTAAAACACCTTCAAGCAAACCTAACAACATTTCCTTTGAACTAAAAAAAAAAGAATCTATTAGAGGGGGAGATGAAAGATATTTTGTTCTACCATAGAAAATTATTTGATTCTTTCCTTTCAAAGAATTTCCATGATCTACACAAGAACAGTCATTTTTTTAGGATTTAATGATACCTAAGAGCAGATTCACCCCTTTCTTTTACTTCTTTTACTTTTAAAAGGATCCGTTGGTTTTTAAGTGCAGTCATTTGATTTGGTAATAGTAATAAAAAAATAACAAATAGAAAAGAATAATGGCTTGGGCTGTGTATCTACGCTAATTATTAAATCATTTTATTTTTTAATTATTGTGATTTCTGTATTATTATATGTTGATTTTGAAACTATAGAAAAGAAATAGAAAGGGATAGACTAGAAATGACATCTGTTATGTTAACGAAACCAAAAGGATATTAAATGAATGGAATTGGGATATGGATGGAATATAATAAAATAGAGCCACTTTGAGGTTCCTATGAAATGAGGCATGGAGGGGAGCCACCATGTTAAATAAGTGGAACGCATTAGTTGTCCGCTATCAGGTTGGGCAGTAAGGATCGGACAATGGCAATCACTCATTCTTAAAAATAGGGTTAGTTAGAATCGGAATAGGATTCAAACTCAACACCTTTTGAGTGAGATTTTGAGAAGAGTTGCTCTTTATGAAAGTTGTAACCTGTGTTCGGGGGGGGGGGGGGGGAGTTACTGTCTATCATTGGCCTCTATGGTAGAATCATTCGGGGGACCTAACAGGCGGTGGTATACCCTGCAGCGGATGTCAGCGGTTCAATTCCGCTTATCTCCAACTCGTGAACTTAGCCGATACAAAGCTATATGATAGCACCCAATTTTTTCGATTCGGCGATTCGATCTACGACTTATCATTCATGGACGTTGATAAGATCCATCCATTTAGCAGTACCTTAAGATAGCATAGACTTAAAATGAAGGGCGAGGTTCAAACGAGGAATCAGCTTCTGGATTACGGTTTGAATTTCATGTCCACTCCTAACACATTGATAATACTGCTGCCATGTTCATTGTTAAGAATCTTGTTCAGCACTCTAAAACAAAACACATAGTGATTAGGCATCACTTCATTAGGGACTGTCACAAGAAAAAGCTCATCACTTTAGTTCAGGTTCCTATAAGAATCAACTAGTAAATCTCTTCACTAAGGGATTTGATGTTTCTAGGTTTAACTTCCTAGTTCATTCAGTAGGAATGATCAACCTTGATTAAGCTTATCTTTAGGTTCCTTATAGGTTAGTGCATTAGTCTTAGGTTGTGTAGTTTAGAGGTACTGTCTTTGTCCGCTTTTTGCCTTTCAATAATCCTTTCCTGAATAACCAAAAAGATGTCACTTTTATTTTTTCAGACCTCTTCTGAAAAGACAAAAAGATTTTGCAATTAAAATTTTTCCATAAAACACAAAAAAAATTAATTTAAGTCTCCTTGAGTCTTACTGAGTTTTTGGTTAACCTTTCTTGACTAACAATAAAATGTTTCATTGTGTTTTAAACAAAATTTCTAGAAAATATCAAAAATATTTTATTTTACATCTTAAGTAAGTCGGCCATGCCTAAACCGACTGACGGTTGGAAAAATCAAATAAATTGCAAATATTTGCAAAGTTAAATAAAAATCACTAAAAATAGAATCGTGTGATTTCCAACAACTTCTGTGAAGGCACTTGTTGGATACTTGATGATAAACACAAAATTCTGAAAAATTAGTGAAGTTTCATTGAACTTTAACAAATTCAGAAAATTTTTGGTTTTTGGTTGAGCAAACTATGTGGAATATAAAATAATTCTGGTCTTGTGATCTTCCCATAGGAGATCCAATCAATCAATAATACTATAATTCGATGTGTCGGTAGGCTCAACAAACTGAGAAGTAGGCAAATCCTGTGATTTCACACTTAAAAGCATGAAAATGTTGACCTTAAGTCAAAACAGTTGCTAAATTCTTGGTATTTGCCTAAGTCTGAGCTAAGTAAGGCAACCAACACACTCGAGTATTTCTTTAGCGGTAAGTGCTGATTTCAATTCCACAAATAAGTGTGCAATACCACACATCCATCAATAAGTGTGAATCATCACACAACCATCAATAAGTGAGACAAATCTCACATCCATCCATTGACCATGAACACATCTGCTGAGGAAACTCTAACCATGCGTTTACGCATCCATCGTAAATGTTCCATGACACATCTGCTGAGGAAACTCTGACCTTGTGTTCATGCGAATCCAAAAACATACTACCATCTAGAAATCAGTACTTAACACTAAAGAAATAGGGGGGAGAGATTTTGTATGTGTGTTGGATAAGTCTAAGTGCAAATATGACCCAAGGCAGGATAACTGTTGACTTAGTGGAATAAAAGGTCAACACATCTTTCATTAAACCAGACTAAAACATGATAACTTACATCACTGTGATTTTGCTGAAAATTGCCTTGCTTGAGCTTAAGTGGATAAACAATACCGACATTCTGACTTAAGTTACTGAATCTGTGAGGTGATTTGAATTGTAAGTGTCGATGATCACATAATTGCCGGTTTGATTCCTATTATAGTCCAACCATTACGAAGCAAAAATATGTAATTTATGCAAATAACTGGTAATTGCCAGAAAAATAAGGCATTTTTTGTGCAATTGAAAGCACTACGCCTTGATATAATCAAATCGGTGATAAAATGTGAAATTGGGTTCTTTATTCTTGAAAACATCAAGTTTGTGAAAAACAAGTCAAAATTTTGAGATCCATTTGTTAAATTAAGTCAAAATCAACCGTTTGGCACGTTTTGGGCTGGCCTGACGCAATTAAAAATGTTTTAAAAAGGTTTTTAGTCAAATGTGAAATTTTGAGAAATTTTGAAAGTTTTTCTGAGTCAATGTGTTGTTTTTGAAAATTTCATACACTTAGAAAAAAAATTTATTCCAAAACTGACCTCGGTTATTTCATCAAAATCACAATAATGCACTATGTTAATCCCTAAGTTTTCAAGTGTATTTACTGTTGGTGATCCCGACTAGGTCGGTCAGTTGACTTAAATAAAAAAAATTCAGTTTTATAAATTTTTTAAGTTTTTCTTTGCTGTTGGAGATTTGGGGAAACGCCCTTAGCGATCTCGAGTTCTGCAAGGTTACTCTTAGTGATTTCGAGATAATCTACATAAGTCTAAGCGATTTCTGGTACCTTTCCCTTTAGCGATTTTGTTTTTAGTAAAATTGAGCTTAGCGACTTCAATGCTGGCTTGTTTTAGCTTAGCGATTTCACCCCAAATCAAATTGCCTTTAGCGACTTCCTTTTCTTCCCTTAGCGATCTCGCCGGCTACCTTAGCGATTTGGCCTAGACTTAGTGATTTCACTGTCTCTGGTCCTAGAGATCTTGTTAATATTAAGTCTTTTTGTTGTTTTGTTTTTGTGACCTCGCAAGTATATAAAAGGGATGACTCTTTTCTTTCTCTTCACCATTTTTCAAAATGACGCACTCCCACTCTTTCCCTTCTAAGAACCGACGGTGACTAGTCACCTTTGCTCCTCCGATTCCTCCACGATCTCACACTCGAATCTGCTTCTTTCTTGCTAATTGGGTTGGCGCAATCACCCCACTCGCAATTGCAGGTCTGATTTCTCTTATCTTTGGGTTATTGAGATTCTGCTTGGTTTGGACATTGGTCCTTAAAGCCAACGCACGTCTTAGTCAAATAGGGTTTCTAACACTAAACTTTTTGGTGTTTTACATAGATTCAGGTCCTTCCTTTGTTCCTAACCTATTTGCGAACTCATTGAAGGTAAATGAATCCCTCTTATTCATCTGATTAGGAACTCGATTTGATAGTGATTTAGTGAACAGGGGTTGGTTGCGATGGGTGAAAAGAAGGTCCGGTTGGTGAATCTTTGTTTAATAAGTGAATGAGTTAGTTTAGGAGAGTTGGTTGTAATGGGTTTTTTAAACTTTAGCAAACTGAAATTCATACAATGATTCTGACTTCACCAATTTTGATATAAAATTGCCCATTCTCCTTGTTTCACCATAATACAAGTTGTAGGTTCTTTGAGTGTGGATTTTTTGTTGCTGCTGATGTGTTGATTGTCTATTTTGTCCACAGATAGTTAAATGTGATTTTAATTCCTCACGTGATCTGCATCTCAAAATAATAAGTCTCATGTTTAAACAATTGATTGAACTCATGTTTGTTTTTATTATTATAACTAAGACACTTTGGGATTCATGTTATCTCAAAATGTGCTTGAATGGTAATGGAAATACATGGTTTATGTTTAGGTTTATGGTTTTTTTATGCAGATCCTATGGATTTAGGATCACATGAATACATGTTCCACTTTAAATCATGTCAAGCTGAGTTTGCAGATCCTATGGATTTAGGATCACATGAATACATGTGCCACTTACAACCTAGACTTGAATTTCACATGTTTTATTGCATCAAAATTGACTAAAATGGATCAAGTCTTGGACTTTAACATGTCTACCATATGGTTGAACCTATTAAAGGTTAAAGTTATAATGTTTGACTTGTCTTAACTTTATTTTTGGCAATTGCATGCATAGTTGACTTTTTGGTCAAACCTTGTGAAACTCACTCTTGTTTAATAAATATGCCCCTATTTGGGCTGTGTGTGGCTATCGTATGGTTGTTTAACAATCTTTTCCTAATTTAATTGTTAATTTCTGTCCAGAATCATTCCAAGATCTTCTTATCTCTTAAAATTGATCTTAGCTCAAAGTAGATCATCAAAGAGGTATGTTTCTTGAAAATTTGGCAATTCTTGATATACAACTATTGAGCTACACAAAGGCTATTCAATAAACTCATTCAATCTATTTGAATCACATTAGTCAAACTCTAATCAATTAAATTGATTGATCATAAACAGGATTAAGCTTTGAACCTGTTGCTTTCTTGAAATATCTCTCAATTAGATCTTAGCAAATTGTTAGATCTTCCTTGAGGTATGTCTTCTGATCTCTAATAAATAATTGGAAGTTTGACCTCTGTCCAAATGAGTGGATTGTTTTACTTACTGTTCTTGTAATAATTCAATAAGTTTCATGAGATATGACTTATCATGCTAATTTCTGCAATTATGAGTTAGGAATAACATCTACTTGCTTTGATGAAATACTTTGATGAAATGATGTGCATGTCTGTCATTGTCTTATGAAACCTTTATCTTTTATTCTGCATGTGTAGTCAGCTTTGGAACTATTTAAGCTTATATCACAATAATATGAGAATTAATGAGGATAGGTTAAAATTTCTAGGACTGCTTGTGCCTAAATGACTCTGACCTTGATGTTAATGCTCATATCTGATATTGTATGCTTTTTTGTTCCCTCACTTGACTCTGTTTGATTTTGGTTATGTGTTTTGAGCTGGTTAGAACTTCACAAATGTTTTTTGATTCATCATTTAATCTCTTATATGTGATAAGTGCAAACTTAATTAAGTTAGTCAACTATGAGTGATTAAATAGAATAGATGTGTCTGTAAGTGTCTCAAATTGCTCAAATCATGTTGAACTGATGAACCTTTGTGTCTGGAATTTTGTATGACTCAAAATTAATAATTCTAAATCGTGAAAAGTTCAAGATTAGGGGGAATCAATTCTTTATTCTTTATTGAGCCCATTGGGTGATTTGGGTCAAAATGCTGTCTTTTCAACTAAAGTCCACTCACTTGAGTAATATTTACCCAAATTTCCCTAACTTTGTCACAATCTGCTATCACTTGAGTTTTTCTTCAAATAAACTTTAAACAAGATTCCTGTTTCAAAATTCACTTAGTGACATCTTCTGTTAAACTGAATTGATTGCTTTGGAGAAATTTGAATCTATGTCTTAAGCAAATCTTGTTTATTTTTATGATAGTTAATTGAACAGCTCTGTCACTATCATGAATCAAGTGTGCCATGACATTCACTGAACTCATCAAAATAGATGTAATCATGTCATTTCTTTGTACAGATGGCTCCTAGACGTGCTAGAGCAGCTGATGCACCTCTGAATTTCTCCAAGGCCCATATTCAATTATGTGAAATTAACAAAAGCTGGACCGATGCCGGATTATATGAACATGCCTTCAAATTTCTGGAAAACTCAAGTTGGATCACTAGTATCCTTATGGAGCATGTCATCTGCTCTCAGATTATTCATATCTTTTGAAACAATGCTCACACATTTGTTGCTGACAATGGTTCCAAATCCATCAGATCGAGGGTTCAAAATATGTATGTTGAAATAAATGAGGAAAGAGTCCGAGAAATGCTGCAGTTGAACGATGCACTATGCCCCGATTCCTTTGCAAAGGCATAATGCAAAGACACGATCCTCATGATGGGATATGAAGGACATCTTCCTGTAGATTCAAAGGAGAAGATTAAGAAGAAGTTTTTCCTAGATAATTGGAGGTGTATGATCACCTTCTTCATTTCTACTTACTCTCCAAGAAAGTCTGGGACTGATGAATTTGTGGAGGAAACAGCCTGGGCACTACATGGTTTGGCATCTGGTGCTGGTTTTAACCTCTCTAGACAAATAATAAAATGGATGGACTACAACTTACATCCTACTAGAAAATCAGAGAAGTTCTTGATGTATCCTAAATTCGTACAAGCAATCCTTGATCATTAATATTCGAACCTGCATAAGATGGATCCATACGTGGTTCCTAGGAGGATGATGCCCGGTTCTTACACTCGTTACCGGTTGGGTCAATATAATGGACCCAAAGTTCCATTCTTCCCGAATATGATTGAGGGAATTGAAGTCGATGAATACTTGGATGGAAATCAAGGAAATGATGATGCTGATGCTGATATGGCAGATGTCAATGCTGGTAAACCTGAGAATAACGTAGAAAATCTCCAAGATGATCATCCAATCAACTCTCCCATTCATGATGACCCTGTGCATTCAGAACATGAAGATAAAGGTTCAACCTATGATGCCATTGAATCAGACGAATCAGGAGATGAAGCTGAAGAGTCTGGTAATGAAGCTGGTGCATCTGGCAATGATACTGACAATAATTCAAATGTATCTAGATCCAAACCTGAATCTGGTTCAAGATTCCAACCTGGATCGGAATCTAAATCTAACTCTAGCAATTCTGATGCTAGGGGTCCTAAAAGAATGAAACATAAAGCATGAGAAAAATCCAAAGTTAGTGAACAACCTGAAGTAACTAGTCAAAAGAGACAAAAGAAATTAAGTCAAAGCAAACGCAGGATGACATCTGATCCGAGTCCTCAAAATCTGATTCACCTGAGCCCGTATCAGCCTCACGTATTTGAGGGTGGAAACATTATGCCTAGCCACAACAGGGAATCAAGATCAAAGTATGCTCAAGAAAGGAAGAATCTTTAAATTGGAGAGGTCCAGCCTCTGGATCTGGAACTGCTGCTGCCGTGCAATCATCTGTTCAACCTGAACTAGATAATGTAGTACAGCAAGTTGTTCAATCTGCTCCCTTCACTACTATTGAAGCAACTATTCAAGACATGGACACAAATTCTGAAAATACCATCATAAGTCTAGATCCAACCATTCCATCAGAGTCTCATCCCATGCCTATGGCTCCTACTCAAGCAATTGTATCTGAGGCAGACACCTCTGTGGTTCATCAAGAGTTGACTATGGAGACAAATCTTGGAATCTCTAATACACTTGCTGCTGATAAGCTTAAAGAAGCTAATGATAGGATCAAAGAACAAGATCAAGAGCTTCTCAAAGCTAATGAGAAAATAAGAGAACAAGCTGAGGAAATTGAGAGACTAAAGAGGTTATTGGCTGAAGCTCTGCAACATAATCAAACTTCCAGAGCTAATGATGATGATGTGGGTGGTAGTGGAAATGCAAGTCTTGGTGATGTTTAGATGATAGACCAGGCCCCCTCTGCTGAAAATGTTCAACCAAATAAATAGCCAAGTTCAAGAAAAGCTTCCAAAGAATCTGGAGCCAAATCTTCTAACATTGTCACAAAACAAGATGTAGATGACACTCATCTTACTGATTTCCCATCAGGTGATGATGAATCTTCCGAGTCTGGACATTTCTTTTGGTGACTCCTTCTTAAATGATGAACCGTGTGGAGAAGATGATGATAAAATATATCAGTCCGTCATAAGCTTGGTGCCAACTCCCGAGAACCTCAAGCTTCCAAGATTCTCAAGTGCTGCAAATGAAGCAAATCAACAATGGAAGAGCCAGATGTACCTCAAGTCATTCCTGAACTTTCATTGCAGCTTCAATTGGCTCCTCCGGTACAAAAGCCAATAAGAATTGAAATGCCTGCAAGTGTTGTCTCCGATATTTCAGAACAACTAATGCACATGCATGTTGATCCTGAATTTCTAGATCTTGGGAGAAATGCATTTCGCGAGTTTTATGCAAACACCCTTGCTACTGACCCCAGCATCTGAATCAGTGTAGTTGTTATCGAAGATAATGAAGAAGCCAAAAAATCATTGCAAGTTCAACCTCTTATCTTGATTCCAGATGAGATCTACAATGAACTTTTGTTGGATGATCGTCTAAACAATCTTAATAATGACTCCAGCGGAACAAACTTCATAAATCTGGAATTCAATACTAATGATGAATATGACGAAGAGATCATCTATGAGATCAAGGACGAGCTGACTGATATCCTTTCTCCAACTCCTCTGAGATCTGAGCATGTGTTGAGTGAGCCTCAAATGCAAGATGATGCCAATATGTCACCAATCTCTTCACCAGTTCATCATACTAAATAAAGAGAAGTTACTCAACCCAAGAAGGAGAAGTTCATGCTTCTGAGCCTGCCTCAACCACCACTGGTGCTGTTGCTGAATGCGTTCCAGTTGATCCTGTCCAAAGTACAGGCGGTGGTCCAGCTACAACTGTTTCAGGTACTGCACATGAAGCCAGGCCTTCTAGCAATCCTAGCAAAGGCAAGAAGAAGTTGACTCCTGAAGAAGTATATGAGCAAGAAATGGAAAAACAGAGGAAGAAAGATGAAGCTCAAAGACTCGCCAGAGAAGAAATGGAGCGTGAAAGAACACTAAATCTGCTTGCTAGGGAACAAGCCATCAAACAACTACAAGACGGCAGTCGTCCTGAAGACATAATTAGTCCTGGATCTGAGCATTTTGAGCCGAACCAAATAATGATGAGGCGAGAGAACCATGCATAAGAATAATCCCCAACCTGGCTAGAGACAATGTTGATCCGCCAGACACCTCATTGATAGCCATTTATGTCAGAGAACTCCTTCCTTGGGGCATACCTCTATCCTACTTGATGACTCTTTCGGATGCCCAGCTCGTTGAGCTGTATACCGATGAGCAAGATATGGAGAACCACATCTATAACTACAAGCTTGCCGAAAAGTTAACTGATCCCAGAGCGAATCCTTTTGCTGACACAGATAAAAAGTTTGAATACGTGCAATTTAATGACAACCTAAGGGAAAAGATCCGTGAAGTACACGCACAGTACATGCCTCATCCTCCAGGGATCTTTGATCATATTTCACCTCCTCCTACTCCCAATACAGCCACTCTTGGAGTCAACCTTATGACCAAGAAAGAAATACAAGACTTTCTAGACAGGAACGGTTATGCCCGTAAGAGCTACAGCAGAAAGCAGCTCCCTGGTCTTCAAACAGTTGTCAAAAATCACATAATTAAAGAAAATAAGAAGGTCAAGCGACAGCTAGATGAACGGGAAGCGAGGAGGGTTGAGGTACATAGAAAGAAAGAAGCCCCTACTTTGGTTGACGATTGGAAGGAAATGGCACCTTATAAAAAGGCTTTGGTGCAATTCACTGCTAAGAAGCTTAGAGATATGCCTCCCAATGTTGAATCAAATGATGGCATGAAAATCCTTGGTTGGAAGTATGATCCAGAGTTCAAGGCATTTATTGTTAAATGAAGAAACAGATTTGTGCAGTTCTTTGCTAAAGTAAGAGATCTTCTGAACTTGTTCTCCTGGGAGCTAAAACAACTTAGATGGAGAAAGCTGATTAACCACACAAATGATCATATGGGGAGGGATGCTGAAGATAAAATAAACTCCATCTACAATGTAAGCTCTAGCCGCCCCTTAGAGAAAGAGGAGAAGAAACATAAGATCATGTACAAAAGCATCAGCAAGGAACTAAACACAAAGAAAATAATTGGCGATCAGGTTAGTAACTCAATAAGATGTTGGTACTATAGTAGGGAAACTCATGAACTGGTAATTGAAAGGGAAGATGGTGATACAATCAGACTCTTTGCAGCGATTGAAATAAGGTTGCTGTATAGAAGTTATCTGAAGTGGTTATTCTACGGTCGCCTAGACACCATTCCTTGAGGACTCAGGCCCTATGAAATAGTAGATGCAAACTACTTTGGTATGTTTCTAAGATGGTGGAGCTGGGAATGAATTGATGCTCAAAAGATGACCACGGAAAGCCTGAGTACCTTAAAGAACTAGATCATGGGTAGATGCAGAATTTATTATCTCTCTCATGGATCTCAAAGGGTGTTGGAGATGTGGCACTACTCTGACCTGAAGAAATTTTCAAGGGAGGACCTTTAGAGATTGTATGAACCTCAGATCATCTGCTTAGATAATCGCTATAGGAATCTTGCTAGAAAGTACTGGAGGTTCTTGTTGAAGCTACTCGGTCAGGTCAGGTAGTTGTCAGTCTCTCATGTTTGTATTACCACCAAAGGGGGAATTTGTAAGACCTATCTTGGGTTGGTGGCAACTCAAACATAGCATCCCTAGTGTTGGTATTAATTGTAAATCTTTCATTTCACTTGTATTAGTACTGAAACAATTGTCTTAATGTTTTGCTAATCATTATCAATGATTGATATGTTATGTTTATCAGTACTATCATTACTTATGTTGTTTCACATTAAGATAATAGCATATGTGCTTTACTATTGTGATATGAATGTCTGGATCCTTCTTAGTGTTATTTCATACTAACTCACTTGGTTTGTGCTAATAACACTTAGTGATTTCATAATAACAACCCTTAGCGATTCCATAATGATTCTTAGCATTTTAGGAGTGTACTTAGTGATTTTTAGGTGGTCTTGGCGATTTCATGATTTCCCTTGGCGATCTGAGATTGGCCTTAGTGATTTGGAAATCCTCCTTGGCGATCTGGATCTTAGTTTTGGCGACTTGAACTTTGGTCTTGGCGATCTGGTTTAAGTCTTGGTGACTTGGACAATGTTCTTGTTGACCTCACAAAGGCTTATCTCACCCATAGCTTTGGCGACCTCACCAAGGTCAGAAGGCTGCAACTTGCTGGTCTCACCTCACAAAGGCTTGGCGATCTCACCCATAACTTTGTTCTTAGCGATTTCGCTGGCTAGATATAATAAATTTCACTAACTTCTAGTAAATTCTCTTGTAATTTGTGCAATGATAACCTGTGCTCTCTCTAATATAAATAGCCACCTCAGGATACCCAAAATAACCTAATTCATTGTCTTGGATGGCTGTAGAAGAGAGAGCACTTGTGTGTGTGAAAACCCTCGTGTTCTTGAGTTTCAGACATGGAAATCTAAGGATTTCAACAAACAAACAACATGATTTGATCATGGATCATGATTTCTGCACTTGAATCTATGCATTAGATGAGAAAAGGCTTTAGTTTGGTCCTGACAGTATCATTAATATGCGCAGAATCACTCTACACTTTATTAAAACATTGAATCTTCAAATTGTTCTTTTTTACATTATAAGAATTGATAATAACTAATAAATCAATATGGGAACTGGATTCGATTCCATCTTACTGGAATAGTATACCAACGAAAGAAACTATTCTTATTTGCTTGAAGTTACAGCTTAGAATAACCTTAGTTGATTGAATTATGATCCAAATAAGAAAAAGAATCGTTGTATGATGAAAATAGAATAACCGCCTTTTTTGTGTTGTGTATTTACAGGTATACACTATACAATCAACTATAAAAAATTGGTTATCAATTTGTATTTTTAATAGAATATAGATAGGATAAGGATTTTTGTTGATAACTCTAAAATGGTCCTATAAAGCAATTTGATAATTCTTCTGATATGGAATCATAGTCTAAATAGAATCATGATCTAAAGATATCTATTAACCATAAAATATAGACACCTCGCTCAGTCACTGCATTAGAATTTCTAATTTATTGATTTGATCTGGTTGGTATTGTATAAATAGATAATCAAAATAAAAATAAAAAAAGAGAAAATTGTTTTTACAAGAATAGAATTTTTTTTACCATTTTTGTAAGAAAACAATTTTCTCTTTATCCCCCCAGCCTATAAAGAAAGATCATGTTTTTACTATGATAAAAAAAATTCTAGTTTTATCGCTTTCTAGTTAAGTCGTCGGGTCTTCCTCCGATTTCTTATAAAAGATATTCAATCTGTCAGAATAGAATTTAAAGAGGGTATTTATGCGTAGCGTGTCCTTTATATGGATATCCGAGGCCAGGGAGCCATTCCATTGACTCGTACTGATGAGAATTTTACTCCACGGGAAATGGAAAAAAAAAAGCTGCTGAATTGGCCTATTTCTTGCATGTACCAACTGAAGTATTTTAAGAAATGAACCGATAAATGAATGCTTTCTCAGCAGGAGGGAAAAAAAGCAAGAATCATCTTTTTCTATAACATAACTTAATTGAGCTTTCTTGAGAACATTCATTCGAGTCAAAGCACACATATATGGAACAAGTATAAAAAAAACTCTTTTGGGGATATTTTCGATGTATCGAAATATACACAACTCAATTCAATAAAAAAAGAATAAACAAATCAAAATATCTCATAATCAACCATTTCGAAATAAGGAAATCCCCCTTTTTCCTTTTTGGAATTGAGACTTTAGATTTAGATATATCATATATTGTCATTTTTTTTCTTTTTTGAACCCATTTTTAAAGATATAGACTATAAAGTCGAAATAAGAAAATTTAATTTTAGAGTTCGAAGATCTCTAAAAAATTAAAAAAAAAATTAGAAGCAAAAGCATTTTTATTTGTAAAACAAATACTAAAAGAACTTTTAAAAGGAAATAAAATTTCATTATTTATACCGAGAGAAGTATATGAATCAAATGAAACTGAAATAGAAATAATTCTATAATAAACAATCAAATTATTCATGAATCACTTAGTCAAAATCGCTCTCCGGGTTTGACAAATTATTCACATGCAGAAGAAGAAATGAAACAGAGAATAGCTAGTAGTCATAGCCGAAATAAAGTCAATTTTTTTTTTGTTTTATTAATCTTTTCTTGATTTGTTTCGTTATTGTCAATGTATCATAGTAAGCAGAAGTTACATAAATTTTTAAATATCTTACTTGTCACAAAAATATGTCTTTTTCAAAATATCACAAACCCAGGTTATTAACTTTAATAAGTTAAGATCTATTCTTCAGTATAATGGACTGTCATTTTTTCTTAAGAATGAAATAAAGGAATTTTTTGGAACACACGAAATATTTTATTCCGAAGTAAGACATAAGAAACTTCCAAATTATGGAATGAATCCATGGAAAAACTGGTTAAGAGGACATTATCAATATGATTTATCTCAGATTACAAAGGCTAAATTAGTCCCACAAAAATGGCAAAATGGAAAACGAAATCGTCTCAAAATAAGGATCTAAAGAAAGGGTATTCCTATGAAAAAGACCCGTTTATGGTTTCTGTTAGTGTAAATCCACTCACCTCAATTCAAGATGAGAAGAAATTCTCCATTGGTAGCAAATGGTTATCCATTAAGCTGAGAAAATCTTAGTTAAACCCCTCTTGCAAGAACAGACTAACAGGGTCAGCTACCCAGCCAACCTTCATAATTAAATGCCGTTACTATATAGGTAGAGCTCGTTGTGAAATACCTATTATTGGATCATTCATGGGTAGAGCCAAAGAATGTGAACTATACAAGTTGGCAATAACATTGATTAAAGAGTAAACTTCGTTTTTAGTCCCCAACGTTTGCACATTTTAACAATTTTAGTCCCAACTTTTTAAAAATCTCTATTTAGTGTCTCACATTTCATTTTTTAATTTTAATCTCAACATTTAAGAAGAAACCATAGAAACGATGGAATCCACTATTTCTTTATCATTACATTTATTTTTAATACCTAATATAGTAAAACGAGGTGAAATTCCTAGAAAATTACTTAAGAAAAATTAGTAAGATTTGAACCAAATAAGATTGTGAGGTTTGGTGCCTAGGATTAAGATACGAAAATTGTTTGCAAAAATCCAGGGACACTAGTTGAATTCCAGGGACAAAAGCCGGAATCCTGGGTAAAAATGTAAGTTTAATTATGAAATCGATTAAGAAAAGTTGATGACACAAATGAATCCTTGAATGAAGTTAAGAACACCGAGAATTTTACTAGGGAAAAGCCCTTAGCCCTTAGATGTCTCTAAGGCACCGCCGGCATAAAAACCCCGGGTAGCGATAACACACGCTACCAATTTATTAATCACGAAATTGTTTGAGTACAGTGAGTAAACAGAGAATTGAATACGAGAATACAATGTGTAAAGCTCGAGTGAGCTAAATGAAATGACTAAGTGTCCTATTTATACTCCTAGCTCTTCAACAACTTGCCCGATATTCTAGGGATCTTCTCTTCAACGTCTTTTTCAGTTGGTTGACCGAGTTTTCAGCTAACACTTTTGACCACGTGCGAAATAAGTCTCCAGCTCATCCTATTTGACTGTTGATAGACTTTGTCAACCTGTCCTTGATCAGATATAGACACAAAATGCATTAGTAACAATGCCCTAGCATGCACGGTCATTTCCACATTCTGGGTCATTCGTACAATAAGGGTGACCCTGGATTATGCTCATCCCGGGTCATAATAACGTATAACAGATATAAAATAAATATGAACTTCCTAAAATTATGTTGACATCCTGGGACATTACCTTACTCCTGATATATTCAGGGTCATTCAGCGTTACCTGTTAAATTTTGGGTCATACGATTCCTGGGTCAATCCTGCTCTAAGTCTACACCTGTACCCTGGATTACCAGCCAAAAATTCAGGGTATAACAATTGCCCCCAAATTTTTGCAAGTTGTAGATAAGTCTTACAGCTGTGAAAATTTTCAAATTATGGTCTAATCCACGTCCGTTTCGATCGTGTCCGTTAATTAAGGATCCATTACACCACGTCATGGGGTAACATCCCATCACCCCTGCAACTTCTAACCCCCTTAAATACCAGCTTTAACCTCTCCTTCTCTCCTATTAACTTTTTAGAGAGCAGAGGTTTACGTTGGCATCTCCGGCTTCCAACCTTCTCCGATCAGGTAATCTTCTCGTTTCAGCCCTTTCTTTTCTTTCTTTCCAACCATGACCCGAAAGAAGATCCGATCGGAAACCCTGGCTAAAAAGATAGGAATCGAGGACTTCCTCGACCAAAATTACCTGCAAAGCCGGGAATTAGAAACCTGCACCTTCACCGACGCCGACATTGCAGCATTGTCGTCGTCAAGCCTTCTTCCTCCATCTGCTGAAATGCGGCCTTTCGATAGAAGGCTTAGGTCGGATTTCAGTTCCGAAACCTGGGTCTGCTTCCCGTTCACCCCTTTTTCCATGGGATTCTCCTACCCTTTTACCGGTCTTTTGGCCGAATTCTTCAAAGCTACTAGCCTTTCCTATGCTCAAACCCTTCCCATTATATGGAGAATCCTGGGCACCCTGAACCGTCTCAATAGGGAATTCGATTCACTGATTGGGCTACCTGAATTAGCCCTAGCCTACGAACTCAAGTCCCATGGCAGCAATCGGTTCTTGTTCAAGGATCTGAACAAGGATGTTTAACTGATTCCTCGGGCTTCTTTTCATGAGGATTGGAAGGGAAAGTTCTTTTTTGTCAAGAGATCAACCATCCCAAGAGGAATGGATCTTCCAGTTAGGTGGAGAGTAGAGGGTAGGTTTTCACCTGCATTAGGGATTAGGATTTCTATTTTATTGTACGTTATTCAAATACTGACCTTGGATTTTTCTGTTTTGTAGTGCCCAGCTTGAGTTCAATTGGCCCTGCAAATCCAGGGGCGTTCGTGAGATTCAAGACATTCTTGACCATCACTGAAGAAGACCGAGATGGAAGGTCGATCCCCATCTAGCTGCTTCTTCCACTTCTCACAGCATGATTAGTTGTAAGTATCCTGGGACCCTGCCTTTTAACTCTTGGATTTTGTTGATTTGTTATGTTTCTGTCGTTCAGCTGCTGCTACTCCTATCTACCTTGAGGACGTGGACCTGGACGCCTTTCTGTTGGGTGGATCTGAGCAAGACATTCAGGTCCTGACCACGGTCAAAACTGAGCCCTCATTTGCCCCCAAGGCTCCCTCCTCCAGGACTTCAGGCACGAAGCGTAAAACCAGGGCTGCTACCGCTGTTGTGACCCTACAACCCTTGGTAAACATGGATGCTGCCGGGCTGCTCACACATGCTGAGGCCTCCTCTCGCAAAGTAAGTAAATCCTGGGTACCCCTGAATTTACTGCATAGTTAAGCCATTCTAGGTCTAAAATATTAATTAGATTACCTTTATTTGTAGATTGTTAGGCAATTCTTCGAGCTGGTCCGGGCCGCTGAAAAACATGCCCAGGATGCTGAGTCCTCGGCCAGGAGAGAGGTTTCTGCTCTGAACAAGGAGTTGAACCTGGCCAAGGCGGCAGCCAACAAGAACTTGGGGCTGGTCCAGGACCTGGAGAAGAAGGCTGTGGAGGCGCGGACTAACCATGAGGTTGCCTTGGCTGTGAAAGACGTTGAGGGCAGGGAAATAGCCCTCATCTCTCTCCTCCAATGCATGCTAAAGATGGCCAAGGAGGTCAGGGACCTAGGGTTCAAGAACCCAAATGGAATGTGACTGAATGGGCAAGTAAACTGCGCAAACTAGGCGCAACCATCCCTGCTAGGTGTGACCCTGAGGCCGAACCTGGAACCAGCAAGGGCACTCCATCCAAGGGTTCTGCTGATCACGCAATGGACATCGACAGCCAAAGAAAGGAGAGGTGCCTGCCCAGGAGCCCAAGGCAGCAGAGGAGGTGCCAGTGGAAGAAGCTAAGGAGACGACCCATGATGCAGTTTGAAGGTTGGGGGTCGTTTTCCTGTTTTTTGTGGTTCTTCTTTAAAAACAATTTTAGTTTCATGTTTGTGATGTGATGCCGGTTGATGTTTCCCGGTTTTGTTTAAAACAATTATGCCCCACCCCTGGATTTGGAATCCAGGGTTTTTGACATGCCCCCATCCTGGGGTGGCCGGAGCTTTTCCGGACCCAGGATAGGTCTTTTAATATAATTGTCTTTAGTTACATGTTTGTGTTTGAAATATTTGAGATATTCACCAATGCATGGAATCATTCTAGGGTTTACCTTAGTATTCCTAGTTTGCCCCCAGGATTTAGGACTCCTCGTAGCTTCGGTAGATTTGTGAACGTTTCCTGTCATATGAACATAACAATTAGAATTAACTATCCAAGTAGTTAATTTACTTAGGTTTCGACCGTTATGACCCTGGATTACGTCAATAATCCCGGGCCACTAGGTAATCTATAAGTTATTTATGGGGTCATGCCCGGTGCCGTACTGGCGAACTAGGGATTTCCTCTTAGTCGTACGGACTAACTAGGGCATGTCCTCGGAGTCTTAAGTTGGTACGTTAGCACCAATCCATCTTGAAAACGCGTTAATCATTTTAAACCTTAAGGGATCCGCATATATCCCTAGATTGGGAGGTTTCCACCAATGCTATCAACACGAATGATCCCACAATCCCAGGGTTTCATACTTGGATCACGTGCATCTCCGGGCGAGGCAAAAATTGCCACGTGCTTCCCAGGCGAGGTGTGATAGCCCATATTCAGGTGGAGGAAGCTTAGTCCTCAAACCTTAGGATTGGATTTAGGTCTTACCCAATACGGAAGTGAGATTGCCAGTCTCATACTTAGGAGATATAGGCTGATTATCCTTGGCTTTGTGCATCATGGGTATGCTTTGTTCCATGTACCTTGGATTTTTGAACATCCTGCATCTTGGGTACCCTGAATCCTGGGATACCCTAGATTCTGAGTAACCCAACCGACAAAACATAGATCTCAGTGTATTCAGGGTAATGAATAACAACCTTAAATAAAATGTAATGTGTGACTGATGTTAAAAAAATAAAGAAGATAAAACATATAAGGGAATAAAAGGGATAAGTTGAGTGAGAGAAACTGACCTGGATTTCCAGCATGAATTTTGAAATCAAACACATACCTGCGAAGCTGAATCCTGGGATAGGAAGCCTTACATGAAATATGCCTTCAAGTGTATTGCATTCCAAGGTCGTGGTAGTAGGTCTCCTTCCATATTAGCTAGCCAATATGCCCCCTTACCAGCCTCAGAGTCAATCAGGTAGGGACCTTCCCATTTGGGAGCCAACTTTCCATCCCCTGGATTTGTTGTGTTCTGAAATGCCTTTCTAAGGACTAGATCTCCCACCTTAAACCTTCTGATCCTCACATGTTTGTTGTAGGTCTTAGAAATTCTTTGTTGATACGCTGCCATCCTCCAAGCCGCTTGATCTCTCAGCTCATCCAGGGTATCCAAGTCTTTAATTGGGGACTGATCATTCAAATCCTGGGTCTGACCACTAACCATGAATGTTGGGACCACCATTTCTGTTGGGATAACTGCTTCAGTACCAAAGACCAAGGAAAATGGGGTTTGGCCTGTGGCGTTCTTGGAAGTAGTCCTATCTGCCCATATCGCCAAGGGTAGCTCTTCTGCCCATCTTCCCTTCTTCTCTTTCAATCTCTTCTTTAAGTTGTTTATTATAATCTTGTTGCTTGATTCATCATGCCATTAGCCTGAGGATGCACTGGTGTCAATGTTATCATCTTTATGCCCCAGGATTCACAGAATCCTGTGGTTCTACTTCCGATAAATTGGGACCCGTTATCACAAATAATCTCGGATGGTACTCTAGTTCTTGTTAAAATGTTCCTTTTAATAAAGGATATGGCTTCTTTCTCCCTGACCTGAACGTATGCCTCAGCTTCGATCCATTTTGAGAAGTAATCTGCCATAGCTAGCATGAATATCTTTCCTCCAAGGGCCTTGGGTAATTTTCCAACAATATCCATCCCCCACTTCATGAAGGGCCAGGATGCTGGAATAGGGTACAATGGTTCTGTAGGCTGGTGAGGGACATTGGCGTGTCTTTGACAAGCGTCACATTTCTAGGAGAAATCCTGGGAATCCTTCCTCATGGTATGCCAATAATACCTTGTTCTAAGAATCTTGGACATTAAGGACCTGCCCCCTGTATGGTTTCCACAATCAACCTCGTGGATATCTTTGAGTACTTGATGGGCCTCCTCCTTCTCCAAGCACCTCAGATATGCACCTGTAAAAGATTTTCTATATAATATGTTCTTAATAATCACGTACTTGGCTACTCTTACTCTGAATGCACGGGCATCCTTCTCGTTCCCTGGAATAGTACCATCCTGCAAATACTAAATAATTGGTCTGGTCCAAGACTCCTTCTGGGTTCAAGAATCCTGGGTAGTGGATACCAGGATTTTATCTGCTGTATCAAAATCTTGGGTATCCGTACCTTGGTCTATGGCTGGTGTTAGTATAAGAATTATAGGAATATGAGTGTCTTTAAGTGCCTTGAATGCTGAGCCTAAGTTTGCCAATGCGTCTGCCTCAGCGTTCTCCTCCCTTGGTACTTGTTGAATTATTAAAATTTTGAAAATCCTGGGACATTCTATTTACCACCTCCAAGTATTTGATTAATTTCTCTCCTTTAGCTGCGTAGGACCCATTAAAATGGTTAGCTAAAAGAAGAGAGTCAACATATACCTGGATGTGCTGAATTTCCAAGTGTAATGCTAAGTGTAACCCAGCAATTAGGGCCTCATACTCAGCTTCATTGTTAGTTTCCTGGAATCTACACCTAACAGCCTGGGGTATCATGTCCCCCGGTGGCAATTTCAGTACGATTCCTAGGCCTGTCCCCCTGACATTTGATGCTCCATCAGTGAACAAGGTCCAGCACCCTAAAATTTCTTCCTATTGAAGCTGCTGGAATTCATGGTCTGCCTCTTGTTGTATGTCAGTACTGAAATCAGCCATAAAATCAGCTAGAGCCTGGGATTTTATAGCTGTTCTGGCCTCATAGATCAAATCATACGCACTCAGCTTTACTGACCACATAGCCATTGGACCTGACATTTCTGTTTGCTCAAAACAGACTTTATAGGGTAGTTAGTTCTAACATGAATTGTATGAGTTTCAAAGTAGTGTCTAATTTTAGTAGATGCCATACTTAGAGCTAATATAAGTTTTTCAAGGTGTGAGTACCTAGATTCAGCATCAAGTAAACTTTTACTTACGTAATATACAGGGTGTTGCTGAGCTTCTGCATCCTTGGTCAGGACTGCGCTTACCGTATTCCTGGAAAGTGCTAAGTATAGGGACAAGGGCTCCCCTAGATTAGGCTTCATCAACAAGGGTGCCGTGGACAAGTATGCCTTTAAATCCTGGAACGCCTTCTCGTGCTCTTGTTTCCACTCGAATTTCTTGTTCTTCTTTAGGTTGTCATAGAATTCCCTGCATCTTTTCGAGGATTTTGATATAAATCTATTCATGGAAGCAATTCTACCTGTAAGCCTTTGAACGTCTTTGGTGCTGGATGGTGATCGTAGGTTGGCAATCGCCCTGATCTGCTCTGGACTTGCCTCTATACCTCTCTTGGTTACCATGTATCCTAGGAATTTTCCTGCTCCGACCCCGAAATGACACTTCTCTGTATTTAGCTTCATGTCTTATTTATCTAGGATGTCAAAGGAATCCTTAACGTCCTGGACATGGTCATTGATGACCCTGGATTTCACCACCATGTCATCGATATACACCTCCATCGTGTCCCCCAGTTTTTCTTTGAACATCATGTTAACCAATCTATGGTAGTTGCCCTTGCATTTTTTAGTCCAAAGGGCATAACTATATAGCAATATATACCTGTTGGTGTTATGAATGTCGTATCTTCTTAATCCTGGGGCTCCATCTGAATCTGCTGAAATCCTGAGGTGGCATCCATGAAATTAAACATTTCATGGCCTGCCGTTGCGTCAACCATGGAATCTATGTGTGGTAGTGGAAATGGATCGTTTGGGCATGCACGGTTTAGGTCTGTGTAATCCAGGCATACCCTCCTGTTATACCCTGAATTCTCAGCTGATAATCCAGGGGCAGGTATTACCTAGGAATTGTATGACCCTGGATGTTGACAGGTAATGTTCGATGACCCAGGATGATTAACATCAAACGGGAAGGTTTACCTTTATTTTATTTTACACTTATATGATCTAATCCAAGGATTGCCCTTATGTTTACAATGACCCAGCATGTGGAAATGACCCTGCATGCTAGGATTTCGTTACTAACGTGTCTCCTGCTTTTATCTAAGTGACGACAGGTTGACAAAGTCGCTCAAACGGTCGAATAAGGAAAGCTGAAGACTCATTTAGCACGTGGTCAAAGTCAGTTGGCTGGAAACTCGGTCAACTAACGGAAAGAGACGTTGGAGGGAGGATCCCTGGAATATCGGAAGAACAGTTGAAGACCCCTGGAATATCGAACGAGTCATTGGATCTCTCGGAGTATAAATAGGACCTTTAGTCGTTTATTTTCAGCTCATTCGAGCTTTACTGATTGTATTCTCGTATTATTCTCTCTGCAAACACATTGTACTCGACATTTTTCAGTGATCAATAAATTGGTAGCGTGTGTTATCGCTACCCGGGGTTTTTATGCCGGCGGCGCCTTAGAGACATCTAAGGGCTAAGGGCCTTTCCCTAGTCAAAATCTCGGTGTTCCTACTTACATTTCTGGTTACATTTGTGTTGATAAAGTTTCTCAACTGATTTCATAAATAAACCTAAGTTTTTACCCAGGATTCTAGTTATTTGTCCCTGGAATTCTGCTGTTGACCCAGGATTATTTCAAATTGTCTTCACATCTGAATTTGAGACACCTAACCTCACATTCAAATTTGGTTCAAACTTTGCTAATTTAACTTAACTAATTTTTAGCCAAAACAATTTGGCGCCCACCGTGGGGCAATTGGTGTCAATTTTTTGTCAAACTCTTTTCAGATTTGTCCTAAACTTGATTTTTGCCAAAATCTATCAAAAAATGTCAACACAAATGAACACCTCGAATGTCTCGGTTTCTGCTGTGACTGCTTCAACAACTGGAGTTAACCAACCGGGTCCAAGGACCAGTATTTCGACAAGTGGAGTCACTTCATCGGCCCCAGGGTTTAATGCCTCAACCTCAGCTACGCGCAGTGACGGACCTGTGGTCAACCATGAAGTGATCGAAACCGAAAACATCCAAGAAGACCCTGTCTTAATATCTGACACTGATATCCTAGCCACATTCGGTAGGTTGGAGCGCCACATGGAACTCCAACAGAAGGTGAACAAGGAATTCATGGCTCAATTGACCAGTTTGAGATCAGAGTTACCCAGAGCCACGACGGCTCAGCCATCACCACTCGATCCCAGAATTCTGAATTTCGATACCCCTGGAGCTAATTCCAGGGTACATGAAGCTGTCGCACCACTGAACTGGAGATCAACATCCTTCCCTGCTCAAATGGCCCATGCTGATTTATCCAGAATGACTACCATCAGAGAACCGATCACTAATCCTGGGACAAACATACCCCAGGATGTTGGTAACATTCCTCAACCTTTCACCCATTATGCTAATACTAACAATTCTGTGCAGGATTCAGGAATAAGCCCATCTGTGGAACGAGAAATCCAAAAGCTCAAGCAAATGATCTCGAGTGTCCCAGGAGTTGTGCAACCAATCCCTGAAGTTGGGCCCTCGAGCCATAGGATGTCCAGATTTGCTCCATCAATCTGTGATGTGGAGATTCCCAAGAGGTTCCAAACACCCAGTATGAAGCTTTACGACGGCACCACAGACCCAGAAGAGCATGTGGCACAATACCGCGAAAGAATGGAGGTTATTCACATGCCACCCGAAATAAAGGAAGCCCGCCTTTGCAAAGGGTTTGGCTCCACTTTAACAGGGGCAGCTCTCAAATGGCTCCTAAACATTCCTCCCTATTCTATCGCTTCATTTTCACAACTAGTTAATTTATTTAACAGTCAATTTTCTTGTAGTCGTAGTTTTGAAAAACTAACAAGTGATCTGTATAGGGTAACCCAGAATGCAGGTGAAACCTTAAGGAACTACGTCAGCAGATTCAGCAGAGAAGCTCTGGAAATCCCGAACATGGATATGGCGACTGCAGTTCAAGCCTTTAAAATGAGGCTAAACAAGGACTCATTGTTTTACGAGGATCTAGTCATGAACCCATGTCATAAGATGGATGAAGTTCGTCACAGGGCTCTCCGCTTCATCAGACTGGAGGAGGATAGGAAAATCCTGGGAAAGATTGAGTCCTCCCCAGGATTCAACGGTTCCAGCAGAAAGTCAGAATCCACACATCCTAGGTCACAAAGGTCAAAGCCTTATTCAAGGCCTGATGAGCGCCGAGTGAACAATGTGGAACAGGATGAGGACGACGAAGAATATCCTTCTTTTAATGACTATTGCTTTACTACTGACATTTCTGGTGTAATGTATGCTATGCAGGATCTCGGCGACAAGGCAAGGTGGCCCAGAAAGAGCGATAAACCCTCTACATGGAAGGACAAGTCCAAGTGGTGTGCCTACCACGAAGACTTTGGTCATCAAACTGAAGATTGCATGGCCCTGAGAAGAGAGATCAGCTATCTACTCAGCAAAGGCCATCTAAAGGAACTGTTGGGAAAGAAGAAGGACAAATCCAGGGAACAGAATCCAAAATCCAGGGACAATGATGCAAGGTCCCAGGATTATAGACGCTCCGATGACCATCCCGAAAGAGCATCATCACCGCCCCCGGATGCTAAGGTAGTTCATTTTATTTCTGGTGGTTCTGACATCTGTGGTACTTCTTATTCTGCAGCAAAGAGACACGCCAAGGAATCAAAATCAGACAGGGACCAAAGACCCAGGAAGAGCTCTATTCAGCCAGATCTCAAAGAAATTACATTTGGAGAAGATGATAGACACAACATCATAGACCCTCATCACGATGGGCTAGTGATAACTCTTCATATTGCCAACATCGTCGTGAAAAGGATTCTGATTGATGGAGGAAGCTCAGTAAACATAATCCAATTAGAAGCCTTGAACAAGATGGGAATCCCGCACACAGAGATCATCTCGAAATCCACGGTACTTGTGGGTTTCAGTGGTGAAACGAAAAACACTCTGGGAGAAGTAAAGCTTCCAATCTATGTAGAGGGGCTCAATTCAGTCCAGCGCTTCTGTGTGATGGATGCACCATCAGGATACAATGTAATCCTGGGTAGACCCTGGATTCACGACAATAGGGCTGTACCCTCAACATATCATCAATGTGTGAAGATACCAACACCTTGGGGTGTGATCACAATCAACAGCGATCAGCAAGAAGCTAAGGAATGTTACACCACGGCGATGAAGATATCATCTAAACCAAGGCAAGCATAGCAATTAAAGAAGAAGGCCCGGGAAGCCTTGGAAGCAAGGGAACAGGACGTTAAAGCTATTGAGCTAGATCCCTCAAATCCAGGGAAAAAGATCTATATTGGGACGAATATTCCAGGGCCGATAGAGGAGCAATTAGTGAATCTACTCAGGACCAGAATGTCAACCTTCGCCTGGTCTCATGGCGATATGACAGGTATTTCTAAATCTATTATCACACATAAACTTGGAATTGATAATTCTTTCAGGCCAATACATCAGAAGAGAAGAAAATTTGCGCCAGAGAAGAACGTCATAATCCAGGAAGAAGTAGACAGATTACTGAAAGCAGGGATGATCAGAGAGGTCAAGTTTCCCAGGTGGTTAGCCAACGTGGTAGTAGTGGGAAAAAAGAATGGTAAATGGAGGGTATGTGTGGATTACACGGACCTGAACCGTGCATGCCCGAAAGATCCATTCCCCTTACTTCACATAGATTCCATGGTCGATGCAACGGCAGGCCATGAAATGTTGACCTTCATGGATGCAACTTCAGGATTTCAGCAAATTCAGATGGAACCCCAGGATCAAGAAGACACAGCATTCATAACACCAACAGGTATATATTGTTACATAGTTATGCCCTTTGGACTGAAAAATGCAGGGGCAACATACCAGAGATTGGTCAACATGATGTTCAAAGAAAAGCTGGGGGACACGATGGAGGTATATATCGACGATATGGTGGTCAAATCCAGGGTCACCAGTGACCATGTCCAGGATGTCAAGGATTCCTTTGATATCTTGGATAAATACAACATGAAGCTGAATCCAGAAAAATGCCACTTTGGAGTCGGAGCAGGTAAATTCCTGGGATACATGGTGACCAAAAGAGGAATAGAGGCAAGTCCGGAACAGATCAGGGCAATTGCCAATCTAAAATCACCAACCAGCACCAAGGAAGTTCAAAGACTTACAGGTAGAATCGCTGCCCTTAACAGATTTATATCAAAATCTTCGGAAAGATGCAGAGAATTTTATGATATCCTGAGGAAAAACAAGAAATTCGAATGGAAGGAGCAACATGAGAAAGCTTTCCAGGATTTGAAGGTATATTTATCCACGGCACCCTTGTTAATGAAGCCTAATCCAGGGGAACCCCTGTCCCTGTATTTGGCGGTATCCAGAAATACGGTAAGTGCAGTCCTGACCAAGGACGCAGAAGGTCAGCAACACCCTATATATTATGTAAGTAAGAGTTTACTTGATGCTGAATCCAGGTACTCACACCTTGAAAAACTTATATTAGCCCTTATTATGGCATCTACTAAACTTAGACATTATTTCGAAACTCATACAATTCATGTTAGAACTAACTACCCTATAAAGTCTGTTTTGCGAAAACCAGAAATGTCAGGTCGAATGGCTAAGTGGTCGGTGAAGCTCAGTGCATATGAGCTGATCTACGAGGCCAGAACAGCTATAAAATCTCAGGCTCTAGCTGATTTTTGTGGCTGATTTCAGTACCGACATACAACAAGAAGCAGACCATGAATTGCAGCAGCTTCAACAAGAGGAAAATTCAGGGTGCTGGACCTTGTTCACTGATGGAGCATCAAATATCAGGGGGACAGGCCTTGGAATAGTACTGAAATCGCCACAGGGGGACATGATACCCCAGGCTGTTAGATGTGGATTTCAAGCAACTAACAATGAAGCCGAGTATGAGGCCCTAATTGCTAGGTTACACCTAGCATTACACCTGGGAATTCAACACATTTAGGTATATGTAGACTCTCTTCTTTTAGCTAACCATTTTAATGGCTCTTATGCAGCTAAGGGAGAGAAATTAGTCAAATACTTGGAAGTGGTAAAACGAATGTCCCAGGATTTTCAAAATTTTAACATTCAACAAGTACCAAGGGAAGAGAATGCTGAAGCAGACGCACTAGCAAACTTAGGTTCAGCATTCAAAACACTTGAAGATACTCATATTCCTATTATTCACATACTAACACCAGCCATAGACCAAGGTATGGATTCCCAGGATTTTGACACACTAGGTGAGACCCTGGTATCCAGTACCCAGGATTCTACTAAGGAATCCTGGACTAGGCCGATTATTCAATATTTGCAGGATGGTACTATACCAGAAACTGAGAAAGACGCCCGTGCATTCAGGATAAGAGTAGCCAGGTATGTAATTATAAAAAATATACTATATAAAAAATCTTTTGCAGGTACGTATTTGAGATGCTTGGAGAAGGATGAAGCCCAGGAAGTGCTCAGAGACATCCATGAGGGTGATTGCGGAAACCATACAGGGGGCAGGTCCCTGATGTCCAAGATCCTAAGAACAGGGTATTATTGGCCAACAATGAGAAAAGATGCCCTGGATTTCTCTCAGAAATGTGACGCATGTCAAAGACACGCCAATGTGCCTCACCAGCCTGCAGAGCCTCTATATCCAATTCCAACATCCTGGCCCTTCATGAAATGGGGGATGGACATCGTTGGTAAGCTACCCAAAGCCCCTGGAGGAAAGGTATTCATGTTAGCAATGACAGATTACTTCTCAAAATGGATTGAAGCCGAAGCGTACGTTCAAGTCAGGGAAAAGGAGGTTATATCCTTCATTAAAAGGAACATATTGACGAGGTTTGGAGTGCCATCTGAAATTGTCTGTGATAATGGCTCTCAATTTATTGGAAGTAGGACCACATGATTCTGTGAATCCTGGGGCATCAAGATGATAACATCAACTCCAGTACATCCTCAAGCCAATGGCCAAGCTGAGTCAAGCAACAAGATCATCATAAACAACCTGAAGAAGAGACTGAAGGAGAAGAAGGGAAGATGGGCAGAGGAATTACCCTTAGCATTATGGGCAAATAGGACTACCTCCAAGAATGCCACGGGCCAAACCCCATATTCCCTGGTATTTGGCACAGAAGCAGTGATCCCGACGGAAATGGTGATCCCAACATTCAGGGTCAGTGGTCAGACCCAGGATTTGAATGACCAGTCCCTGATTGAAGACTTGGATACCCTGGATGAGATGAGAGATCAAGCGGCTTGGAGAATGGCAGCATATCAGCAAAGAATTTCGAAGACCTATAACAAGCATGTAAGGATCAGAAGATTCAAGGTAGGAGACCTGGTCCTAAGAAAGGCGTTTCAGAACACAACAAATCCGGGAGACGGGAAATTAGCTCCTAAGTGGGAAGGTCCTTATTTGATTGATTCCGAAGCTGGTAAGGGGGCATATTGGCTGGCTAGTATGGAAGGAGACCTATTGCCAAGACCTTGGAATGCAATACATCTCAAAGCATATTTCATGTAAGGCCTTCTGTCCCAGGATTCACTTGCTCAGGTATGTGTTTTATTTTGAAATTTCACAATGGAAATTCAGGTAAGTTCTTCTCACTTAATTTACTTATTTCCCTTATATGTTTTACTTTCGTTATTTAGTTGCTGATATTAATTACGTGTTACGTTTCATTTTTAAAATTGTTATTTAATGTTTTGAATTTGCTAAGATCTATGTTTTGCAAGACGGATTGCCTAAAATCCACGGTATCCCAGGATTCAAGGTATTCAAGGTGCAGGATGATCGGAAATTCAAGGCATACGAAGCGAAGAATACTCAAGGTACTCCAAGTCAACTGCAACAAATGTATTTCTCCTAAGTATTGGGATTGGCCATCTCACTTCCGTATGGGTAAATTTTAAACCCATTCCTAAGGTTTAAGGATTATACGTCCTTCATCCGAATATGGGCTATCACGCCTCGCCTGGAGCGCACGTTGGCAATTTTTGCCTCGCCCGAGACGCACGTGATCCAAGTATGAAACCCTGGGATTGTGAGATCATCCGTGTTAATAGCATTGGTGGCAACCTTGCAATCCAGGGACATATGCGGATCTCTCAAGGTTTAAAACGATTAACGCGTTTTCAAGACGGATTGGTGCTAACGTACCAACTTAAGACACCCGAGGCAATACCCTAGTTCGCCAGTACGGCTTGAGGTGGTCCCTAGAATTCGCCAGTACGGCACCGGGCTTGACCCCAGTCCGCCAGTACGGCACCGGGTTTGACCCCAGTAGTTAAGGGCTTGACCCCAGAAACAATTCAAAGATTACCTGGTGACCCAGGATTATTAATCTAATCCAGGGTCATAACGGTCAAAGCCTAAGAAAATTAACTCCTTGTCTAGTTAATTCTGATTGATATGTTCTTATTACAGGAAGCATTCACAAGTCTGCTAAAGCTACGAAGAATCCTAAGATCCTGGGGGCAACCCAGGATTACCAAGGTAAACCCTAGAACCATTCCATACATTGCAAGTATAATTCAAATATTTCAAACACAGGTATGTAACTAAAGCAGTTATATTAATAAGACCCAACCTGGGCCCGGAAAAGCTCCGGACATCCCAGGCTGGGACATGTCAAAAGACCCTGGATATCGCATCCAGGGGTGGGTCATTGTCTTAAACAAAATATACCGGGAAACATCATCCGGTATACCATCACATGCATAAAAATAAAATTGTTTTCAAACAAACATGAACCACAAAAGATAAGAAGGTGACCCCCATTCTTCAAGCTTCATCCTGGGGCACCTCCTTCGCTTCCTTCTCCTCCGCTGCCTTCTCTGCTGCCTTCGGGTCCTGGGCCGGCTGCTCTCCTCCCTTGGGCTGGTCGATATCCATGGCGTGACCAGCAGAGCCCTTGGATGGGGTGCTTTTGCTGGATCCAGGGCCGATTTCAGGGTCACACCCTGCAGGGATGGTGGCGCCTAAGTTGCGCCGTTTCTTTGCCCAGTCGGACACATCCCAATTGGGGTTCTGAAACCCCAAATCCCTTGCCTCCTTCGCCATTTTCAGCCTGCACTGGAAAAGGGAGATGCGAGCGATGAGCTTGCCTTCATCGCCCTTAGCGGCTAAAGCAGACTCATGCGCAGCCCGTGCCTCCACTGCCTTCTTCTCAAGATCATGCACTAGACCCAGGTTCTTGTTGGCCACTATCCTGAGCGAGTTCAGCTCCTTGGTCAGGGCAGTAACCTCCTTCTTAGCAGCAGCCTCAGCATCCTGGGCTCGCTTCTCAGCGGCCCAGACCATCTCCACGAATCGGCTAGCAATCTGCAAGAGAAGGTAATGCTATTAACATTTATGACCTTGAATTGTTTACCGTGTAGAAAATTCAGGGGTACCCAGGATTAACTTACTTGACGGGAAGAGGCCTCGGCATGGGCACGGAGCTCTGCGGCATCCAGGTTCTCCAGAGATTGCACAACGGGAGCAGAAGCGGTAGCAGTGGCCCTGGTCTTGCGCTTAGTACCAGAAGTCCTGGAAGGAGGAGCTTTGGGAGCCGTCATAGGTTCGGTCTTCACAGAGGTAATGACTTGCAGGTCCTGTTCGGAGTCGCCTAGCAGAAAGTCGTCCAGATCAATGTTTTCCAGGTTGACAGGAGTGGCAGCAGCTGAAAAAGCATAAAAAGTTAACAGAATCCAGAGAAAATCCTAGGTCTGAAAAGCAGAGTACCAAGATACTTACAACTTGACATGCTGTGGGAGGTAGATGAAGCAGCTTGGTGGAGGTCCGTCCTGAATTCTCGGTCCACTTCGTTGATGCTGAGGAAAGCTTCAAATCTCTCGAACGTTCCAGAATTTGCAGGTCCGATGGAGCTTAAGCTGGGAACTGCAGAACAAAAATCCAAGGTCAGTATTTGAATAAAATAAAATCCTAATCCCTAATGCAGGTAAAAACCTACCATCTACTCTCCATCTAACTGGAAGGCTCATCCCTCCTGGAATAGTGGACCTCTTGACAAAGAAAAATCTCCCTTTCCATTCCTCATAAAAGGAAGCCCGAGGAATCATCTGAACCTCTTTGCTCAGGGCTTTGAACAGGAATCGATTGTTGCCGTGGGATTTGAGTTCATAACCCAGGGCCAGCTCAGGCAGACCAACCAGGGAATCGAACTCATTGTTCAACCGATCGACGGTACCCAGGATCCTCCAAATGATAGGAAGGGTTTGGGCGTAGGCAAGACCGGTGGTCTTGAAAAACTCGGCCAGGAGGCCGGAGAAAGGATAAGAAAGACCCATGGAGAAAGGAGTGAAAGGAAAGCAAACCCAGGTCTCAGAGCAGAAATCCGATCGAACCCTTTTGTCGAAGGGTCTGATCTCTGTGGATTCAGGGAAAAGGCCCGACGACAACAATGCAGCGATGTCGTCGTCGGTAAAAGTGCAAGCTTCGAGCGCTCGGCTCTGCAAGTAAAACTGATCGAGGAAATCCTCGATTCCAGTCTCCTCAGCCGTCGTCTCCGCTCGTATTTTCTTACGGGTCATGATCGGGGAGTGACGGGAAAAGTTTGGAGAAGAAGTTTACCTGAATGAAGAAAATCGGAAGCTGGAAACGTCGGAGGAAAACCCTTGCTCTCAAGAAATTTGTGTGAAAAAAGAGGAGAGGTTAAGGGTAGTATTTAAAGAAAAGAAGAAGTTACAGAGGTGATGGGAGGTCGCTCGAGACGTGGCATCATGGATGCGCAATTAACGGACACGATTAAAGATAAGGGGTGATGTGACCCAAAAATTCAAATTTTCACAGCTGTAAGTTCTATCCACTTGCGAAAATTTGGGGGCAATTGTTATACCCTGAATTCTCAGCTGATAATCCAGGGGCAGGTATTACCTAGGAATTGTATGACCCTGGATGTTGACAGGTAATGTTCGATGACCCAGGATGATTAACATCAAACGGGAAGGTTTACCTTTATTTTATTTTACACTTATATGATCTAATCCAAGGATTGCCCTTATGTTTACAATGACCCAGCATGTGGAAATGACCCTGCATGCTAGGATTTCGTTACTAACGTGTCTCGTGCTTTTATCTAAGTGACGACAGGTTGACAAAGTCGCTCAAACGGTCGAATAAGGAAAGCTGAAGACTCATTTAGCACGTGGTCAAAGTCAGTTGGCTGGAAACTCGATCAACTAACGGAAAGAGACGTTGGAGGGAGGATCCCTGGAATATCGGAAGAACAGTTGAAGACCCCTGGAATATCGGACGAGTCATTGGAGCTCTCGGAGTATAAATAGGACCTTTAGTCGTTTATTTTCAGCTCATTCGAGCTTTACTGATTGTATTCTCGTATTATTCTCTCTGCAAACACATTGTACTCGACATTTTTCAGTGATCAATAAATTGGTAGCGTGTGTTATCGCTACCCGGGGTTTTTATGCCGGCGGCGCCTTAGAGACATCTAAGGGCTAAGGGCTTTTCCCTAGTCAAAATCTCGGTGTTCCTACTTACATTTCTGGTTACATTTGTGTTGATAAAGTTTCTCAACTGATTTCATAAATAAACCTAAGTTTTTACCCAGGATTCTAGTTATTTGTCCCTGGAATTCTGCTGTTGACCCAGGATTATTTCAAATTGTCTTCACATCTGAATTTGAGACACCTAACCTCACATTCAAATTTGGTTCAAACTTTGCTAATTTAACTTAAGTAATTTTTAGCCAAAACACCTCCATTTACCGTTTTTCTTACTTACTACCACCACGTTGGCTAACCACCTGGGAAACTTCACTTCTCTGATCATCCTTGCTTTTAATAGTCAATCCACCTCGTCTTGGATTATGACGTTCTTTTCTGGTGCGAACTTTCTTCTCTTTTGGTGTATGGGCCTGAAAGAGTTATCAATTCCAAGTTTATGTGTAATAACGGATTTAGAGATACCTCATGTCGTCATGAGACCAAGAAAAGGTTGACTTCCTGGTCTTGAGTAGGTGTACTAATTGTTCCTCTATTGGCCCTGGAATATTTGTTCCGATATAGACTTTCTTCCCTGGATTTGAGGGATCCAACTCAACAGCTTTGACGTATTGCTCCCTTGCTTCCAGGGCTTCCCGGGTCTTTTTTTAATTGCTATCCTTGTCTTGGTTTAGAGGATATTTTCATCGATGTAGTGTAACATTCTTTGGCCTCTTGCTGGTCGCTATTGACTGTGATTACACCCTAGGGCGTTGGCACCTTCACACATTGATGGTATGTCAAGGGTACAACCCTGTTGTCATGAATCCAGGGCCTACCCAGGATTACATTGTACCCTGATGGTGCGTCCATCACACAGAAATGTTGAACCGAGTTGAGCCCTTCTACATAGACCGGAAGCTTGATCTCACCCAGGTTATTCTAAGTTTCGCCACTAAAGCCCACGAGTACCGTGGATTTTGAGATGATCTCTGAGTGTGGAATCCCCATCTTTTACAAGGCCTCTAACTGGATTATATTCACTGAGCTGCCTCCATCGATCAGAATCCTCTTCACAACGTTGTTGGCGATGTGAAGTGTTATCACTAAACCATCATGATGAGGGTCTATGATATCACGTCTATCGTCTTCCCCGAACGTAATTTCCTTGACATCTGGCTGAACGGAACTCTTCCTAGGTCTTCCCTCTCTATCCGACTTGGATTCCTTGGCATGCTTTTTTGCTGCAGAATAAGAGGCACCACAAATATCAGAACCACCCGTAATGAAATGGATTACCTTAGCATCTGGGGGCGTTGAGGATGCTCTCTCAAGACGGCCATCAGCGTGTCCAGAATCCTGGGACCTTGCACCATTGTCCCTGGATTTTGGGTTCTGCTCCCTAGATTTATCCTTCTTCTTTCCCAGGAGCTCCTTCAAGTAACCTTTGCTGAGTAGATAGCTAATTTCTCTTCTCAGGTCCATGCAATCCTCGGTCTGGTGACCAAAGTCTTCATGGTAGGCACACCACTTGGACTTGTCCTTCCAGGTAGAGGGCCTGCAATTTGTGCAACCAAATGTATATACAATATGCATGGGATCAGCCGCTTCAATGGGATCTTTTATCCTGGTCGGAGGATAAATTACCAAACGTCTAGCATTCCCTCACGCTTGGCGCCAATGAGGCTTTTATTTGAGAGAAAAAAGAAGACTATGTCTTCGACATATGAAATATTAATATTAAGTAATAATAGCATGGCACTTTGAATTCGATATAAATAAGAAATTTTGTTTTCAAAACATTAGATTATGTATCGAGAGAGTAATATGATAAAAAGGTATTTTCTATTTGATTATTGGAAGTCCAGTTCAGTGTCACAAACTTTTTTCACACCAGAGGTCTCTTAACAATATTTATAGAGCAAAAAGAAATTCTTTTTTCCTTAGTTTATTTAAACAAATAAAAAAGTAACTTTGGGATTGCTGAATGATAGAAAAATCGCAGACTAAAAAATATAATCAATATATAAAGTAATGGAGCCATCATAGTATTTTTGAATTCCCCCAAAAGGAAGGGTGGTAAGTTGATCATTTACCAATCGGGCTCTGATTGATCCTATTTTTTCTTTATTTGATGGAAGATAAGGGTCAATTTTATTATAGAGCCATATGCAATGCATAATGAAAGTGCGAGAGCGCGAAGATCTTCTACTTAATCGTATAGAAATCAATGTAAACGAGTAAAACACAGAGAGTAAATACAACTGAGGCTTGTATTAACCACAGAGACCACAGAGTACACTTAGAGAAAGTTATGACACGGAAGCTCTCTAATTCTATACAAGACAAACCTATTTATAGGCTGAAACCACGACTGGCCGAACCTCAGGTTCGGCCAAGCCTCGACGGCTCCGAACCTGTAGTTCGGCCAAGGTTCGGCCTAACCTAAACTTGCACGTTCCGTCTTGTTCTCGATACTCCACATGACGATCAGGAACCATGTATCAACAAACTCCCCCTCGGCATGTGCAGTATTATCTTCTCTTAATAAAACTTGTATCTTGTATCTTCAATCAAACTCCTCCTCGATCTAGACGATGAGTTCAATCTTGAATACTTGATATTGCAACGTGTGTAGTCTCTTTATCAACAACCTTTAGAAGACTTGAAGTTGTGATGTTCTCTTTCCACTTAGAAACCTGCCAACATAAATAATCTTGGTGCAAAACGACTCTTTGAGACTCCAAGATATCTTGATTTTGAAAATGATGTTGTATTTCGTGTTGATCAATCGAAAACAAATCAGAAACAAAATCTTTTTGACTTTTAGAAACTTTATATCAAAACACACCTAAAATCTTTTTGGTATTTTCTGATAAGAAAGTAAATGCCATACAGAATCAGACACTATTTTTATCTTTTGTGAGAAAGATCACGACTTGGGATCATATTGGTCATAACATGCTGAACTACACTTCAATTTCAATTATTGAAGCACATAAGCCATGCCGATTGCAGATATACTTTGTCCAACTTTTAACTCTGGCACAATCATACTCATAACATCTGGATATGTTAAGGTATTTATTAGATTTGCATTGACCAGTGTACCCCACACTATCAGACATACTCAGATATGCTTTGCTTATCACATTTTGTGATCTCATTTGTGATTTTAATCACATAATGATTGTAACCATGATATAGTCAACTGTGTTCCATGCAAAAAGAAATACGAACGTTAAATCGTCTACCTTAAGGTCGATCTTTCGATACGCAGATAAGGCCTCGGATTTAACAAAAAAAGAAAATAAAACAAGTTGAAGTTGTATAACTCAACAACAATCAGGTCGGTACTCCCGTACACGCAGAGAAAGTCCGATGAGTTATACGAAACACCAAAGAAAATAAAGCAGAACGTCAAACGAACAACAATCAGGTCGGTCTTTCGACACGCAGAGAAAGTCCGATCGTTTGACAAAATAAAGAAAATCAAACAAGATGAAATCTTTGCAAAATGAACACATGTATACACAGTGACTTTTCATTTTATTTTTCACATATCTTTTTCTTGATATATCATGAGATATGCATCAAGATGTTGTCCACTAGGTCAAGCATCAGATTTAGTGTATATCACATTTGTATACTTTCTGACTTGCCGAGCCTACCTTGCACATCGATCAAATGGTCTTATGGCTTTTTCACTTACTTTATCCATGAGTCAGACACTGTCAGCCAATGTACCATCATTTCCCAATCATGTCAGATACAATTTCTCGTTTTTCAATGTTTTTGGCTTTTTGCATTTTTCAATGTTTTTGACTTTTTCAAATTTCTCCCCCTAAAAATGACAACTCTATTTAGAGATTTTCATTTTTACGATTTGAAAAACAACACACTATTTTTGTATTTTTGCAAAAACAAACTCCCCCTCAGAAAGAGATAGAGTGAAAAACCAAGAAAAATTGATCAACCAACACGAATACTTGCAGTTTAAATCTTTTTGAAAAACAAAATTGATTTTGAAAGTCAGATTAATTAGAACAGATATTTCACAATCAGCAATTTTTCAATCACTGAAAGGTCTTCCTGAAACACCTGCTGACACCAAATAAATCATTAGTCGCTCTGGGATCGACCCGATGTAACATCGGCGGGTCGCCCGGTGTCTTCCACAAAGTCATTGTTGGCCTTGGAAACAACTTTTGGTTTCCAAATTTGTAAAATGTTCAATTTTTGATCAGAACCTGAATCAGATTCAACCGACGTACTTGGTTTAGACCAAGACGATTTACGATTTGATTTTATCTTTGAGGACCATGGTTCATCAAAAATTTGACCTTTGTTATCCACATATTTGGCAGTGTTGTGGATATATGCAGTCGTCGGACAATCAACAGCTAGATGTCCAGGTTGACGACATACATAACAAAGTCTTTCTCGAAAATTGTTTGAAAATGATTTTGATTTTGAAAAACCAGATGAATGCTCAGAATCAAAATTGTCACAGAAATCATCAGAGGAATCATACCTAGGAGATGGACTCCTTGAAGATGACGATCTTCCAGAATAGTAAGTGAATTCCTTCTGAGATGGTGATTTCTTTGTATTTTTTGCTTTAGGAGCCTTGGCAACTTTCACCGGTTTCTTTGTTTGAATCAATTCTTCCTTCACAACAAACCCCACACCTTTGTGTTTGGAACCTGAAACCTTTGAAGAACTTGAGGAAGAACCCGAAACTTCTCTTGCCTTAGCTTCACTTGTGAATTTAGCTTTAATATCTTTCAGTTTATTCTTCTCAATCAAAACTTTTTCTTCTTCGGTTGCAGAAGAAGAACTTGACACAACCTTATCAAAAACCTTCTCATTTTCCAACAAAACAGACTTTGACACAAATTTTGGAGCTTCACCCAAAGGCTTTTCCTTCTTTGTGGACTTAGATTTATTCTTCTTGGGTGGAGTAGCAAACTTGGAATAATCATGCAATTCATCTTTTGGATCAAGCTGAGCAGCAGTAACTTCAGTTAAATCCACTGGTTGAGGAACCAAGTGAACATCAGCCTTCTGAGAACTATCTGAACTCTGATCCTGCTTGTATAGGAAATTTAGCATTGTGGGTGATAAATTGCAATTCTTCACTTGCCGCTTCAAATCCAAAATCTCCAGTTTTAAATCATTGATCTTTTGTTGAGCGTCAAAAACTTCTTTCTGTGACTTGATGAATTTTGCATTGAGATCATCATATTCATAAGTTTGTAGCTTTCGGATCTCACATTCAGCAAATAATTCTTCAAGAACACTTTCGCGCTTTTTCTTGTAAATCTCAACATCCTTTGTCAAAACTTCATTTTTATCACGATATAGAGTATTCTCATCGTGAAGCATAGAAATTTTGTTCTGAAGCTTTTCAACAGTAACAGCAGTTGTAGCAATAAGAGAAGTTGCTTCTTCATACTTTTTCTGTACTGGATAACTTTTCTCAAACAGATTCTCAAAATCCTGAGCGGCATCTAAAGCTTCAGCCTTTGCTTTCTCACATTCTTCAGCCAATATTGTTTTCTCTTTTAAAACATCTTCATGAACATGAACCAACTCATAATACTTCTTTTGAAAATCTACCAATTCTTGCTTTAACACCACTATCTCTTCAATCGAAATTTGACGACTTTGTTCAAAACTGGCAATCTCCTGAAGAAATTTCTTACATTTAAGACATTCAGTCTCTTCAACCTTTGAACTCGCAGGAATGTTAGGTAATTCTTCTTGAACCAAAGATACACTTGAATAAGAATCAGAATCAGTCAAAATGCTATCATCATCAATATGACGAACAGTCAAAGCAATTGCAGGTTTAGAATTATTCCTTTTAGCTTCAGTATCTGCATTCCATGCAAACTCATTTGACTGTGGAAAAGTATTGGTCCAATCATGAACAAGATTAGCAGATTTCATCTCAACCTTCTCAACTTTATTTGGTGAATGATAAACTAAATGTGCATGTTGACCAGTCTTCAATTTATGGTCTGCAGAACTTGGACATTCTCGAGCAAAGTGACCATAGTTTGCACACTTGTAACATTTTACCTTAGACTTATCCAAACCAATCTTACCCTCCTGATTCAATCTCTTCTTCCCAGTTCTGTTGAAAAATTTCTTCGTTCGTCGCACCAACATTGCATACTGCCAATTTAGATCCATTTCTTCCAAATGATCATAATCAATCTGGTCGTAATCTTCATTTGCTAACTCAGCATTACTCACAGCACCCGTGATAACACCAAAATACGAAGATACCAAAGCAGACATTAACGCATTATAATCATCGATAGTTTGAGCAGACAATGCATTTTGAAATGAAGAACTTGGAACAGAAACAGTACAACCAGCAGAAGAATAACTTGAAGATTCAGATTTACCTGCCAGAAAGGCTGTTGGGGGTGCAGAATTAAGAATACTCGATTTCCCAGCATTCATTGTAGAATCATTTTCACCATGATACACTGCAGGATTCTGAATTTGTGTAGGAAGAGACTTGTTCACCATCAATTCCATATCCCTAGCCTGAAGTCTTTGAACTAAATCATTGAAAGACAATCCTTGAAAATCCTTGTCATGAGTAATCATCATAACATAATTCTCCCATTTTTCAGGTAGAGCTTCTAAAATCTTCTCTTTCATATCAGCTTCGTCTTTAGTAAGATTCACCAAGCGCATTTCACTCATCAGATGAGCAAATCTTGCAATCAGATTGGGAATCGTTTCATTCTGATAATGTTTGAAACTATCAAACTCTTTCTTCAAAACCTTTTGTCGACTTTTCTTGTACTGATCATTGCCTTCACATCTTTTCTCTAAAGCATCCCATAGACTTTTTGATGTGTAGTTACCAGCAAATTGATGAAGTAACTCTTTAGGCAAAGCCATCGTTAAAGTACCATAGGCCTTTTTCTCAGCTTGATAAGCTTTCTTTTGTTCAGAAGACATTTTTCTTTGAAGTATAGGTTCACCAGTTTCATCTTTAGGATAAACATATTGCTCAGTGAACGCTAACCACATATCAATGTCATTTGTATCGACATATGCTTCAAACCGTTTAACCCAACTATGATAATCTTCCAACTTTAGCAATTTGGGAACTTTCTGACTTGTTCCAATTTCATTATCATAGTTCATCATCGTTTGCATAGTTGCTTGAACTGAGTTTTGAATAGCTGCGAACGCTTGAAAATCGGACATTTTCGAGACACAGGTTACTGTTCACTCCGAACCTCGTCCGAACCTAATATACCCTCCGAACTTCCTCCGAACGTGGTCCGAACTCAGAAACACAGTCCGAACTCTCTCCGATCTCTCACCGAACTTTGTTAACTCCGAACACTCTCCGAACGAGCTCCAAACCAGGAGTTCGGAGCGGTTATGACCGAGAGTCCTCCGAACTTGAAGTGCGGAGCAGTTACGCCGAACGAGGAGTTCGGCCGAACGCGAAATTTCGGAAAAATTTGGAAAAACTCACTGAAACCGACACCTCTCGAGCTGTAAACACTCAATAAACTGAAAATGAGCAACCACATACATATTTGACATGAATCATGATGTTTTGAACGATAATATTGAGAAATGAGGATGATAAACGAATTTTGAAACTCAAAAACGTGAATTTGAACTCGATAACTCGAAAAACACTGATCTCCGACTAGTAGAACAAACCAAAAGCTCTGATACCACTTGAAAGTGCGTGAGCGCGAAGATCTTCTACTTAATCGTATAGAAATCAATGTAAACGAGTAAAACACAGAGAGTAAATACAACTGAGGCTTGTATTAACCACAGAGACCACAGAGTACACTTAGAGAAAGTTATGACACGGAAGCTCTCTAATTCTATACAAGACAAACCTATTTATAGGCTGAAACCACGACTGGCCGAACCTCAGGTTCGGCCAAGCCTCGACGGCTCCGAACCTGTAGTTTGGCCAAGGTTCGGCCTAACCTAAACTTGCACGTTCCGTCTTGTTCTCGATACTCCACATGACGATCAGGAACCATGTATCAACACATAATGCCCGTACGGTTGTTCCTTTCTATCTTTTTTTTATTGGTATTCTTTTATCTTACGTTTATCTTCCCCTCATCATGAAAAATATAGAAACATTTTCTTATCTTATATCATTAGGGTAATGATCTATCAACCTGCTGGTTCTTTTTCTGAAGTAGAAACGGGAGAATTCATCCTGGAAGTGGGAGAACTGCTGAAACTACATGAAACCCTGACAAGGGTTTATGTAGAATGGGCAAACCCTTATGGGTTGTATCCGAAGACATGGAAAGAGATGTTTTTATGTCAGTAACAGAGGCCCAGGCTTATGGAATTGTTGATCCTGTAGTGGTTGAATGACAATAGCTTGGATTTCACATAAATTCTGAAATGAACCCTGCCGAGTTTAATATTCATATTCTATGACTTTTCTTTATTATTCTATTAAAAAAAGTAATTCGGAATCATCCGGTTAGGAACGATCTAAACCAACCCATTATGTATATGATTCAACATGCCAACGATTAAAAAACTTATTAGAAATACAAGACATCCAATTAGAAATGTCACAAAATCCCCCGCGCTTCAGGGATGCCCTCAGCGTCCAGGAACATGTACTAGGGTATATGTGCGACTCATTCAGATCATGAACTAGAACAAATGAAAGTGAACAGTGTTCGAATATCAATGATCAATAGGATATCACGGAAAAACGTCCTATCTAAATATCGATGATGTCCCTTTTATTGTGTATGAAATTTATGGTTTCTATTGGTGTAAATCCACTCACCTCAATTCAAGAAGAGAAGAAATTCTCCATTGGTAGCAAATGATTATCCATTAAGCGGAGGAAATCTTAGTTAAACCCCTCTTGCAAGAACAGACTAACAGGGTCAGCTACCTAGCCAACCTTCATAATTAAATACCGTTACTATATAGGTAGAGCTCTTTGTGAAAGACCTATTACTGGATCATTCATAGGTAGAGCTAAAGAATGTGAACTATACAAATTGGCAATAACATTGATTAAATAAAGTAAAGGCTCCGGTGTATAGAGAAGACCTCACCGTTTAAGAAGTAACCATAGAAACGATGAAATCCAATATTTCTGTATCATTACTTTTTTTTTTTAATACCTAATATAGTAAAAAGAGGTGAAATGCCTAGAAAAAATAAAAAAGTGTGGTTGGGAAGGTTATAGTAGCAAAATCCATTGAAATTCTTAGTTTGTACATTGGCAAAATCCGTTTTGTTATTAATATACTAGGAAAGGGGCAAACGAATAACTGAAATAAATGAAATCTATTAGTTATTCATTAAAGTTTCTTTTATTCAATGACCAGAATTAGACGGGGATAGATCGATCGAAGACGTAGAACAAAAATTCGTTTATTTGCATCAAGCTTTCGGGGGGGGGGGGGACTCATTCAAGACTTACTCGAACTATTACTTAACAAAAAATAAGAGATTTGGTTTCGGCTCATCGGGATAGGGATAGGCAAAAAATAAATTTTCGTCATTTGTGGATCACTCGAATAAATGCAGCAATTCGCGAAAGGGGGGTATGCTATAGTTATAGTAGATTAATAAACGATATGTACAAGACACAGTTGCTTCTTAATCGTAATATACTTGCACAAATAGCTATATCAATTAGGAATTGTCTTTATATGATTTCCAATGAAATCATAAAAGAAGTAAGTTGGAAGGAATCCACTGGTTAAATGGAGTTTCCCGGAGAATGAACTCCGGGAAGGTCGAATAAAAATGAATAAAATATGATAAAATATGTGAAAGTAGTCAAAATAAATATGAATCAACACCTTCAATAAAAAAATTCTTCTTCCCAGATTCTTTTTTTATTCTTACGACACGAGAATTCAATCCGGATTCTTGGATTTTTCCAACAAAATATAAATCCGCGTTTGAGTTCGGATGGGGGTTTGAATTCAAGTAAATAAAGAGTAAACCTATCTTTTTCTGGCTCTAAAAATAGGAGTTCTAGTGGTCGACTCGGTTCTTTTAAATTGTTTCTCATTATTAAGAAAAGGTAACAAAGATAAAATACGGGCTTGTTTTATAGCAATAGTAATTAATCGTTGTTGTTTCAAGGTCAATCTATTTACTCGTGTTCCTTTGTTGTTCTTACCAGTATTTAGCTGGGTGTGCTTTGTCTTTCTTTTTGTGTTTTACTCTTTGGGGTATGCCCCTTTGAGAACTAGTAGAGATTTCACTCTACTACTTGTACTTTGAAGTTTCTGTTAATACAAAAATCACCGGGGTAACCCTTTACCCAAAAAAAATAATAAATCGACTAATTAAGCTCATGTTTTTATAATTAATTCGATCCCCCAATTGGATCGGGGGAAAACGCTTATGAAAAGATCGCTTCGATTTAAGAAAAGTTCGCTTGGATTTATCCATGGTTTGGTTAGTTTATTTCTTATCCCTAAAATCTTATTTCAGCCGGATCTCTAATTTAAAATAAATAAATGGGATTTGGTTTGTTTATAATTATCTTTAACTATGTTAAATAGGTTATATATATAACGTCATGTCATTTTTCCCTTTCCTTCTAAGATAAGGGCGCAAGTGCTCGCTTCAATCTATTTCATTATCTCCCCGTGAAGCATATGTTTTAACAATGTGGACAGAATTTTAGTAACTCCAATCGATTAGGCGTATTGTGCCAGTTCTTTTGAGTAATATATCTGGAAATGCCCGTTGATTCCTTATTAACACCATTTCGAACACAAGCGGTACATTACAAAAGAACCGGTATTCGCACATCTTTACCCTTGGCCATGAACCTCCTTGGATTTTCCATTTACATAACTCTTCCTCCTTCAATCCGAAACAAAAAGAAGAAAGGAAGGAAAAAACAAAATAGAATTTGTAACTTGTTATCCTCTTATGCAAGATTTCACTACAATAAATATAGGAAATAAGATAGAAAGATTTCTAACCTTTCAAATCACAATACAACATTTCATATAAGTATCTTGTATAATACTCTTTCCCTAGAATTATTGTTTGTATTCGACTTCCTTAGAAATTTCATATTAATTTAATTCCAACCTCACCCCCGGTCTCACAGCTGTTGAATACACTTTTCTTCTTTCTCTTTCCTCCCTTATTCTAAAAAAGGGAAGAAAGATAAAAGAGGGGGCTGGTATTTAATAGTATCTCTAATCTTCTTTATTCCTTCCCACGTAAATAACTAGAAAAAAAAAGGAGAACGTCAGTGCATCCGGGAAAAACGATTAATCTCTATCAATAAACCTGCCAAAGCACTAAACCATAGAGTACTTAGTACCGGTGCCACAGATAGATATATTTTTAGATCTCGCATTGAAAGACCTCATTCATTTTATTTTAATACATAAGATAATACATATTGAAATGTACAATGATCTAGTAAATAAGATTTTCTTTTTTTATACAGAAAAAACGTACTTTTCTTCCCCAAAAAGACTCTGTTATTTTTCCTTGGGCTTACGTTCCATATTTCATATAGATAGAAGTATTATACTAATATTATATGTTAAATGAGACCAAAAAGACGAAATGGAAATTAAAATTCTCGATTTTAATAGAGGCGATAACGATGTGGAAATCAAGACAGGAATTCTCTACAATGACACTGTAGACCAATGGAAGGGATGTAGCGCAACTTGATAGCGTGTTTGTTTTGAGTACAAAATTTCACGGGTTTAAATCCTGTCATCCCTACCTATTACCGCCCCTTTGAGCAGTAACAAGGATCAACTCGCATTGGACATATAATATAGAATCTTTCATTCTTATGATACTTGGACTGATCGTGAAAAGATCTAAGAAACAAACAGAGGTGCTATAGCTAAACATGACCGTCCCAACCAGTCATGACACTTCAAGTTAACAACCAAGGTATATCTGTTGTAAAGCCGCTAATATTAGACTTATGGTAATTCGAAGTCATTGTATCCCTTCCACATAAGACATTAATTGAACGATGGACATGGATTCAATTCATTCTCATATAATGTTCAATCATTATGTTTCTCGATATAGATTCGAAGTGGTCTAAAACAAACACACAGTAGGTTTGGGTAAGGCCTTACATTTTACACTTGGAATCAACGAGGGCGCCATGATGTATAGCTATTGCATGATTAGTGGAAGAGTACAGAATCCCATCTCGACTACACGCGGCTCCCATTGAACTTCAGATCCATTCCCAAAAGTAGTCGTTATGAGTGGTAATTACGTGACAACATTAAGCTACAATCAAAGAACAGTCCTTGGTAAAGGGGAGGTCGCTCATGTATCTCAGATTTGTTCCCACAATTCTGATCGACTAAGGTCAACCATTTGAGTCTAGAGTCAGAATAGTCTTAGTTCAGATTTGTTCCCACAATTCTGATCGACTAGGGACAGTTTAAAATATATCTATTCCCCAACGTCATTATGAAATGATGCATGTGAATTTGAGTTGTCAATGTCTTGAGTCCAAATTCATAAGTAGTCTTACCTCAGATTCTTGTCCACGATTCTAATCGACTATGAAGAATAATATGCATTTATTCATGGATTTAAACGTATTAGAAACGAACACAGTTATAGAATTCAGCGTTTACGTCTAACCTTTTAGAGGAAGCTGAATGACAATGTATAACTGTTAAAGTTCGTGATTCAAGATATACATCTAGTGTATATTGGTCGAACATCATTAGTATGACGTTAGAGTCTTACGATTCATTGTTTTATCGACCAGGTTTTGAAATGTGCTTTTATTTTTGTTATTGAATATTTCATAGTTCCAACATTTATCTGAATAGTGGAATTTTTTCAAAGTGTGTTGGTCTTGTGATCAAAGTGCTCCTTGGTATTCACTGTAGTTTCTGTGTGATCACAATGTCTTGTTTGGTTAAAAATCAAACCATGTGAAGAATACTTCTGAACCTTTTCAGACAAGCAACGGTTTAATGTCACTTGAGTTGGCTAATAGATTTAGTTGTGGTATCTCAACAATGCAAAATATTTATTATTATGAGGAAGAGATGTCTTGGTCAATTATGAAAACTTGTAGTAGTGTATTTCTACACGATGAATGTTAACACCAATGCAACTTAGTGTATTGTGTTAAAAAATTCACGATATCAATGTAACTTGCATACATTGATTTTCTCTTTTTGTGTCCATAGTGTAACCCTGTATAGTGACAACTTCAGTGTAACTCTGTACAGTGGTCTCTCCCTTTCGATGTCATTAGTGTGACATCTTTATTTAACCACATATTCAATGTGTGTTTTATATTGCCCCAGAAGTTGCTTATACCTGTGGATCTTTGTCCATTAAGAAACTTCTTATAAATTCTTTGTACCATAAAATCCACATTATGTATAATCAAATAGGGATTTTATTTTATCTTTCAGTATTTCATCGTCATACGGGGTGAGGATTGATATAGTGCTCCCACTATTCTTTATGTAAACACATCAATTATGGCATTAAGCCATTCTCATATTAAAGATTTGATATTGCAGTTTGAATTTGCAAGTGTGTTTAAATATGTATTTCCTGCTTAACGCAACAACCTTTTGTTGAGGAATATTTTTGAGTATGTTAACAATTTTATCTTTATTTCTAGTGGAATGTTCTTGCTTCTTATTTGTTTCTAATGACGATCTATAAATATAGGACTTCTTCCTAGTTTCAGAATGAATATATTTATATGATAAACGATCATATCTATAGTGTTTTTGGAAATTCTCTTCTTTATTCGGTAATAAATATACATTAGAAACATTTTTTTGTAATAAAACAATGGGTCTTTTTCATAGGTGGAAATATTCGAACAATGGATTTGTGACTCTTTAACTATTTCAAGATCAACGTGCTTCACTTCTAGTTCTAGTAAAGTAACTTAGGAACTTAACCTTCCATTTCAAAAGCCAGGAAACTAATTTCTTCCTTCTGTGTGGTATTTAAATTACATATGGATGGTGGAAGTATTAACCATTGTTATATGTAGTATCTAACGAGAATAAATTCTCATTGTCAAAAGACATTTGATACTAGATTTATCAGGCGAGTGGTGATAAAGACAGTGATACTCAATAGGGGTTTGTATGGAAAATATTTCCTATATATTATCTTTCAAACGTTGACAAGCATCGTTTGATTTCTATCATATGCTCAGGTCACAAGGATGTGCATGTAGCACCGGACTAGTGAAAAACATCTTTCACATATCTTAAGATGATTTTAGGATCCATCAAACTTCATCTATTCTTTATTACGATCAGACCTACAATTGTGTGATCGTATTTGTAAAGCTGGTTTTTTACTTCATTTTGAAAGATTCTTGTACAATTCAAGAATTTTCATCGATGCTTATAGCCATGAGCATATATATTATGATTACCGTCATAGTTATGAAGTAACTTTTATGATTCTTGTTATATGGTCTTTTCAGGTTTGTCAACACAAGAGTGTCTAAGCCTAGGAAGAACATTAATAGTTTACTCGAATGAGTTAAGGATTTGGTTGTGCGTTCGTGAAAGCATGACACATAATCATTCAGGAAACTTAATCCCATGGTGGATCATAGGATCCAGTTGGGCCGTATCCTTTTATGCATGTCTTGCTTACACGAATAAGTCACATAAAAGAATCATTAGAACCAGGTATGTTTCATAGAGAAACTTCAACTTATGTTATTAGTCTGATATAAAATCAGTGAAAAACAAAGTATTAATCCCAGACAAGCTTGGTCAAAACAACTATTTGTTTTAAATACTATTAAGGGGTGAAAGACATGATCGGAAGCAAATGGCCTTAAAAGGGTAATTCGAATCATGTGTCCCTCGATTAAGCTTTTCTTATTTAAACGTTCCTGCAAGGCATTCTAGATGTCATGCATGCATGTGTTGGGGAAAACCCATGAAAATCTAATAACATTAGTTTGAATACCGGCAGAGAAGTATAACTGTTCTCCATTCTTTTTGAGCTTAACATGGTAGTGTATAGTACCCATTTTGTTCTTTTTGAGCTTAACATGTAGTGTATAGTACCCATTTTGTTGTACATAGAGCACTGATGCTTCTCATGATGAGGCAGCAATGGTTGCACAAATCTTTTGCCATAGGTGTTGGTGCCAAATGGGCATGGCAATATCAACAGCCTTTTATTGCCCTTAGAATCAATACTCTTTTCTTGGTACGGGGCTTCTTAACACGGTAGCAATCACCTATGACACGTAAAGTGTTAATTGTGCATAATGCTATCAACTGGTTGAACTTTTTCACTAAAGCACTCAGTCTGTACTGGTGGTGAAAAGGTATAAAGCCGGATGCTCGTGGGGTAACCTAGTTGAATCAGGTGATACTGGTGCCCTTTCATCTTAATGACATGACCCTGTGGACAAGATCCTTGCATGGAGCTCTTCTCCATCTTGTAATGAAACATGCAGTTAAGCTTGTTTGTTATCTCATTAATACTCAAGTCTTTCATGCTTTTGCTGAAGATTAGGAAACATGTGGGCCTGCATAATACTTTCTACCTTAGAGGTGTCAATGTTATGTTAATTAATCCTGGCGTGTTGTATTCCTATAAAGGAACACAACAACGGCGATTAGGCTCTTTAAGACATTGAGTTTATGAAAGATTGTCAGAACATTTGCTGAGAATGTTTCAACAGGATGAAAGTTGGTGTTATTTAATTTGTCCTACTCAATGACTAATTAAAGGGAGAATGGGATTCATTTTCATTAGCCATTATGAAATGATAAGCAACGCATAATTTATTACTATTATCGATGTGAAATATTTTCTTATTATAAATTGGTAAGATTTATTTGTAAGAAAATTTAGAATTTGATTAGACAAATTTACTTGAGACCGCCATGAGCCTCAGGAGCAAATTTGTGTAGCTAAACTGACAGCGGGTGTCAATTGTGAAATCACAGTCACAACTCTCGATATGAGGCCGCACAATACAACCATTTGTATTGTTGCGATACATTTAGGCTCATCCATGGCCACTTTATCTGTACACACTCATTGTGCAGTGTTGTATACTCCAACACTATAAGTATATATAAAGAAAGTGATAGTAATCCCAAATGGTCAATGTGACAGACACGGTGTTGTATACTCCAATGCCTACACCTTGGAAGATACCCTCAACACCCAGTGCGGTGTTTAATATTCCAACACTGATGCATCGGTAAATATGTTCCAAGCTTGACTCGATATTGGATGGCATGAACTATCAATTTATTATTACCAGATAGGGTTATTAAAATTCAGTTTTAATATTGGTGATCATTTGATATAAACGAGAACCCTATCTTCACTCGGGACACTCATTTTAAATAACCTCTTATGTAAAAAAACAACTAGGTTGTCGCGAGTTATATACCAGTCAAAAGTTAATAAATGACTTATTAAGTTTGATTGAGTTTTATAAAACTCGAAAATTCCAAAACTCATTAAGGTGGTTACATTAAAATTTAGGTCCAGTTGTAAAGACTTTTAGAACTTGTAACCTATTGATTGTATTATCAGTTTTTGAAAAGTCGTGAGCGTTGGATCGTCTACTCGATCTAGCTATAACGGATACAAAACAAGTAATTGAGAGTTTTTTTATTAATCAAAGAACAATTACAACTCTGGACACTTAGAACATAGACACAGAGAATTACACCTCAAAAACACACACTTAAGATTCACTCAGACTATCACTCTTGTACAAAACAAAGACCAAACTCACTATATATAGCATGCTGGCCAAACCATGTCCGAACTCCAGGTTCAGACCAGGTTCGGCAGGCAGCAAACCTAGCTTAAACATGGACTTGTCTTGATTCAACTCGATACTTCACATGACGCACAGATCAGGTATCAACAAACCCCCCCCCTCGTCGTGTGCAGTATCTCTTCGACGGCCTCAATACTGTATCTTCAATCAAACTCCCCCTCAAGTGTAGAATCTGTTCGTCCAATGAAATAAATCTTTGAACAAACTTCTCCTCAACTTGATCGTAGCTTGATCTTGAATACTTGAAGGCGTCTGGTGATTCTCTGGTCTTTATCAACAGTTTCAGAAGACTTGAAGTTGTGATTTCCTTCACTTTAGGGACCTGCTCAAAAGTTAAATAATCTTGGCGCAAAACGTCTCTTCGAGACTCCAAGATATGATTTTAAAATTTTGAATTTATATCACGTGTTGATCAGATCGAAAATAAAACAGAAACAAAATCTTTTTGTCTTTTAGAAAGTTTATATCAAAACAAACCTAAAATCTTTTTGATTTTTCAAACTTATGCTAAAACACACCAAAATTTTTTTGTACTTTTCCGAAATGAAATGAAATGCAATACAGAATCAGACACTATTTTTTATATGAGAAAGATCACTATATGGGATCATAATGGTCATGGCGCACTGAACTACACTTCAATTTCAACTAATTGAAGCACATATGTCATGCTGATTGCCAGTAAAATTTGTCCATCTTAAACTTAGGCAGAATCATACTCATAACATCTGGATATGTTAAGGTATTGATTAGATTTTGCTTTGACCAGTGTATCCCACACTATCAGACATATTCAGACATTTTTTTTTCTTCTTCTTTTTCTTTTTGTGTGATTAAACTTGTGAATTTTCACAAAGTATAATATTTTCATGATATCATCAACTGTGTTCCATGCAAAAAAAAATAAGAACGTTAAATCGTCTACCTTAAGGTCGATCTTTCGATACGCATATAAGGCCTCAGATTTAACAAAATAAAGAAAATAAAACAAGTTGAAATTGTATAACCCAACAATAATCAGGTCGGTAATCCCGTACACGCAGAGAAAGTCCGATGAGTTATACGAAACACCAAAGAAAAAAAACAGAATGTCAAACGAACAACGATCAGGTCGGACTTGTAGACACGCAGAGAAAGTCCGATCGTTTGACAAAATAAAGAAAATCAAACAAGTTTAAATATTTGCAAAATGAACACATGTATACACAGTGACTTCTCATTTCTATATTTCACACTTATTTTTCTTTTTGTCATGAAATACGCATCAAGATGTTATCCACATGGTCAAGCATTAGTATTTAGTGTATATCACATCTGAATACTTTCTAATTTGCCGAGCCTACCAAACATATCAAACAATGATCTTTTGGCCCTTTCATCTACTCTATCCATGAGTCAGATACGTAAGCCAATGTACCGTCATTTCCCAATGATCAATTTCTCAAAATTTTATATATTGTGCTTGTATTCACCTTCCTTGTATATTTGGCATGTATTCACCTTCTTCCCATAACATGCATTTTCACAATTTCTCCCCCTTACATGCATTTCTCCTCCTTAAAATGAAAACTCTATTTTTGGATTTTTCATTTAAAAAAACAAGACTTTATTTTTGGATTTTAAGCAATTGAAAATGCATAAAGAAAGAAAAATTGATCAATCAACACAGATATCTTGCAGTTTAGAATTTTAGAAAATTTGCAGGTTAGAAAAATATATTGCAAGCAATTTAAATTAGGCAGAAAACTCCTCCATCAATAACTTTTCAATCGTCGATACGTCTTCTAGAAGTACCTGCACACTGGTCAAACTGATTAGTTCATAAATGACCCGAAGCGGATCGCTTCTGGTCGGCCAGTGTCCTTGTTTTGCTTAGAAACCACATTGGGTTTCCATTGTTGTGGTTTTGGTAATTCAGATTTTGATGAAGTAATCACAAGTGACTGTTATGAAGAACCTACATTTTGAACCTTTTGAAACATAGGAACAAAACGTTTTTGTTTTAGAAAGAATGTAGGTTCACATTCATCAAAAACTCTACCTTGTTCATTAAAGAACTTTGGGTTGGCAGGTTTACCAAAAACTGGTTTCTGTTGAAACCTTTGATTTGATTTAGATTTATCCCACTGTTTAGGTGCCTGCACGGAATCACAAATATGAATATCTCAAACATGATCAGAAAAAGAATCATATACATGTCGGCGATGATCATGAATCCATTTAGATGTTAGTCTTTGAGAATAAGAACCATCAGAAGAACATTTGGCGGTTTGATTCTTCAAAGTTCTTGTAGCAATCTTCTTCTCAAAAACTTCAGAAATTTTCCTAGCATCAACGCAATGAAGAGGAAACTCTTTATCGGAGAATATCTATTTAGAACCCTTGAGTTTGTAAAACCTCTCAGGTTGAACCTTCCCAGCCTTAAAAACTTCCTTCTTCACTTGTTTCATTTTAAGCTTCTTCAACTCTTGTGATGTTAATGATGCTAGAACTTCCTCAGCTTTGACATTTTATGCTTTAAAACCCAAAACAACAGTTTTTCCAAAAACTTTTTCCTCAGAATTTGAATTCTGATGTCCATCCTTTGCTAATTTTGAAAATTCAGCTTTGATTTCTTTAATATTTTTCTGCTCATACAAAATTGTCTCATCAAATTCAGGTTGAGACCTAATTTTCTCGCTTGAGGTAGCAGACTTCTCATTGTCAGCGGAAGATGAACCAGAAACAAACTTAGGAACTGGAGGAATCTCAGATTTCTTTCCTTTCTTATTTTTAGTCTTCTTGGATTTCTTCTTCTTCACAATCTTCTCTTCTTCTGAATTTCATGATGAAACCTTTGAATAATCAAACTCTTCAACCTTTTCCTTCACTTCTTTGAAAGCTTCTTTGATATGAGCAGGGGGTGAAGCTGTTTTATCAAACATCTTTTCAAAATTTTCATCTTTAGCCAGAAAGCTTGTGAACAATTAAGAATTTGAGACATTATTCAGCAAACGATTAGCATCGATGATTTGAATTTTGAGATCAGAAATCTGTTGTTGTGCTTCAGCTAAATCCTTCTTAGTAGCAATCAATCTCTTTGCAACCTTATGTATTTCAAATTTCTGCATTCGAAGATTTTCCAGCCCTTCAAACAATTCTTTCTTCAATTTATCTTCATTCCGCTTTTGAATCTCTAAATTTGCAGTTTGAACTTTATTAGTACTAACCAACTCTCGCTTCTCATCCAAATATTTTTCCATAACAGCTTGATAACTTTCAATCTTAGCGGCAGATTCTTCAGCATTCTTTGTAAGCAGATCCAGTTTGAGTTTTGACTTGTCTAACAGATTTTGAAAATCATTTGCAGCATCTTCTGCTTCATCCTTCCATTTCTTAACTTCTTGAACCAACTCATCCATTTCTTCACTTAACTTTCCATTCTTTTCTTCAAGCATCTTGACTTCCTTCATCAAAGACTCATTCTTCAATACAACGTTCTTCTCATTTCCTGTAGAAATATCCAATTCTTCTTCCACCAACTTGAATTCTCCAGATATATTTTGAATTTCATTCAATAACGAAACATTTTCTTTCAATAAACTTTCCATGTTTTCAGTGGATTCATAAGAACTCGGTGCTGAACTTGTATCTGAACTTCTTTCTGAACTATAATCTGATTGTTGATCATGCATGACAATCAAAGCAAATGAATCAAAATGTTTACCCCAATCATAAACACCATCATCTTGAACTGTTAAAGTTGTTGTCTTGTTTGCATTACTTGATGATGGTTGAGTAAAACCGGGTTTGCTTCCATGAGCTTGTTGACATTCTTTAGCAAAATGTCCAAGCTTTGAGCATTTGTAACACTTCAACTTGGATTTATCAAATCCCAATTTCTATTGAAAACTCCTCCCATGTTTCTTGAAAAATCGTTTTGATCTTTGATCTAGCATAGCATATTACCAAGCTAAATCTAATTCGTTCAACTGATCGTCTCCATCAAGTCATCAAGATCGTCCCTTGTAATCTTTGCATCAACAACATTCTTTAAAACCAACCCAAAAGATGATGTAATTAAAGCAGAAATCAGTTTAGCATAGTCATCGGTTGTTTCAGCAGACAATGCATTTGGATTTATGAAATTTGGAATGGTAAAATGGCAGCTTTTTGAAGAATCAGAATTTCCAGAAACTCCAGCCATAAAAGCAACACTTGGTGCAGAACTCAAATTTGGTTTAGCTTTAACATTCATACTAGGTGTATTCTCTCCATGATACAATTTAGGATTTTGTAAAGTAGCAGTTGACTTCTTTGAATTTAACATTTCCATTTCCCGAGCATGAAGTTTTCCAGTAAGCTCATGAAATGTCAATGTATAGTATTCTTTATCATGAGTCAGTAGCAATATATAGTTTTCCCACTTTTCAGGCAAAGCTTCCATAATCTTTTCTTTCAAATCTGCATAAGTTTTCTCAATTCCAACAACCTTTAATTCACTAATCAAATGTGAAAACCGAGAAACAAGAGCAGTAATGTTCTCATTGTCATAATGTTGAAAGTTATCAAATTCTTTATTCAACACTTTCTTTCGACTCTTCTTGTAGTCATCATTACCCTCACACCTTGCTGATAGAGCATCCCACAATTGCTTAGATTTCTTTCAAGTACTAAATTGATGTAGCAACTCAGTGGGTAATGCCATTGTAAGATAACCGAAAGCCTTTTGTTCAAGCTCGTATGATTTCCTTTCAGCAATGTCGAACGTATGAACTTCCTTGAAATCTCCTAGATCAGTCGGATGTTGATAAAGCTTCTTGATTGGAATCCACAAATCGATATCATTCGTGCTTATGTAAGCAGAAAATCATTGCTTCCAATTCTGATAATCTTCCAACTTCAACAACTTGGGAACTTTCTGACTTGTTCCAATTCCGTTATCAAAATTCATCATAGTCTGCATCGCATTCTGCATTACAGCAGAAGCTTGAAATTCTGTCATCGTTGAAAAGTTTACAACTCTGATCGTCCGAACCTAAACACCTTGTCCGAACCTTTTCCGAACTCTCTCCGATCCTCAAACGATAATCCGAACTTCCACCGAATCTAACTGTGCCGAACTATGACCGAAAGCCTTCCGAACTTGCACCAAACCTCCCCCGAACTGTGTCCGAACTTAAAATACCCCGAACCTTATACGAACCTCGACCGAAACAAACATGTATCCGAATTTTGACCGAACTCAGAACAAACTCTCTCCGTACTCGTTTCGAACAAGGACTTCGGAGCGGTTATTCCGAACCTGACGAGTATAGTCCAAACCTCAACATAATTTTCTCAAAACGCTCGATTTTGAACTGATTTTGACAAGATTTGTAACAATAGATCAGAAAACTTGATAATGAATGATTTAGGAGCAGAATTTTCACAAAAGACTCAATCAAAGTGATCAAAAATTTATAAAAACACTCAAAAATCACTCGAAAAATACTCATTTCGTGTCAAAAATCCAAGAATAGCAACCACAGATCAGTAGAATGAACCAGAATGCTCTGATACCACTTGAAAAGTCGTGAGCATTGGATCGTCTACTCGATCTACCTATAACGGATACAAAACGAGTAATTAAGAGTTGTTTTATTGATCAAAGAACAATTACAACTATGGATACTTAGAACAGAGACATAGAGAATTACACCTCAGAAACACACACTTGAGATTCGCTCAGACTATCACTCTTGAACAAAACAAAGACCAAACTCACTATATATAGCCTGCTGGCCGAAACCTGTCTGAACTCCAGGTTCGACAGGATTGAACTCCAGGTTCGGACCAGGTTCGGCAGGCAGCAAACCTAGCGTAAACTTGGACTTGTCTTGATTCAACTCGATACTTCACACGACGCACATATCAGGTATCAACAGTTTTAAAAGCATTTTTAAAAGGATTTCGGTGTTTTTGTTGGTGTGTAATACGACTACTAAATCAAGCAACCAAAAGAAGCAAAACGAATATGTATTCAGCCATTAGGGTTTTAGTCTTGCTAGAGCCTTTAGCAAGACCAAATAGGTCATGGGACAAAAGTACAAAACAAACCACAAGGCAGGCATCTTCATGTAGCTTGCGTGTTCTGTAAGCTCCCACTGACCTCGAGATGCCTCTTGACATCAGTTGGATCCTCTGGTCTTCTTGATGACAACTAGTGTCAAAGTAGAAGATTTTGTAAAAGAAAACACTTAACTACAATTTTGAACCCAAAAATGTGGGCCAACCCAAAGCCTCAACTATTATAATAATGGGCCAAAAACATGGGCCAAACCAAAACAGAAAAGTAATCATGCAACAGTCAAAACAGGGGTCGGGCCGAATACATATAAAATACAATCAAAACAAATTGCAATATAATTGATCAAAAGAAGGTTGACCAAAATTCAGTTTGATTATGCAATACAAATAAAATCTGATTCGTAATTTTCGGGCGTTTAACCCCAGTTTGCGAATCCACTGGTTTAAAAACGACCGGTTCTAATTTACGCGTGGTAATCAAGGCTCTGATACCACTATTGGGATTTAACAGTGGTATTTGGGTCGCCCGATGACATATTTAAAATTTACATGACCGACAGATTAACAGTTTATAAAAGAGTTACCGAATTAATATATAATTAATTCTGAAATATATATATATATATATATATATATAGACTAGCCGTATGCCCGCGCGTTGCGGCGGCGACAGTTTATAGCGTGTTATTTGTCTTCTGTTTGCGTGTTCGACGACGACGACAATTTACAACACAATATCCGTTTATGTTAGCACGATGCAACCCGATGACAAGCGAATGGAAACAAACGAAAGTGTTTTAGAAACAAAATAATGGTAAGAGTTTTGAGGCTGGAATAATGGCAAAAACACATAAACATTCAAAACTTGTAACTTCTCTAACAATTTACTTATTTGAACTCAAAAAATTTTAGAATAATGAGTTGGTGTTCTCTAGCAAGCCTGTGTTAGCGGCTAGAATAATGGAAAAAATTCAAAGTAAAGGATTTTTTGTGAAAGAAGTCAAAATAAATAATCAAGGGTGCCGGGTCATTTGAGGTTGTGAATGGTATCCCGAGCTGGTTTTTATTTTGCATGGTTTTTAGACGTATGATGATTATAATGGGAAGTAATAGTATGCTGCTTGCTTTGAAAAAATTATAACTGAACAAGATGTAATGTAACTTTGATATAAACTGTGTAAATAATTATAAAAAAATACACCTGATAAAATCTTATAAAAACCAATAATATAACATAGTCATATAATATAATAAGAATCGTATATTCAAGGTTTTAAAGGAGGGGAAGTCATATAACATAACATAAAGTAAAGTGAAGAGCATCCGGTGAAAGTGGAATTATTAGTCATTGATGGGCTTTCCTTTGTTTCTCAGTTGTGCCATACTTTCTTTCATCGCTTCCTTCCTCTTCTTGTTGGCTATTATCTTAGCCAATACGCCACTTATATCCGGGCATTTCTTCTCTCTCGGTTGGAAGAGGGGGTGGACCATGGAGGCCGCCTTGCTGATGCGTTAGAATGCTTATCACCAAAAATGCTCATACCGAACACTGCACCATCAATGAAACATTCAACGTTTTGTTTTAAACAGTAATATATAATGATATCACTAAGGTAACACCTAATTTGCAACAGTGGTTATAAAGACAATATACATATGACCCAAACCAATTTAAACAAAAATCAAGTACTCAAACAGTAAAAAAAATTAAACTTATATTTGGAACTTGCCAAGTGGTTCAGCCAAATGGGTCAAGCATGTCAAGTCTTTCTAATGCATAATACATCCTAAGTTTAAGACTGACATGTATTGACCTCTTGCAGCTTAAAAGACTGACATCTTTTATTAAAAGAAATCCTGACTATTTAACCTAATAATAATCACAACCATAGTTTAAGTAATCAAATGAAGCAAGAACACAAATTACTTGGGTACATGTACACATGAGTTGAAACACTTTGAAGTGTTAGTAATCCCCTTCTCGTCACTAAATTCCTCATGAAAAGATCTATCTTGCTTTAAACATAATCAAAATCTGATATAAATACATATAAACAAAAAACATCATTGATGATTGATCAAGTAACAAAACACCATGATGAATTACCTTTATAGGTATATATTTTTTTATTTTATATGTTTGACCCATTAAGATATAATAAACCTGAGTTAGCATGTTCATAACTAAATGAGCCTAAATTGTTAGCTTCAAATTCAAAACTTAAGAGTGAAAAGTCACATTTTTTTAACCCTAAGTTGTGACCATGTGATCATTTCTAAATCTTCCACCATGGTTCCATACTTCCATAGCCTCTTAAAAGTAGTTAGATGATTTATCTTAATTAAAAGTCCTAAAGTGATTTGAACACATGGACTATAATGTCAATAGTAAAAAAGTCCACTGATCTTACAAATAAAAAAAAGTCTACTGATCTTACAAAGAAGCTAGAAAAAGCATATCAAAAACTTGAAAAAAACACAATAAATATGATAAGAGATAGCTGAGCCGAATTGTTGAGAGACTTTTATTTTCTTGTGAAAGAAAAGATGTCACTTCATTATTAGCAATCTGTGAAAAATTGTGACTGCACCCCCACAATCCCAACAAACACAAAAACACACACCCCAACAACCCCCTCACCCTTCAGAGGGGTTTTCCTTTCTTTTCTATTTTTTTTTCTTTTTCTTTTTCTTTTTCACCATTTCCTTATCTCTTCTATTTTTCCTCTTTTTTTTCTGTTATTCACATAAACCATAAATTACCTTCAAGAGATGTACACCCCAGTCTCAACAGTAGACACCAAACATCACCCCCATTGACAATGTTAAGTAAAGCCACAAACTGCTTCTACATAAGCCAGCCTAATCATCCATCTCACCTTACAATGAGCTATCTTCAAGTTGTAGGAATTTATAGAACACACTGCCAAAAAGAAAACAAATAATGTCAATAATATTCATGTATACTATTCCAAATAATTAGTCATACAAAAATTTAACTGTGTTAATGACGGTTGCTATCTCTGATTATGTTTAACTTGTTAGGCTTTAAATATACATCAAAACATCACATAGAATAAAAAAATTAACAATTGAGAAAAGGGGTGGCAATTACACACCTGTACTCTGAACAATTCAAGAAAAGATGAAGAGTATCAATTTAAATACACCTAACACCTGTAGCCCTTTAAGATGAAGAGTATCAATTTGTTGTACATTAAAAAGCTGGAAAAAACATAATAAAACTACATTTTAGCTGACTTCCGTTTACTTGTTTCCTTTTTAATCAAATCGAAATGGAAAAAACGTAACCCATATCCACCCGTTTGTATAAAAATAGATCCTCTAGGCCAGAGTTAAAGAAAGTTAATAATAGGGTTGAAAGACATCATCATCATCATCATGATAATAATAATAAGCAAAGAAGCACTAAAAATACATACATACCTTAGAAACATATACTGTTTGCTCAAGATGCTTAGATAATATACCAATAAGACATCATATAGCTTTTTATTGACATAAATTGATTTCAAAGAAACCGTACCTTTTCTTATTTATTTCCCTAGTCATGCAACTTGGCTCGAGCGCGCTTTCTAGCTACCAAGGCCTACAAAACAATGGGCATCAGATTTAGTTACCAACCAATAACCTTTTACACATTTGCATAAAAATTCAAATTATCATGGAGGAAACAAAATAACTGACCATCTCTTCTCCATGATGTGCTATTTTTATGGCCCTTTTCTCAATTCTACTTCTAACACTTTTGATTTCAGTCACCCATTCTTTCTACCAATTCTTTTCTACTTCAACAGAGAACAAAACTCTTTCAGCAACATCATCATCAGGTATTTAAAAGTTGTGGACCAAATCTAAATTATGTTACCTGAATCAACTTAAAAGCAAGTAGAGTTAGAAAAAACCCAGCGAACCATATACCCTTGGTGGTGTGTATACCTAGAACTGAAGATATCCCAGATTACTGTCAACCATTCAAACATAAAACTGTAGACACCTTGCGAACCAATATAACATAAACCACTAAATAAAGTGTGTGATTCCAAATCATACCAAAATATCTATAAAATATATGTTCAAATTAAAAGAAAGTGTGTGATTCCAAAGCATCCCAATTAAAGTACACAAGTAGTTTAAACCCTTTTATCTTGCAGCAAACTGACAGGAATCAAACACAGCCCACTTACTCATTTACCTTAAATAATAGATACCAAAATCACTTGACTCGAATCCTCCACCAAAACAACCCAAATCAAGAGCTTGCAACATTCGTATTAAAGTAGCCCCAAGCCGATTCAAAACAGTCTTACAACTTCAAGGAAACAAAACACATCACATTCGTTGCCTAAGGCTTAACCGGTTGTCATTCATTAAAACCAAGTCAAATACATTCAAGACTCACCTTGTGAATTGCTGGAATAATGACTATAATCAACCCCTTCGTGAGCAGCCCCTAAGAGGAAAAGGCAAATGAGTATAAAACTGTCAGCCACCTCTATAGAATAACAAAACAAATTTTAGCTTGCATAGGGAGTAGTAAATCTTCTAATCAACCAATAAAATTAAGGATGATTATTTCTTACCTGCCTTTGAAAACCCAAAATCCTGAATTCAAAGAGATTACCTCGTGTCCTGATTTCAGCAACTCTACATGAATTTAAAACTCCAAATTTTCGTAATAGGAGATTATCTAGAACAGAACCCATAGTGATCAAGAAATTAGGTTAAAGGGGGAGAAGATTGTATCTAAAACAAAGCTTTCTCTTGTTCTGGTATAAAAAACATAAATTAAAACATCAAAATTAAAATCGAAATCGAAATTGTATTGTTGAAATTAGATCGATCTAGATTTGGTCTAATTGTTACCTTTAAGAGAGAATAATTATAATGAGGATGTGGAGTGGATGATGCCAAATTGATTGAAACCTTCTCCATTCGATTATGTAGAAACACTGATCGCCACACCTATGAGAGAAAGCAAAAACAGATCAAATCTAGGTTTTCATCAACTGTAGTGAACTCAGTTAACACAACTGTGAACAATGAAAAATGATATCATAGGAGGAAAAACAAAAAATTGAGCTTAGCCATCGTGACACACTTCGTATACCACCCTGACACTCTTATACCTTCTTTGGTCACCGTCGACTACCAGAATAGGGTTCATAATCTACAATCGGTTATCGATGAGATTCGTTAAGATGAATCAAATGAAATGGTAGAAAGAATCATACTTAAGAAGCATGCCGGCTGCCGCAACACTCTTTATGATCAGAACAACAAAACCAAGCTCGTTAGAGCTCACCAACACCAAATCGAAGAAAATTTTGAGAAAGGAAACAAACCTGTGAGAATGCTTGTGAGAACATGTTTAGGTCTAAAGTGAATTTGCAGGTAAATGATGAGTAAATGTGGATGTGAATTTCAATTTTCAAATGGTTTTGAGAAGATTCAAATCCGATTTCCCAATTTATGTTGGCGTGTACTTCAAATATCAAAAGAACGGAAGAATCATTCTCCAAGAGGAGATCTGTTTGTTGCTTTTCCAAGTTTGGGTCCTGCAACTCTGTAAAATCGCTTCTAGTATAGAATTAGGGCTTATTCTGAGAGGAGTAGGTAAGGTTGAATTGCTGCAATAACACTAAAACGGTAAGGTTGAATCGCTTCTAGTGTGGATCGATGATCAACACTGATGTCAAATAGGAATGCGTCTTAAATTTAAGACGCTTTTAATTACAAAAATGCCATTTTGAACAATATATATTATATAGTAGTATAGATATATATATTAAAACTATTTAATCAATTATTACGAATACCAGTGTGCAACAGGATCAGATTACCGAACACGCAAACACGAAAATAAATAAATAATCTAAACTAACAAGTAGGTTAGATATACATTGGCGATGTTGAATAAACGTTTAAGACACCGAGTTTCAATGAACGAATCGCTAGGTTGAAACGGAACAAACCAGGTTTGATCTCCAACGATTGTCGCATATTGCGATGATTCTCGTGGTTCGGTATCGCGTACCGCTACAGGACTGCGTTTATAACCCGTGGTCATTACACACCGCGAGAATACGCCGCGACTTGCGTCACATCTCGCGAGACTACGAGATCAATATGATTCAGATCTGATTGCTACCGGAGATGGCTCACGGCGAAAAGCGTCGGACGCGCGTCGACGGGCGATGGACGTGCGGCGGCAGTGGCGGTGGGTGACGGCGGGATGGCGAGCTCCATGGAGGTGATCGGCGGGTTTTGCGGAAGCGATTGGCGGCGAATCGAGCAGCGAATCAAGGCGTACGTAGCGGCGGTCTATGGGCGTTTATCAACGGAGCACCCCGACTAGCAACGACCACCAAGATATGGTGGCTCAAAGTTGGCCACCGGATAAAATCCGGCAGCGGCGATCGTCGTAAACGGCAAAGCCGTTTTGTTTTTGGGTTTTGTTTTTGGGTTTTGTTCGAGAGAAGAGAAAAGAACAATTTTTCTCCTCATCCTTTTTCTGCCATCACGGTTATGTTATTAGGGTTTAACCCCTAATCATTTAATATGTATTAGATAATCGGGCCCTCTCAAATTTTAAACCCAACTTCGTACGCGAGCCCATGAACAATTGTTATAGAAAAAAGTCCATAACGATTAGCCCGAAACCGTGAATTTAAATAAAGACGACTTTTATATAAATTACGTTCACCCATTATTATTAAGCTCAGTAATAATAATAATAATATTGATTATTAATTATTTATAACTAGTATAAATAATATATATAATCAAACGTTTCCGTTCCTTTTACCGGTTAACTATTTAAGCGGGTTTAGTGTTAGTTGCACCCTGTGTAACCCTTAGAGGTCGTAACCGGGTTGGGTTCAAGATTTGTCAGGTCTAGAGACATAATATCCACCAGATCGACCCAGCTCTATGGGTCGGGCTCACAAGCAATAACGGCTATAAAAGTAGGAAGCGCGTCGGAAGCAACCGTTCCTGAATATGCACGGAGGATGCTATGTAAGTATTCTCAAATTTTCTAAATGCAAATTGAATGAAAAGGACCTTGTGAATAAGATGGGGTCCTAGAAAATTCATTAATGGGGTGGGGTAAACAAGCTAAGGGTTCGTGGCATGAACTACTATATAAGGTCTAATGTAAAATGAACTGTTAAATTGGAGGGAAAATGGCATCTAGGCCATATATTAGGAATGTTAAACTATTGGGAGGTATTGTGACCAAAAGTCATGTACAATAACCTAGTAATAAATAAGACGAGTAAATGATTAGAGAATCATAATATTCAACGATACGCATTTGATTCCTTAAGTTGTAACAGAAGAATATGGTATAATCATGAAAGGGATATGAGATGGGTACGATCCGCTTATAGAGTCATAGAAACCTTTCAATAAAATGTATTACATTATCGAATGGATAATACATACGGCAATTGTCATGCCAAACACTTGAAAATGCCGTTATATTGCTTAACATGTGTACGTACAGTTAAACTGCGCAAGAGCACACCTAGTAAGAGGGCAGTGTGGCGAGCTTCCGACAAGGACTGTCATCAAGGTAAGCGTGAACAACTAAGTTGCATTTTCAGGACGTATTAAAGCCAAGGTATGATATACTTACATAAACGAATTGGAATTATGGCTTTTACCATCTAGGGTATGGCAATGGTTATTAAAACCTTAACCATAAATGTTCTGTTGAGCTAGGGTATGTAAATTCCTAAATGGGCTGTGTGGGGGAAACAACGGATTTATCATGCTAAACTTGTCTTAAAGGGAAAGTAATAACAAGTTATAGTATTTTTCATATGAGGACTAACTTGGAGTTGACAAGACTAACAACTCAAAAGCTTGGTCAAGTTTTTTAATTCACAAGGAATACCAAGAATGACTTTATATAAGCATAATAGAAATGGTACCATGTTAGATATATACATTTATATTTGTGTTTGTATGTATATACATGTAGTGTGACTAACATTATTACTTGTAATCATGTCTTATAATGTGACTAATCACTGGGAGAAATCAACCTACAATCTCCAGACTGGCGACCTCCATTCCCACAAGCCCTTAAATTCGTGATTTTTAATCTAGAAGGAAGAACCTGCGATTTCTTGGATGTTTACTAAATTTTTGTAGCTATAACTATTGCTAAGTCCTTGGGACATTTCGAGTAAGTAATCCCCAAATACTTGCATGTTAAGAACTCAAAATTTATGGGTCAAGATGCATGATCTAATATGTGATTTAATGTTTAGGATGTCAATTGATGCTTGAGAGATGCTAAGAACGTTTGAATGCTTGTAATTGGTTCTAAAATCATATTTTTTGGGCACCCCAACCCTAGGTGACGAATTTAGTCTATGGGGTTGGGAACATTCGAAGTCTATGATGGATTTGATTGAATTAGGTTGACTTTAACTCACAAATTGCATAGGTTTGATTGTAATGTGAGAAATTTCAATTGGGTTTATGACATGGTTAAATGGAATGGAACCTAACCCAAATTAGATTGAAACTATGTAATTATGTTTATGCACACAAGGTGTTTGCTGAAATGTTTGTGTGAATTATTGGTTTAATAAATTGGTGTTATAGATGTTGAATGCAAAGCCTTAATGTATCTAAATGTCTTAAGTGCTAAAGTATGTGGAAAACATGTTATGTGAAATCATTCTAGATGCCTTACAAACTTAATTGACATAAGGCTTTCTATGATGTAAAATTGTTGGACCATAGAATAGACTTGTGACATGAATTGATGATTTTGTGTTACACACCTAAAATGGATTGTAAATCCTAAATAGGTAATCAAGCGGTGGAGCTCATGAGAGATCGGGTAATTATTATTCAAGCTCGCGAGGTAACATCTATGCTATGTTATATATTTCATAAATGACTCATAGTTGCTATAGTGACATGAAATGCAAATTGACTAGAAAAGCGATAAACTTTCCTAATGTGACAAGTTGTGAAGATGAGTATAACTATGAAGTCTAACAATTAGAGTTGCTCTAATTAATTGATGATGAATTGAAATGAGGTTACATTATGACATCATAGATGTGTATTGTCCAATCTTGTATGGTAAACAATACACGGATTAGCTCATAGGAGCCATAAACATAAGTTACATTTTATTAGATGTTAATAGGTTCATAAGAAGCATAATCATGTGGTAATGTGATGATAGATTGCCAAATGGTTCATAAGAACCATAATCATGAGTCAATATGAGGTTATGATGTAAATGGGTTCATATGAACCTTAATTATGTGTTAACGTGATGATAGATTGCTAAGTGGTTCACTAGAACCATAATCATGTGTTAATATGAGGACATGATGTTAATGGGTTCATGAGAACCCCAATTATATGTAAATGTTACTGCTAACTAAATGGTTTATAGGAACCATGGTTAGACGACATGGGTCAAAAGGGTAACCGATGGCTAAATGGCTCACCGGAGTTATGCATGATGAAAAATGTATGCCTTGATTGCAAATGAATTGAAAGAATTCTCTTAATGTGTCGATTACTAAAGGGTAGACATAGGGTTCATAGGATCCATGAATTGGATGACGTGTGACAACAGTTGGTAAATTAATCATAGGATTTATGCTAACGGGTCAAACGAGTAGAATGATTCAAAGGAATTATATTATTGGATTGACTGATAAATACTAGCTAAATGGTTCATAGGAACCATGGTTAGTTAAATGTGTGTAAAAGGGTGGTAAATAAATCGTAGGAACCATGTTAATGTGTCAAACGGGTTGAATGGTTCAAAGGAATCATATTATTGGATTGATTGATAAATACTAGCTAAATGGTTCATAGGAACCATGGTTAGTGTAGGTCCGAAACAATCCTGAACACACGATATGATTATCTAACACGAGTGCGGAATCCTCGTGAGAGATTGATTCGAGAGAAATAGTAGAAGAATAGACTAAATCTTATGAAAAGATGAAGCCTTGAATGAGAAATCGTCTACTAGAAGCAACCTTGAGATCTGATCGTAAACCTTATAGAACAAGGAGAAATCGTAAATGTAATGTGGAAGCTTGCATTCAACAAAGATATGAGGTGGTATTTATACCACCTCATTAAAAGAAAATGGCCAATCATAAACACGATTAGGCCCAATCATAAACAAGCAAAATGGCCCACATGGCCTATTAATTAAACTAGACTAAGTCCAATAACTAAAGCCCAACTAATGTTCATGCCTTACATAATATAGCCCTACAATCTTCCCCTAGGCATGAACCATTAGACCACTTCACGGCAGCAGCAAGTCAAACCTGAATGATGTTTGAACGTTGTTCGACCACTATCCGTTCTCTACAATCTTCTTCGCTGCTCCATCAAATATCCCAACCCTTATAGCATTTGCCATATCATTCTCGTCTCCAAGTATGGGTTGGGTGGCCAGAAGCTTGATATCTCTCTCACCAAATCTAAGCAAATCCACCGGGTCATAAAATCTGAATTGACGCATCGGCTTGCAGAGAACCACCACTTCATGTGTTGTCGGATCGTAATACCAGCAATCAAAGTTTCTTACCAGTGTTTCATCCTCGATCTCGTCCAACATATTAATCACCCTTGTGCGCTTAGTTGGTGGCCTCTGTGCTTCTCCAATAGACTGCCCTGTCACAGGGTCAGTCCCGGTCTCTCTCCACCTGACCTCCTTCAGCTCGAACTCTCTGAAATCATTCTCCATGTGGCCTAGCAGATTATCTCTGATCTGATTACCTTCTGGTCCATTCCACCTGTTAATAAATGGAGCTCTCAGAAGGCTCCTGATCTCAGGCTCAGTCCAGGAGTGGAATTGAGCACGTGAAGAGTAGTACTCCACTGGACTATAACCGTCACGGATCACGGCAAAGATTTTCTTCTCCATATCGTAATGCCAGCATAAGATAGTCTCACGACTCCCACGTCTATCAATCGAGCTTTCACCAACATCAATGGTGTACTGTGTGGGAGCTGGTCCTTAAAAAAACTCCTTGAACCAGTTTTCGTGGAATCTTGGAGCCTTTGAGATGATCCTGCCACAGCGGGCGTAATCCGGCATCACTATATTCTCATCACCTTCGTCAGTCTCCATTGCATCAACAGCTTGATTTCCCTGAGATGAACTCTGACCAGGGGCACCTGTGTTGTTAGGCCCTGCACCATCTGTCAGTTCATTAACCTTCCTTCTCAGGTCCTTTATCATCTTGTAAAGATATTCCATTCTTTCCTTGTCTGCCACCTCATACTCTCTCATATATTTGTTGCTTGCCTCCTCCTTCTCTCTCAAACTTTGGTTTTCTTTCATGAGAGCCTTGATCTCATTCTGTCTGATCCTATTCTGAGAGATCAGGAAGTTGATCTGAGGATCAGCACTAATCCTCAAATCTATTGGAAGCTCAGCAGCCATCAATGGGCGGAAACCTGGAGCCGCGAGTGGTTGGCTGGTCGCGGTAGAGACGCTCACTCTTACCGGACTTGGAACAACGAAGGTGCTCTCAACCTCCAGAAATTGCCTATCTTCACGTACAGGGCTTTGCACGTTCAGAATCGGACTAGCTTGCTGCACAGGGGCAGGTTGATCATCACCGGTTGTTGTTGTAGTTGTTGTTGCTTCAGCTTGTTCAGCAGCTTGACCTTGAGAACTCTGACCCTCCTGAGGTTGAACTAACATCAGACTGGAGCTAGTCTTTGTCAGTTTGAATCTTATAGTCCGAGGGTCAGTCCTCTTCCTCGGAGAAGGTTCTCTTGCAGGAGCAGGTTCTTCAGCAACCTCATTTAACTCAAACTGAGTATCAATGTCATGAGGCACAGAGTCACCTGAGGAAGAGGCGTTCAACACATCTCTTGATCTTTTGTGACTCAGAGGTCCCAAGTCACCATATATATCCTCATCTTCAGGATTGGCAAAGATATCATCCATGACGTTTTCTTCGTCAGAGGGAATGACTTCGGGATCCTCGACCACGTTCACTGCCGGAGTAACAGTGTCGTCTTGGTCTTCAGCAATCACAGCATTCACAGCTGGCTCAACAGCCACTGGCTCTTCATCTTCTATAACTTGTTCACGGGCAACCTCTGGAAAGGCCCCTCTTTTAGCCCAGACTATCCTTCCCTCAAACATGTTCTTTCCCCTTCTGTCCTGGGTCTGGAGACCAAATACTCCAGCATCCATCACCTTCACATCCAGCTTCTCCACCCTTA
>JBCNJP010000023.1:42479631-42574157 GCA_039602395.1 Deinandra increscens subsp. villosa | reverse complement strand
GCAGGAGTAGTTACAACATAATTCAATTCTTGTCCACAATTGTTCAGACCAACATAAACATTTGTCCGGTGATAAAAACAGATTCACCAATAATACACGTCTCGAATACATCATAATAATACCATGAAAGAGTAATAGTCACTCCATAAGATCACAACTCTAATGAAACGGTGCTCGGTCAACGATGTCGAGAATGTCACGGATCTGGATAATCACTGATAGCAACAGGCGAATGAGGCTGGCGAAGTCCTCCGCTGAAGGGGTAGAGGCTGCGAGAGCTCGGATGGCCTGGTTGGCCTCAACGGCGACTCCATAGGCGTCAGATAGGTGGACATGCAAGGTATCAAGGGCCTGGTCCTGAGAGGTCACGCGGGCCTCTAGGACAGCAAGACGGGTGGCAAGGTCAGTGATAGTGGCAGGTGGAGCAAGGCTACGGATGGTGGCATGAAGCTGGCGGATCTCATCGTCACGGCAGGCGATGCAAGCAAAGAGGGATGATACAAGGGAATCGACAGGGATACCAGAAAGAACGGGGCTAGGTATATCGGAAGGTGCTGGAGCATGTGGTGGCAGTGGCACGTCCTGGGCCTCAGTAGTGGCGGATCTCACCCGTTTCTTGGGTGGCATCATCTCCGGCTCAGTAGGCAACTCAACGGGTTCAGGAGAGAGGGAACGTTTGCGAGACGGCTTGGAATCAGTGACTGGATCAGAAACATGCTGTCGACTACGCCTAACCGACTTCCTAGGGGTAAGCATCCGAAGGGGGCCGTTAGGTGTGGAGCGATACGGTCGGAATGAGGGCTCACGAGCGGGAGAGACAGGGCTAGAAGCGGATAGGGTAACGGTGAGAGTATCTCCGTCCTCATCTGCATCGGTGATGTCCACTGTGAATGGCGCGTACTCCTCCGGTTCCTCGTCAGTCGTCGCATCCTCCTCCGGCTCGGAGTCGGCATCGTAGGGGCCATCGAGGACACTGGTCGGTGAGCGAGGGGGTGATGGAGCCTCAGTAGTGACTGGTGATGCTGGCTGCTCCAAGTCGGAATGTGTTTCAGCCTCGGAATCGGAAGTCAAGTCAATCGGTCCGTGAAAAGCCATGCTGCGACAAAGTTTCCAAGTAATGATGATAATATATATATGTTACGTATGGCATGTGAATCAGTCAGATAGGCAAATAACGATGCATGCAAGTATGACTAACAGAGCTTAGGCTATAGTCTAGACCCTATGTATGCAATCTAGTTCTATAACCTTGGCTCTGATACCACTCTGTCACACCCTGTAAGATTTGTGTCGGGATGCGAAAAAGGTTATCACAGTCAAGGTTACGAACGTACTCTGGATGGTTCAACAACTAGAGTCGTTTTGGAAAATGTTATATTGTTGGAGTAAATAGGAGTTTTTCCAATATCATTACGCAGCGGATTAATTGTAATGAGAAAAGTAAATAGTTTTAAGTTTACAACACATAAGTTTCAAAAGATTTTTAGGACATGACACCGTTAGGCGTTATGTCAGGAAAATATCCAAAAGCTAAACCATACTCCAGAAACAAATGATAAATCCTAAGATGCAAAGGCAGGAAACAAGCAAGCAGGTCCGATGCATGCACAACAATTAAGTTTAAGTACCTGAGAATTCATACGAGAAAACGGTCAACAAATAATTGTTGGTGAGTTTCACAGGTTTAAAGTGCTAGCATTTAAAGGTTGTATGAAAATAGTAATTGGAAATAGTTCATATTAATAGTTGACAATATTTGATAAGACTAGTTGATAACGTTACCATGTACCCTGAATACCGAAACTGACTGTTTACCCACTCTTGGTACCTATTGTCCGGTTGGTACCGCATAGATATGACATAACAATTTGTACTCTTTGACAAAAGACGGAGTCACGATTGGAGCGACCAATCAGAGCAGGGGCGTTAACCCAATAGATCTATTCAAATGTTACCGTTTGCAAATGATAATTAATCGGATTCAGTTAATAGTGGGGTTTGGGTTATAGCATGAATGAACATGAGATAACAAGTGTGGACAATGGAAAAGCACATGAAACAGTTATGATAACAAGGTCTGATTGTCTAACATGGAAAAATGTATGTATGAATTCTCCCCCAAAGATAAAATAGTTAAAGGAAAAAGGGGCCGTGAAAACTCACATGATTCAGTGATGGAAATCGGTAGCACGATCAATGAAAATGCAAGCCTAGATAATTATAAGACATGCAATATAATAAGTAATTGGGTTGACATTAATGTCACTCCAATTAGGTAGGTCAAGTCTTGACGTCATGGTAGCCTTAAGGTTAGGTGATTTGAAAATCAAGGTAAGTGTATCCGGTTATGTATTTATTTGGAAATAATGTAAAGTATACATTTTTAATTAAATAAAATATATAAAAATTCCCAAATAATATTTAAAGATGGTAAATATTTATAGAAATAAATATTTAGTTAAAATGAGGGTTTTCATATGAAAATTGGTTATTTTGACTAGTTAGCAAAAAATCGGGCGATTTCGCGGTAACCGCCGATTACACGATATTTATCCGTTTAAGTTAGAAATCAATCGAGTTTAATAAAATATGATTACTTTCTGTCCAAAATGGGTGGATAATTATTTTAAGTGTCGGTTTGCATTAGTTTGCCGGTTTTGTGTATTTAGTGCCGGTTTTGGCGTTTTGGTCCCGTTTGCCCGTTAAATGACACCGTTAGGTTCCTAAATTCACCATAAGCATTTGTAAACATGTTTTCATTATTAAAATAACCCTATGAGTTCATTTGGACCAGATTTGGGTTTCTTTACAAAAATGGTGTTTCCGGGCCCGTCGGGTGTCGGTTTTAGTCCCGGTTTGTGCCCAAATTCAAGTAATTTATAAAGGGATCTTTTGGCCATGTCTTAGGTTCACCTTAACCATCACAACCTACTGTTTAAAAGTCTAAAGTTTCTGGTCTAAACGGATCTTTAGTGAAAAGCAATTTCTAGGGTTTTTAAAGTGTACTTTTGTATGTAAAAGCTTGCTATGGTGAGTTTAAGCACTAGTAACTTTTCTAAAGTCCAAGATATCATATTTTGACTATGTTAAGGGTCTAAAAACGTGTCATAGGCATGTAGGGGTCCAAAGTTACAAGATCTACACATAATACATGATAAATACAATGTGATGATGATGGTTACTCTTGAGTGTTCAAGCTTCCTAATGGAGTGTTCTAGTTAAACAAAAGAACTATGGATACTTGTTAAGACAAGATTTACTAGAAGAAATGAAGATGAAACCTTGTTGGAGGATGATGATGGCCGAAAATGATGATGATGATGGTTACTCTTGAGTGTTCAAGCTTCCTAGCACCATGGAATGTCAAGATAATGAGTGACTACTCAAGAGTTTTAGAGAGAGAGTAGAGAGAGAGAGACACTTACGGATTTGGAGAGAGGAGAGCAAAGAGAGAGAAGTTCTTGAGTGATGAATGTGATAAATGAAGCTAGGTTCTCTAAAAGGTGGTTAAGTATAAAAGTGATTGAGAAAAGGGAGTGTTTGGTTATGTTTGTGTGGGTTCGGTTGCATAGGAACCGAGAGAGAGAGAGTGAGCCGAGAGAGATGAGAGATGGAGAGAATGAGTGTGTTTGGGTCTTGGTTTTTAGATAAATATCTAGTAAGAGTGATAGGGTATTAAAAGTCCAAGTGTTGGGTGTTTGTGTGCTTATGTTCGGCCGAGAAAGGGAGAAAAGAGGGCTCGGGTTCGAGCCTCTTGCTTGGCCGGTTCCTACACACTCTCAAGGGAGGTTCAAGGCTTGTATACTTATGTTCATTGGATGTTTTGGGGCTGCAACATTTGAGAGGGAAAAGAGTTCAAAAAGGGTGGGAAAGTTTTACACAATGGGTAAAGGATTTGTCATGTTTAGAGACAACATTCTCCTATTGTTGTTAAAGTGATTGTAGGCATGTTGGGGGTGACTTGATTGGCATAAAGGGAGTCAAATACAAATACAAACCAAGTAACTAACTAATTAATTGGGAAATGGTGGTTGGTTATCTTGGTTTCGACCGAACAAGGGAAGGGAACGGGAACCGGGTTCGATCTCGGGTGGAGGCCGGATCACGAGGAGAAAGAAAAAGGGTGACGGGGATCGGGTCGGTTTAAACGTGAAGGAACTAGAGAAAATCAATAACGAATCAAGTGTAACGAAACATTTATAAAAATATTTATTCACGACGTTTCAAAATAAATAAAAATAACTTGGTTTGAATTGAAATTACTCAGAGATTAATAACATGAAATTATTACGTTGCATGTACATATATATAACATGCATGTAAAAATACAAGTGTCGTGAACGTTAATAAGGTTTAATAAAATGTTTTGGACGTAAAATTAAAGTTTACGTAAGGAATGGATCACAAGTCTCATTTCGTTGTCATTGTCTAAACACATTGTTATTTGGTTATGCAATTGTTTATATAAGTTATATCTAAGTAATGTGTGTCATAAAATGACTAAGGTTGATAAAATGTAACTTATAGTTTAAATGAATTAAGTGAACGTAAAATGAAAATGAAAATAATGATAACTCCACAAGATGATGGGATCATGTTTAACGTTTACCACATAGTTTGGTAATTTTGATAAATGGGTTCGGTTAGTCGCTTTATTATCATTGAAATTCCAGTGACCATTCCGTGCAAAGAAGTCTTCATGTTCAATTATTGTTTACAACATGAACTAAGGCTACGTCAAGGCTATATTCCTATTGTAAATGAAAATAATTATGATAAGATTGGCACGTTGCAAGTGAACAGTTACGTAACACAGTTAACACATAAGTATATATTATCGTTTTAAGTCCTTGGAAACTTACGGTTTGTTACAGAGTCAGATGTCACAGTTCGTTCTAGCGCGAGCCCGTTGAATCCGGGTGTCTCGAGCGGTTGCTCGGATCCCGCCAAGGTATATCTAATTCGTTAGATATTTAATTTAAATTATTTGTTTATTTATTTTGGATAAATATTTTCTGTGTTTGTTGTGATACGGTGATTGATCATGTTACACTTACGTCCATGTGTTTTAAATCGTTTCCGCTGCTAAATTAATCTAGTATTAATTTAATTATTAAATCGGTTTTAATAAAAATTAAAATCGGTAACCCGGATCCCACTGTAAATCCCAACAACAATGACATATTTGCCTTGTTCAAACAGGTCAGAAACCAGATAGATCAGCAAGAAAAATCTAATTGGACGACGATGAAGGAGATTGAGGATCTCAAGAAATCCAAAAAAACTATGGAATAGCAGAGTCCCTTATTTCCCAGGCATCTTATCCTCAGACTCACTTCGCTATCATCCAAGATTTTCAATTACAACAAACATGAGCTTCGAAACAACCATTACAACCAGTTCTCAGGCTGCTGAACATACAAAGTCCACTGGCGGATCCTCAGAAGTCCCTCCACCAGAATTCTTAGTGTCACGTCCTAAAGATCCTTGGACTGTGAAGCCAATGGGATTCCCAGCTCTATCGACCCTAGGATATTCACATTACGCATGGTCCTTAGTCAAGATCCCCAAAGATACCAGTATTTTAACCCTTATGTTTCTGCAGGGATATTTCAGACCAGTTCTTCAGACGTACATCATGGAGATTTCTTCCCAGTGCAGACAGGGTCGACTATAAAACCAAGCATTCCCACAAGCTATGGATCTGGCCTGAGAATCCAGATTCAAAATCCTAACCCGGGTAATGTCTCTAACCCTATTCCTTCGGTTTCTAACTATGATGCTTTTTATCATGCTGGTATTAATTAGTCCAAACATCGCTAGGGAGCTCCAGAAGCTGAAAGAAATGATATCAAGTGTTCCCGGAATCTTAAAACCTATTCCTGAGGTCCCCCTAGGAAGCCACATGATCTCAAGGTTCGCTTGGCCAATTTCTAAGTTGAAATCCCCAAGCGTTTCTAGACTCCAAGCATGAAGCTTTATGATGGAACCGCGGATCCCGAGGAACACGTAGCGCATTACAGGGAGCGGATGGAAATCAACCATATTTCGACGGATATCAAGGAAGCCTGCCTATGCAAAGGCTTCGGTTCCATTTTAACAGGCCCAACAATGAAATGGCTATTGAGTATCCCTCCTAACACCATTGCTTCGTTTTCTATGACACCTCGCCCAAAAACCCAGGTCAAACCCTTTACCTTGACTTTTAGTTAAGATAACTACGTGCATTATCTGATTAGTTACCTGTTAATTACTGAGTTTGACTGATAAACCTGTCGTAAATAATTCCCGTGTTTGTATTGGAAACATATACCCGGAACATATAAGAGTTTTCATAAAATAAATATGGAACTTTAATAATAAAAAAATATAAATATAAAAAATGTACTTTTATATTTTTCTTAAAAACCGGAGTCATGGATTTATTTCAATGACATAGCGAACTTTAAGCGAGTATATATTTAAAACACCTTGGTTTTAAATAATCATGGTGATCGAGCTTAAAAACAACTCGAACAAACGAAACTATTATCGTTAACTCCCGCGCGTACAAAAACCGTATTTCGTAACAACTTTGGAGAACGAAATAACCGACACAACATACGAAATTTATTCACTAAAAACATAACAAAATGCCACATTGTCAAGACTTAGTTCAACCAAACCCGAATCACTAAATGTTAGTCAAAAACCAGAACCGCAAACCCATTCGGGGCCAATTCGGCCTAACAAGTCAAACAAACCCGAAACATTCAAACCGAATCCAAAACCTAACCCGGTAACCCAGCCCAATAAACCGAGTACCTGATCCGACCTGAAGAACCGACCCACGGCCCACCGAACAAACCGGAAACGGCGCCCCTCTTCTCTTCGGCCCAAACCGGAAACTACGACCCAACCCTTTTCCTTTGTATTTTTCGGCCCAAACTAATAAACCCAAACCATTTTTGATTAATTTTATAAACAAAGCCCATCAACTTTTATAAATTATCTACCACCTTTGTATATTTATACAAACTTACCATATTAGTTTTTATAAATGTTGTAACCAAATTGATCCATCATCATCATTTCATCTTATAAAACCTCCAAATATATAAGACTTTTTAATAAATAATCACCATACAACAAGTTTAGTCTTCCATTTATTAAACATATGGTTTAAATAAAAAGATCCTAATCCCATCAAGATTAGTTGTCATGTACCTTAAGACCCATGGATCAATACATAGCGTAAAGGCTATTTAACCAAATTTGAGGCCATAAGAACAAGGCCACACAACCCTGTCCTTCACCACAAACCGAACTCTCTCCTCCCTCTCCCTTGTGTTTCAGTCGAACCCAGCCTCACTCCCCCGTCACCACCGAGCCACCACCACTGCCCCACCGTGAGCAGCCACATCGCCGCCGCAGACCGCTGGAAGCACCCCCAACCGCCACCCTCAACTTCTCCTTCTCCCGGTTCACTCACATCCATTGTGAGTCTCCTAAACCCCCTCCTTTTCTATGTTTTTCCTACATTTCTAACACCTAAGGGAAACCTACAAAGTCTTGACAACCATATCTAAATTTCTACACATTTCTTTAGATAATTCAACTAATAATCTTATGTTTTTAGTTTTCCTTGATCTAAACATTTCCTTGGTGTCTTTAGGGCTTAATAGTGCGAAGGAATGGGTGAAACACATCAAGAAATTATTAGAGAGTAATGATGTGCACCATGATCTTCATCTTGTGTTTTTATTTTATCCTAAGTAGTTAAGAATCACTACCCTAATGAATTTTATCCAAGAACTCACAAGATGAGTTAATGTTCTTGATTTATTTACTTGCAAGTCATCATCTAATTTATTTTAACACAAGTGTTAGTAGATATTTATTTAACATCAAGTTATAATTAAAATAACTAGTTAAAATGACATGAACTTATCATGGGTGTTAACCTACAAAAAGCATATGGATTATGTTTATTTTTGGTCCTAACACATTTGTGTTAGCAAATTTTTATCATGAAATAATTATTGTCATTTGTAGCATATATTTCGGACATTATGTGATCATATGGGACATTGCTAGTAATATATTGGTTATGGACTTATTACATATCATAACATGTTAAAAATGGTTAAACCATGGAAATAAACAAAAAGGGATTAACTAGTATAATTTATTTATACATTGTGTCATGGATTATTTCATAAAAAGTCTTAACATGTTATTTAGTAATTATGGACAAATGGATATAAGACTTAGTTTGTTATGAAAATTATGAACCTAAAACCTAACACATTTGTGTTAGTGAATTTATGAAAGACCAAAATAGATTTTATACTTTTGATCAAAACTAGTAAAATTGTCATTTATGTCAAAACATTCTTTATGACACAAGGCTTGGACTTAAATGAGGATTTTAACTATAAAATGACATGTTTATAAATCTTGGAAATTTCTATAAAAACCCAGATCCAAGAATATGGTTTCTACAAGTTGAAAATGTATTTTAAACATTAAATCCTTATAAAAAACTATAAGCAAGGCCCAAATTCGGATTTGTACATATTTCTATTAACATTTTTAGTACTTTTGATGAATCAAAGTGATCCAAACGAAAGGACGTTGCATAGTAAGAAAACCGGGACCAATACGGCGATATACACGGAAACATAATATTTGAAAAATAAGGTCAAACCAAGCAAACATTTTATTTTGATGTTGCAAAATGATTTAAAACATATTCTAAACATTTACTTGAAAAATCCTATAAGTCCAAGTGTCATAAACCTCATTTTAAAACAAGAACGGTGACCACGATTCTTAAAAAATAGAAATAAATATTTAGTTTATAAAATATTAAAACAATTTCCATTATGTTTAGGTTACTAAATATAATGACTCGAATTAATCGTTTCATATATTTTTCAAAAGCCTGTACATTTTCAAATAACTTAGAGATAAACGATAAACGTTTTACGACAATACAAACTTAAAATAATTATTTGTCATATAATTATTTGTAGAGTTTTAGAACTTATGTTATTCTTAAACCATTATGACTTGTGATAATTTAATAAAATTATTCCTATATGTTAATATAATTGTTTTGACAATAATTATAACCTAAATTTTCAATAAACTATAGTTATTTTATAACTTGACAAAATTGGAAATTTTGACAAGAGACTTATATATAATCAATCAAACTATAAAAATAATAATAAACATTATTATTTAACTCAATGTTTAGGACTTGATTTATTTGTTTCTTAAATGAATTGTTTTCATTTTATGACCTTTCTTTTGTATTTATTTGAACATAAATATCAATCTAAACGTACGTATTTATTTGCACAATAAATACTAACAATCGGGTTTTTCAAACGAATACAAACGGGATTATACGTCAAGACTTGACCGGTATCACTTGGATAACGATTGTTATTCATATTATTAAAGACCCTTATGCAATTGTAGTTATTTATATATTTAGGACGATACTTGCTAGCATCATCTACAGTTTAGTACATTCGTTTACTACTATTTGATCAAGTGAGATTCACGGCCCCTTTTCTTTATAAACTGTTATAAATCTTGGGGGAGAAATCATGAACAAACAAACCTTTTTACTTGATATTATGGCTTATATGTTAGACGTATGACTACTTGTTCTTTTATTGCCCAAACTATGGTACATTATTGTTATAAACGTTTGTACAGCCGAATCCCACTATTAGTTGATTTTAATTTTTTCTAGTACGAAACGATAGCTAGTGAATAGATCTATTTGGGCTAACAACCCTACCCTAATTGGTCGCTCCAATTCTGACTCCGCGGTATTTTTCTTGGGGTACATGTCAGTTATTCTGCTCCATTCGGCATCTCTAAGGCAAGATACCATGAGTGGGTAAATCTGTTAGTATTTTAAATCAAGGTTCACGTGAGATCATACAACCACAATGGTAAACCAACGTAATATTCAAGTAGGCCATAATATGTTTTACAATTTACTTGTAGAGTCATAAACTTGTGAACCTCACCAACTTTATGTTGACCTTTTAAACTCATGATTTCTCAGTTAATTGAAGAAATGCAAATGGGGCTTAACTATAACTTTCGGGCTTGCAAATCCGGAGTCATATTCCCAATCATCCCGAATAAATACTTTATGTTTTCAATTATTAAATTAAGACATTTTATTCTAAATGTAAGACTTTATCATATCACCAAACTTTTTCCGCTGCAATAAATGATATGTCGTTTTCTCATAACATTTTGAATAATTTAGAAGTCATTCTTTGTATCCATGGCTATGATTCCATTCGTTCACACCAACTCCGTTGTCTGGGGTATGACATTTTCTCATTTGGTTAATATGTTTAAAAATCAGTTTTCTTGCAGCAGAACCTTTGAGAAACTTACAGATGATTTATATCGAGTGGTTCAGAACCCTGATGAGCCGCTTAAGGATTATGTTGCCAGATTTGGACGAGAATCCTTGTAGATTCCTCGCCTGGATATGGCGGCAGCTATTGAAGCTTTCAAGATGGGACTCTGTAAGGTTTCCCATTTTTATGATGACCTTGTTATGACTCCTTGCAGTAATCTAGATGAAGTGCGTAGCAGAGCCCTGAGGTTCATTCGTCTCGAGGATGACAAAAGGATTCATCAAAGGCTTGACATTCCTAAATATGATCCTAATTTCAAGAAGTCAGAATCCCTAAGAAACAGTACAGATCCCGATCATATACCAATCCTGACAACCAAAAAGTCAACACTGTGGACCAGGATGAAGATGAGAAAGAATATCCCAAGGTACATGAATATTGTTTTTCAATTAACATTGGTGGTTTGATGTGTGCCATGCAGGATCTCGGTGAAAAAGCAAAATGGACAAGGAAGAACGATAAACAAGGACCTGGAAGGATAAAACCAAGTGGTGTGCCTACCGTGAGGATTTTGGCCACCTGACTGACGAATGTATGGCACTTCGAAAGGATATCATCTATTGGCTCCAGCAAGAAGCATCTCAAAAAATTGCTGGGAAGAAAGAAGAGTAAGATCAAAGAAGCTGAGAAGTCTCCCAAGGGAGCAGCTTCCCCACCATCAGATGCCAGAATCATCAACTTTATTTCAGGAGGCATAGATATTTGCGGTTCTCTTACTCATTTGCAAAAAGTAATATCATTCGATGAGAGCAACCGCTGTAATGTCCAGGATGCCCACCATGACAGTCTAGTGGTAACTTTATATATCGCTAACCATTTTGTTCGCAAGATCCTGATAGATAACGGAAGCTCAGTCAACATAATTCAACTGCATGTGCTCAAAAAGATGAATATCTCCGGAAATAACATCAACCGAAGGTCCTCAGTACTGGTTGGTGTTATACCCTGGATTTCGCACTAAACTTTACTAATGTTCTTTGATAGGTTTAGACCCCTGAATGTCGAACATCCAGGGACTGCATACCCGGTTTATCAGTACCCTGGATTTTCATTTATGTTCATAGTACCTTTAATTTAATTAGTATCCCAGGATGTAATACATTCAAGGTTTATCTGGTTAATCTACCTGGTCCCAACATGCGCGGATACCCAGCATGCTAGGGCAACGGTACTAATCTTTTATTTGACTCTATGTGATCAAGCCAGGTACGAGAGAATGGATAACAGTCAAATAGACTTAGTCAAAAGCCAGAGCACGTGTGGAGATGAAGACTCGCCGCCGAACTCGGTCAAACAACGGTTACAAGTCGTTGTGGGGAAGATCCCAAGAATCATGGATAGTTAGTTAGGTGTTATTATTATTTATATGCGGTGTAGGATTTGATTTTCTTACACTTACGATCACCTGTACTCTCACTCACTCACTTAGCAATCACCGCAAACAAGTGTACTCGAACCAACTTTCAGTGAAATAAACGGGAAACGTGTGTTATCATTGCCAAGGGGTTTTTTATTCTGGCGGCTCTTGGAGACATCCAAGGGTTAAGGGCTTTTTCCCCTCAAAAATCTTGGTGTTCTTAGTTGCATTATGGAAGTTATTACTTATGTGTCCATTTATTCTATTTAAACCTTGTATTTTAACTGGCAAATTTGATTTTGTAAACTTAACATCTAGGGCACCATACCTCACCAACTAATTTGGTTACTAAATTGAGTCTTATAATCTTTAGCCAAAACAATTTGGCGCTCACCATGGGGAAACTGGTGTCAATTTTCTCTCAAACTCTTTTCAGATTTGTTCTAAACTTGATCTTTACAAAAATCCATCAAAAAATGGCAACACAACCACAGACCTCGAATGCATCTACCCCTGCGAACACCTCTACTGCAGCTAGCACTGTCCTTCCTCCTCCGCCGCCACAGGTTACCACGTCAACAACGAATGATGTGAAACTTAACACCAACAGAACTGTCAGCCAGAGTGTCACAGGACCAGGACGTGGTGGAGAAATCCTAGTAGGTCTCTAATGATGAATTCCTCTCCATGTTCGCGAAGATGCAGCACTACATGGAGAACCAGCAGAAGGTGAACCATGATGTGCTTGGGGAAATGGCTAGGCTGAGATCAGAGATAGGTAGGGTGGATCATACACCCGTGTCTCCTGTCCAGGCTAGAAGGCCGCAATACAACAGTCCTGGGAATGAATCTAGTCTAGCAGATGACATTCAAGTCATAGACCCAAGGCCTGCATTCGCTACTGCTTATACTTCCTTGGCTGACAGACCAAGGATGTCTACATTTAGGGAATCCGCCACGAATCCTGGGGGCATCGCTACCCAGGATGCTGGTAGCATCCTCGGAACCTCTAATCTTAATGCTCGTACTAACGAATATGTACAGGATGCAGGTCTTAACCCAGCAGTGGCCAGGGTGCTCAAAAAACTAAAAGAAATGATCTCGAGTGTCCCTGAAGTTGTCCAACCCATTCCTGAAGTAGCACCGGCGAGTCATCGACTTTCAAGGTTTGCTCCCCCAATATGTGATGTGGAAATACCCAAGAGTTCCAAACCCCCAACATGAACCTGTATGATGGCACAACTGACCCAGAGGAACACGTGGCCCAGTACATGGAAAGGATGGAAGTAATCTACATGCCCACTGAAATCAAGTAGGCATGTCTATGCAAAGGTTTTGGGTCGACACTCACAGGCTCAGCTTTGAAATGGCTCCCGAGTGTTCCACCCCACATCTTTTTCTCATTTAGTTAATTTATTCAATAACCAGTTTTCTTGCTAACGAGTCTCTCAGGGATTATGTAAACAGGTTTGGCAGGGAGGTCCTAGATATTCCTAACATGGATATGGCTACTGCATTCCAAGCATTCAAAATGGGCCTTAAGAAGGATTCGCCTTTCTACCAAGATCTTGTGATGAACCCTTGTCACAGGCTTGATGAAGTAAGGCATAGGGCCCTAAGATTCACCAGACTTGAAGAAGACAAGAAAGTGCAAGAAAAAGTGGATGCAGTCCCAGGATACGGCTCTTCCAACAGGAAATCAGAACCGGTGCATTCTAGGTCCCAGAGGCCTAAACCCTATTCCAAACCCAATAGGGCTAACAGGGTCGATCAGGGTGAAGATGAGGATGATGAAGAGTATCCTACTTTTAACGAGTTTTGTTTTGCTACTGATGTTGCAGGTGTGATTAATGCTATGCAGGATTTGGGGGACAAGGCTAGGTGGCCCAGGAAGATGGATAAACAAACATCCTGGAAGGACAAATCCAAGTGGTGTGCGTGCCATGAGGACTTTGGCCATATGACATAAGATTGCATAGCTATGCGCAAGGAGATCAGTTATCTGCTCTTGGGAAGAAAGAAGGACAAATCCAAGGGCGTTGACCAAACCCAGGATGCAGACAGATCACACGGACATCCTGAGCGAGCAGCGTCCCCATCCCCGGATGCGAAGGTAATCTATTTTATTTCTGGTGAATCTGATATATGTTGTACCTCTTATTCTGCAGTTATAATACATGCAAGGGAGGCCAAGTCAGACGTACCAAGAAAACCAATCAAGACATCAATACAAACAGATATGAAAGACGTTACCTTTAGTGAGGATGACAGGTGCAATGTCATGTACCCTCATCATGATGGGCTGGTGATCATGTCACACCCCAACCGACGGCGGAATATGTCGGGGCGCAATGATTGTCCAGATGCACATGACAACTATATTAAGTTGTAATACTTAAACATGCCCTTTTTCATTAATCAACTAAAGATATTGTACAATAAAGTTAAACATACAAAATACATATTAACTGATTTAAACTCTTTAATCTAGGTCCAGCAACCCTAGCGTGATCACAACATAGCTCATGTATAGGTTCCTGCAACATGTATAAGATAAAGTGTCAACTACAAGAGTAGTTGGTGAGTAAACACAAGTTTAAATAATATAAGTATAATTTCAATAACAACGATATATGTCTAACCAGATATTTTCATATATATAATCAAACAAGTAGTGAGTTAAAGCCAATGAATGAGCGCATCAAACCCTAGACAACTAGGCTTCCAATCACTTGACGCCTCCAGGCAGGCCAAGTGGGCTGTCAAACCAATAGATCTATTACTGTAACCCCGGCTCGGTGTGTTAATGAGTACGCTTCGAGATAGAATTAGTAACCGTGCTAGATCAAACCAATCACAATAATCCACACATATTTAACATACATAGAACGTATCAAATCATCATATAATCGCGTTTATGGTTTAGAGAAACAATTTGAATATAGAGATATATGTTACACCCCAAAAAGGTTAAAGATATGGAGCTATGATTTCTCCCAAGTCGGATTATCATTCGAATGAATCACCATTAGTAATGATAATACGAATTGAATATTGAGTCATATTCCATTTTAAAAGAAAGGGGAATTTAGTGAATACTCACAACGCGGATTATCATTCTAATGAATCACCATTTGAATGATAATACGAGTTGATCATTTAGGCACAATCCCTAATATTTAAAGAGGGGGTTTTAGTGGATACTCACCAGATAAGTAGATCGGAAACGAAAGATAGGACCAATCGCGAGAGATAACAATCTGAAGATTATCCTAATGAAGCGAACATGCTAAATGAATATAGGGAATGATAATGATTATAGTTCTAAGGACACGAAGAACTTAAGGAGTGTTAGGTTTTATTTGATTAAAGACCATTTTACCCTTTTATTGGTAAATTAGGGTTTTGGTAATTTATTTAATAATTAATTCATTTATCAATTTTAAACTCATATACACTTATTATATGTATAAATATGTTCTAAGACCAAAATTCAAGTTTCAATACTTTTCGGTTTGTTTAATATTTAATAACCATATTCAAAACCCTAATTTTGAAATAATTATCAAATAAATAGCAAAATATTTTATAAAATTAAATAAAATTATGGCTTTTACTTAAAATATTATTTTATAACATATCTTAAGAGATTAGCCCAAAAATTAACTTGTTTGTTTGATTTTGGCAAAATAACGTCGTGGAAACCCAAATTTCAATGTATTTATTAAATAAATATCAAAACATTTTATAAAATCGTAAAAACTTAGGGTTTTATTCATTATGATATATTATAATATTCCTCAAAATAGTAAACCTTAATTCAATACCTTTTACTTGATTTGGGCAGAATAACGACATGAAAACCCTAATTTTCACCGTTATTTAAATAAAATACCAAACCTTTCCAAAACTTGAAATTAACTTAGGGCTTTCTTAAAACACATTAATTTAGGATTACCTACAAAAATTCAGACCTTAATTCCAACCCGATTACCCAGAATTGAAAAATTACATCAAGAACCCTAATTTTTGGATGGTTTTAGATCTCGATCAAAACAACAAAATTAATAGAAATTGATAGAGGGCTTTTGTAGAGCATACCCAATAACGTGTAACTGCAGGAGATCAGCTGCTAACACCCTCTGGATTGCTCGAATTTTGCAGAAGAACGATCGTGGATGTGGTTTAGGGTTTTTGGAGATAAATCTCGTGAATTGGCGAGTTGGAATGATGAATCAAGACCGGTATATATAGTGTTTGATGCGCCATGATGTATAGACGCGTGCTATGGTGACCATTCGGCCAAAAACGACACGTAATTGGGTCAAACGTAGGCTGCAAGTCGAGCCAAAACGATTTCTACGACCTGATGCGGCTCGCGTATCGCCGAGGAGGAGGGGGGATCGGCGCGTACCGCCTGGAAACTATGGCCTAATGACAGTTTTAGTCCCTGTACTTTATATTTACAGTTTGACCCCTGAACTTTGGTTTTTGTTTGATTTTAACCCCTAAACTTTATGAAACCTAACATTTTATTTATAAAAATAGTTTAGGATATTTTCTTATGGTTTTCTAAGTCTCGGGATACGCATAACGAGTATAAAAATAAGTATTTAATATATATTTATTTTATTTTTAACCGTTCGTTCTCGTTTTAACTCGTTAGCCTCTAATATTTTACAAGCAACTTATAATGACATTATAAAATACTAAGGAACATTAAAATATGATTTTTGAAATTTACGTGGTTCCCGGTTACTAGTGGTTTTGCACGAAAATGATAAATTCATTTAGTTGCGAAATAATTAAAGAAATTGATCCAAAATTTAACCAATTGGTTTTTAATGTTATAAAATGACTTTAGAATGTTCCAAAGTGTATATTTTGAGATAATGACCCCGAGATTCCCGGTAAACAATAAATCGAATACCGAAATCGCGTGAAAGCTGATAATTATTTTATTTTTGTTTTAATCAAATCGTTTAACCTAAAACCTTGTAAATTTATTATTTTGTTTTAAAAAAAAAGGATTATAGAATATCCCGAACATAATTTAAATCTTTAATTTAGATGAATTCTTCCGGTAATCATTAAATAAAAACTCCGATTTGCGTTACAAGTTCAAATTCGGGTCGGGTTTTGTAAATGGGTCGGACACGGGTGTTACAGATCACGCTCTATATAACCAACCATTTTGTGAAGAGAATCCTAATCGATGGGGGTAGTTCTATCAACATCATTCAACTCGAAGCTTTGACTAAGATGGGAATACCCCAAGATGAAATCATCGCCAAATCCACGGTCCTTGTGGGTTTCAGCGGCGAAACAAAGAACACTCTGGGAGAGGTGAAGCTCCCGGTATACATTGAAGGAGTAAACTCGATGCAACGCTTTTGTGTCATGGATGCTCCGTCTGGATACAACATTATCCTAGGCAGACCCTAGATCCATGACATGAAGGTTGTCCCCTCAACCTATCATCAGTGTGTCAAATTGCAAACACCCTAGGGAGTAGTCACCATCAACAGCGATCAGCAAGAAGAAAAGGACTGCTACACATCGTCTATGAAGATTTCAGTGAAGGCCCGTCAAGGATAGTAATTAAAGAAAAATGCCAGGGACGTCCTAGAGGCAAGGGAACATGATGCCAAACAGGTAGTCTTGGATCCCCTGCATCCCAGGAAGAAAGTGTCAATTAGCACTAACATCCCTGGTCCTATTGAAAAAGAGATGGTGGAATTCCTTAAATCCAGAATATCAACATTCGCATTGAATACTGAAGACATGATAGGTATATCCAAAAATGTTATTACACATAAACTTGGTATTGATCCCTCTTACAGGTCCGTGCATCAAAAGAGAAGAAAGTATGCTCCTGAGAAGTATGTAATAATCCAAGAAGAGGTGGACCGTCTGCTGAAAAACAGGATGCAGGGAAGTCAAGTTCCCAAGATGGTTGGAAAATGTGGTGGTAGTAGAGAAGAGAAATGGTAAATGGAGAGTCTGTGTAGACTACACAGACCTGAACCGTGCACGTCCTAAAGACCCCTTTCCTTTACCACACATCGACTCTATGGTGGATGCAACAGCAGGTCATGAAATGTTAACATTCATGGATGCCACCTCAAGGTTCCAACAGATTCAAATGGAGCCAATTGATCAAGAGGATACAGCGTTCATTACGCCCACGGGTATTTATTGTTATGTTGTTATGCCTTTTGGATTAGAAAATGCAGGGGCAACCTACCAAAGACTGGTGAATATGATGTTCAAAGAAAAACTAGTAGAAACTATGGAAGTGTATATATATATATGACATGGTGGTGAAATCCCTGAATGTCAGCACCCACGTCTAGGATGTTAAAGAATCTTTTGATATCTTGGACAAATACAATATGAAGCTGAATCCAGAGAAGTGTCATTTTGGAGTAGGTGCTGGCAAATTCCTGGGTTACATGGTGACCAAGAGAGGAATCGAGGCTAGCCCTGAACAAATTTGTGCCATTGTAAATCTGAAGTCACCAGAGTCAACCAAGGATGTACAAAGGCTAACAGGCCGGGTCGCAGCCCTGAATATATCTCCAAATCCTCGGAGAGATGCCGAGATTTTTATGACATCCAAAGAAAGAAAAAAAGTTCAAGTGGACATCCCAGCATGAGCGAGCCTTCCAGGATTTAAAGTCATATTTATCCTCAGCACCTCTCCTCATGAAGCCGAATCTAGGGGAGCCATTGTCCTTGTACCTTGCAATTTCGAGAAATACAGTGAGTGTAGTCCTAACCAAGGATGCAGAGGGTCAACAACACCCGGTGTACTATGTAAGTAAGAGTCTTCTTGACCCTGAATCCAGGTATTGACATTTAGAGAAGCTTATACTAGCCCTAAGTATGGCTTCTACCAAACTCAGACATTATTTTGAGACTCATACTATACATGTGAAAACTAACTACCCTATAAAGTCTATCTTGAGAAAACCTCAGATGTCAGGTAGGATGACAAAATGGTCCCTGAAGCTGAGCACTTACAACCTGGTATACGAAGCAAGAACAACCATAAAATCACAGACTCTAGCAGACTTTGTGGCTGATTTCAGTAGTGACATCCAAAATGAAGCAGATCAAGAATTCCAGAGCATGTAGGAAGAAGAATTTTCAGGATGTTGGATCCTATTTACAGATGGGGCATCCAAAGTTAGGGGTACAGGCCTTTGAATCATACTGAAATCTCCACATGGGGACATGATACCCCAGGCTATTAGGTGTGGATTCCAGGGAACTAATAACGAAGCGGAGTATGAAGCCCAGATTGCTGGCTTACAGTTAACCTTGCATCTTGGGATCCAGAACATCCAGGTATATGTTGACTCCCTACTTTTAACTAATCATTTTAATGGAACTTATGCAGTGAAAGGGAAGAAGCTGGCCAAGTACCTAGAAATTGTGAAGGCTTTATCCCAGGTTTCTCAAACTTTCAATATTCAGCAAGTACCCAGGGACGAAAATGCTGAAGTAGATGCACTAGCAAACCTGGGGTCAGCATTCAAGGAAATGGAGGATACACACATCCCCATAATTCACATGCTAAGCCTAGTAATCAACCAACAGGAGAAACCAGAAGACATTGATCCTGGGAGCAGGGTCTTGGCATCCGATTCCCAGGATGGACGATGTCCTGATTCCCAGGATAGTCCGTCATCCTGGACACGGTACGTTCTTATAAAAGGGAAATTGTATAAAAAATCTGTTGTAGGTACATAGCTAAGATGCTTGGAAGACGACGAAGCTCAAGAAGTACTCAAAGACATCCATGAAGGTGACTGTGGAAACCACACAGGGGGCAGGTCTCTAATGTCTAAAATCCTGAGAACAGGCTACTTCTGGCCATCCTTGAGAATGGATGCCCAGGATTTCACCCTTAAATGTGATGCTTGCCAAAGACACACCAATATCCCTCATCAACCTGCCGAACCCTTGCATCCTATCTCTACATCCTGGCCCTTTATGAAGTGGAGAATGGACATCGTGGGGAAGCTGCCCCGGGCTCTGGGAGTAAAAGTCTTTATGTTAGCTATAACTGATTATTTTTCAAAATGGATAGAGGTTGAGGCGTATGTCCAAGTTAGAGAAAAGGAAGTCATTTCATTCATCAAAAGATATATCATAATAACATTTGGAATACCCTCCGAGATAGTGTGTGACAATGGATCTCAATTTATCGGCAAAAGGACTATTGGATTCTGTGAAAGTTGGGGGATAAAACTGATAACTTCTACACCAGTGCATCCTCAGGCTAATGGCCAGGCAGATTCTAGCAATAAGAGCATCATCAACAATCTGAAGAAAAGGCTCAAGGAAAAGAAGGGAAAATGGGTAGAAGAATTACCATTAGCATTGTGGGCTGATAGAACTACATCCAAGAATGTCACAGGCCAGACTCCATTTTCTTTGGTCTTTGGTATGGAGGCAGTCATTCCAACAGAAATGGTGGTCCCAACATTCAGGGTTATCAGTCAAACCCAGGATGCAAATAATGAATCCCTGGCTGACGACCTTCATACCGATGAGCTACGAAAACAAGCTGCTTCGAGAATGGCCGCATATCAAAAAAAAATCTCTAAGACCTACAACAAACGTGTAAGGATCCGAAGATTCAAAGTAGGAGACTTGGTTTTAAGGAAAGCATTTCAGAACACGACGAATCCAGGGGATGGTAAGTTTTCCCCCCAAGTGGGAAGGTCCCTATTTAAGGGGGCATATTGGCTTGCCAATATGGAAGGTGAATTATTACCAAGACCATGGAATGCGATTCACCTGAAAGCCTATCTTATGTATGTCTGGTACCCCAGGATGATGTGTCCTAGGTATGTTACCTAATTAAAAAATCATTCAAGGTATTTCTCTTACTTTCTTTATTATTGCATACTTCTGTTCTATTTTTATTCTTATTTTTATTATTCTCTATAAAATCTATTGACTTTTGTGTTTAAGACACTTGAAACAGATGCGTGACCCTGGATGCGGGAAGCCGGGGATGTATTTCTCCTAAGTTAGAGATTGGCCATCTCTCCTTTGTTTAAGGTATCTAGTATACCTTCTAAGGTTTGAGAGGATATCACCTCTCCTACGTTTGGGTAATCGCCTGTAGCGCACAACCCCCGCCTGTAGTGCACGTTAACCCACATATTGGACCCAGGATTATGGGATCGACCTGTGTTAACAGCATGGGCGACAAACTCATGATTTATGGACATATGGGGGTTCCTTAAGGTTTTTGGTGTTTTCACACCAACATAAAACACACGAGGCAATACCCTAGTTTGCCGGTTCGGCTCGAGGTGGACCCTAAAATTCGCCAGTACGGCACCGGGCATGACCCCAGTTCGCCGGATCGGCACCGGGTTTGACCCCAGAATTTTTGGGCTTGACCCCAGTATGTTTGGGCTTGACCCCAGGATTTTTGGGCTTGACCCCAGTATGTTTGGGTTTCACCCCAGGGTTTTTGGTTTTGATCCTAGTTATTAAAACTTATTTCTAACATATGCAGGATATATCTAAGTGATTATGGCCTAGGATGGCATGGCAGTGCCAAATCCTAGGATTTCGATATCGGTTAAGTTGTCACTAAACATTCCAAATCATAATTGCACTAAGGATGGGATATTTGATGAGAAGGAGTTTAACATTCAGGGTACACCCCAGGATGTAGAATCTATGAGTTATGTTCTTAACGTTTTTATCAGACTACATATTTGTTTGTGCAAAAATGATAAAGACGTCACATAAGCATATAGTTCAAAAGTAGTTATATATATAAAGAACCACCCCTTGGTTGGAGCAAAGTGTCCAACCACCTTAGGGTGGTTTAGAGTTAGAACCACAGGTGTTTAGCCTGTGGGTGGAGTATTGTAACACTGGGAATCAAACCTCCGGCAACAATTACAAAAAAAAAAGATGTTTAAAAAAGTTTGACTAAAACAGGAAAAAGACAAAGGACCACGACTATTGAACAGTACCCGTGGCTGCTGCATCGGTAGCCCCTTAATCCTTCTCCTTGCCTTCCTCTCCTCCAGCTCCTCCCTTGCCCGCTACATCCTGGCCCTCAGCATCCTGGGTCTTGACCTAATCCACCTCCATCTCGCTGTTGCCACCGGTTGCGACCAAGGTTGAACACCCTGCTTCCTGGATCTCTTCAAAATCAAAGCCCTCGGGAATGGTACCACCCAGCTCTTGTAAATTTTTCAACCACAGGCGGTGGTTTCATCCAGGGTTCACAAGATTCAGATCCCTAGCCTCCCTCACCATCTTGAGTCTAGCCTGCAGTAGGGATACCAGGGCCGAAACCTTGGTTGTTTCAACAACCTTAGCCATGGCAGCTTGGTGATCGAGCCTTGCCTGTACTGCTTTCGTCTCATTTTTAGCAATGAGCTTCACGGCTTTGTCGTGAAGGAGCTTGGCTTTGGTAGCTTCCATGTTGGCCTGGGCGATCTTCACCTTGGCTGCAGCTTCAGCATCGACCGCTTGCTTCTCAGCGGCGCCAGGAGGTCCAAAATGTGGTAGGTAGCCTAAAACAAAATGGAATCCAGGGTCAATATCAATAAACTTATTCAGGGTCGAATAACAGTTACTTGGTGAACAAGGGGTCGCTCTCTGTGTCCGTAAGGTTAGTGATTGAACTAGGGGCAGCAGAGGTGGTGGTATCAGCGGCACTTGACCCTCGTGTCTTCCTCTTGGTCCCGGAGGCCCTGGACGGAGGAATCCTCGTGAGAAGAGTAGGTTCAGTCTTCACGGACCCAAGGCCTAGTATGTCGTCCTCGGTATCAGTTCCGGAGCTCAAGACAACGTCCATGTCTTCAAGATCGAATTTCGGGGCAGCGGCTGAGAAAGAATCCCTGAATGTCAGACAATGGATATTTACAGAAAACAAATAAGTGAAATCCAGGGGTAAGGGTGGCTGCTTCTAGGCAAACCTCCTGGCTGTCTCTGCACCCCTACCTCTTTTATCACTGAGTGGTCATTTAGGGGCCTTAGCTGGTGATCCGGGCTGTTTCCCTCTCGGCAATGAAGCTTATCCCCCATCGTCTCACTGGCCGACCTTAACCCCTGTTATTTTGAGGTCATATCTAGTATTCAAAGTTTGCGTCGATTTGGTACTTACAGCTTGACATGCCGGGGGTATGGTAAGAGACAGCGGAAATCTCATCACAATGGAATGGACGCTCGGATTCAGGGATGCTCAAAAACTTCTCCAAATTATCTTCAGTTTCCTGCTCTTCAAGACCAATTTCCAACAGAGTAGGCACTGCGCAGACAAACATCCAAGGTCAGCAATTTAATAAATACACATTTTAACCCTAAATTTCTATGACAGGTCTTCCTACCCTTAACAATACATCTATGAGGAAGCTGATGACCCCCTGGGATACTCGATCGCTTTACGTAGAAGAATCGGCCTCTCCATTCTTCTCGTTGAGTGGCACTGATTATCAGCTGCACATCTTTGGTGAGGGACTTAAACAAGAAACGGTTTAAGCCATGGGATTTCTTCTCATAGACCTGGGCTAACTCAGGTAAACGGATCAGGGGCTGGAAAGAGTGGTTAAACGGTCGAGAGTACCCAGGATGTGCCAATTCATGGGAAGGGTTTGGGTATAAGAAAGACCGGAGGCTTCAAAAAACTCGATGACCAGGCCAGAAAAGGGATAAGAGAGTCCAATACTGAAAGGGGCTGCGGGAAAACAAACCCAGGTGTGGGATGCGAAATCCGATCTCAACTTGGGGTCGAATGGCCGGATCTTGACTGAAGCAGGTAGTAGCCCGGAAGCCTTAAGGGCGACAATGTCGGCTTCGTTGAAGCTGCATGTCTCTATCTTAGGGCTTTGCAGGTATTTTTGGTCCAGGAAATCTTCGATTCTCGTGGGAATAGCCTCAGACTCAGAGCGGATACGCTTTTTGGTCATTGTCGAGCTAGAAAATTGAAGGCTAGAAAATGAGGTGTACCTGATCGGAGAATGCAGTTGGGACGATGGAGATGATGATTGTTATTCTCTCTAAAGAAGTGGGTAAAACTGATTTAGTGAAAGGGGTATTTAATGGATGGAAGTTACAGAGATGAGAAGACATGGGTAAGAATCGTGGAGGATCTACTCCTAAACGAGGTGACAAGATTGAAATAGCTTGGATGAGTCATCGAAAATTCACAAATTCACAGCTGTGAAATCTTATCCACTAGCTGCGAATTTAGGGGCAATTGTTATACCCCGGATTTCGCATTAAATTTTACTAATGTTCTTTGACAGGTTTAGATCCCTGAATGTCGAACATCCAGGGACTGCACACCCGGTTTATCGGTACCCTGGATTTTCATTTGTGTTCATAGTAGCTTTTATTTAATTAGTATCCCAGGATGTAATACATTCAAGGTTTATCTGTTTAATCTACCTGGCCCCAGCATGCGCGGATACCCAGCATGCTAGGGCAACGATACTAATCTTTTATTTGACTTTGTGTGATCAAGCCAGGTACGAGAGAATGGATAACGGTCAAATAGACTTAGTCAAAAGCCAGAGCACGTGTGGAGATGAAGACTCGCCGCCAAACTCGGTCAAACAACGGTCACAAATTGTTGCAGGGAAGATCCCAAGAATCACGGATAGTTAGTTAGGTGTTATTTGTATTTATAAGCGGTGTAGGATTTGATTTTTTGACACTTACGATCACCTGTACTCTCACTCACTCATTTAAGAATCACCGCAAACAAGTGTACTCGAACCAATTTTCAGTGAAATAAACGGGCAACGTGTGTTATTGTTGCTAAGGGGTTATTTTTGTCGGCGGCTCTTGTAGACATCCAAGGGTTAAGGGCTTTTTCCCCTCAAAAATCTCGGTGTTCTTAGTTGCATTCAGGAAAGTTATTACTTGTGTTTCCATTTATTCTATTTAAACTTTGGATTTTAACTGGCAAATTTGATTTTGTAAACTTAACATCCAAGACACCATACCTCACAAACTAATTTGGTTACTAAATTGAGTCTTATAATTTTTAGCCAAAACAGTCGGATTCAGTGGCGAAACCAAGAGCACTGTTGGGGATATCAGGTTGCCGGCGTACATAGAGGGGGTAAACTCTATGCAGAAATTTTGTGTTATAGAGTCCCTTTCTTGTTGCAGTATTATTCTTGGCAGGCCATGGATACATGAAATGAAGCTGGTTTCATCAACTTATCATTAATGTATCAAGCTTCCTACTCCTTGGGGAGTTGTCAGGATAGAAAGCGACTAGCAGGAAACCAAGAACTGTTACTCATCATAAATAAAGAGCACAAAAAAATTGATGAAAGCATAGCATTTACAGAAACATGCACATGATGATCAGGAGGACAGGGAGATCGATGTTAAACAAATGCAGTTGGACCCTAAGAATCTTGAAGTCAAGGTGCTGATAGGGACTAGCATTTCAGGAGGATACCGAGCAGAAGCTCATCCAGCTTATAAAATCCAGAACCTCAACTTTCTCCTAGAAACATGAGGACCTGACAGGTATCCCTAAACACATAATAACTCATAAACTTGGTATCGATAACTCTTTCAGGCCCGTCCATCAAAAAAGGAGGAAGTTCGTGCCCTAGACAAATGTGATCATTCAAGAAGAAGTTGACAAGCTTCTCAAGACTAAGATGATCAGGGAAGTTAAGTATCCCAAGTTGCTAGCCAACATAGTCGTGGTATAGAAGAAAAATGGAAAGTGGAAAGTATGTGTAGATTACACAGACTTAAAAAAGGCTTGTCCTAAAGACCCTTTTCCACTTCTACACATTGACGCAATGGTAGATGTGACGGTCGGCCATGAGATGCTCACCTTCATGGATGCCTCATCAAGATTCCAACAAATCCAAATGGAACCCTCTGACCAGGAACATATGTCATTCATGACTCCAATAGGTATATATTGTTATACTGCTATGCCTTTTGGTTTGAGAAATGCATGTGCCACATATCAAAGATTGGTCAACATGATGTTCAAAGAGCAACTGGGGGACACTATGGAAGTTTATATTGATGACATGGTTGTAAAATCCAAGAAAGCTAAGGATCACCTTCGGGATCTCCAAAATGCCTTCGATATTCTGGACCAATACAACATGAAGTTGAATCCTTCCAAGTGCCATTTCGGAGTCCCAGCTGGAAAATTCCTAGGATACATGGTAACTGAAGGAGGAATAGAAGCAAGTCCTAATCTAAAATCTCCTAAAATAGTAAAGAGGTGCAAAGGTTAACAGGCAGCATAACGACACTCAACAGATTTATTTTGAGATCCTCAGAGAAGAGAAAAGACTTTTATGATATCATGAGGAAAAACAAGATATTTGAATGGAATGAGAAGCATGAGGAAGCGCTCGAATATGTGAAAGTCTATTTATCATCAGCTCCTCTGCTAATGAAATCTGATGATGGGGAGCCACTATCCTTGTACCTTGTAGTATCCGGAAGCGCGGTCAGTGCTGTCCTAGTCAAGGATCATAAAGGTTAGCAGCATCCGGTATATTACATAAGTAAAACTCTGCTAGATGCAGAATCCAGGTATTCCTACCTTAAAAAGTTAAGTTTATCACTTATAATGGTTTCCACTAAATTAAGACATTACTTTGAAACCCATATTGTTATTGTGATATCTAACTATCCTATTAAGGCAGTTCTCAGGAAGCCCGAGATGTCAGGTACGATGGCCTAAGTGGGCAGTTTAACTTAGTGCATACGATATTAGATATGAGCCAAGTATAACTATCAAATCGCAAGCTTTGGCTGACTCTATGGTTGATTTCAGCAGCGATATCCAACCGGAAGCTGATAAAGAAGTCCAGAAGTTGGAGAAGCTTGAAGATAACTGGATTCTCTACACAGACAGATCCTTAAATGTTAGGGGAACAGGTCTGGGCATCCTACTAGAATCGCCACAGGGGGACATAATACCACTATCTATATCTTGTGAATTTCAGGCTACCAACAACGAAGCTGAATATGAAGCTTTGATTGTTGGGTTACAACTAGCCAAAGATATGGGCATCAGGTGCATACAAGTATTTATTGATTCTCTCTTATTAACTAACCAATTTAACGGTTCTTATGCAGTGAGAGGGGAAATTTTAATTAAATATCTTGATATTATTAAAAATTAGCTTTGTGTTTTGAAAATTTTAATATAACACAGGTTCCCAGAGAAGGAAATTCGGAAGCTGATGCTTTAGAAAATCTAGCATCATCGCTCAGGGTACTAGAGGATGTCAGGATCCCAATAACACATATCCTGACCCCTGCAATCGCTGAACATGAAGCCCATGTGGTCGCCTATGATGTATATGTGGATGTTAGGGATCCCGAAGATATCCAGGAATTCTGGACTCGCCCATTCAAAAAATACATACAAGATGGGGAGATTTCCAAGGGTGAAAATCCTAGGGCTTTTCACGCCATGGTAGTACCCTATCTTATTATAAACAATGTACTATATAGAAAATCTTTTGCAGGTGTCTACCTGAGATGTTAGAAAATTCAGAAGCTCTCGAAGTCCTTGAAGACATTCATGGAGGAGATTGTGGAAACCACACTGGGGGCAAGGCACTCTTCTTCAAGTTTCTCAGATGTTGATACATGGTCCTTGATCGTCATGTGAAGTATCGAATACAAGACGGATTCACACAAGGTTGCTGAGGTCCGAACTCAGGCCGAACCTGGAGTTCGGACATGGCCGAACTTTGGGCCGAACCTGAGGTTCGGACCAGCGTATTTCTCTAGTATAAATATGTGAGTCTTGTATTGTTTTCAGTAAGTATGTAGTCTAAGCTTCAGTGTCATATTCACTCTGTGGTCTTTGTGTAAATCTCTGTGGTTAATACAAGTCATTTGTATTTACTCTTTGTGTTTCATCTCGTATTATATTGATTTCATTACGACTAAGTAGAAGATCCGCACGTTCACGCACTTTCAATTGGTATCAGAGCATTAGGTTTGTTCTACTTGTCGAAAATTAGTGTTTTTCGGAGTTTTGAGTTCAAATTCACGTTTTTACGAAAATGTCAATCATATTTGAGTTCGTTTGATCGTCTCAAGTGTGCTTTTTGTCAAAAATCTGTTTCTAGATCGTTTCTATCGAGTTTGCTTGAATTCCTGTTGAAAATCGAGAAAATGAGGTCGAGTGAAATCTGTCTCGTTTGAGGTTCGGACAACTTCGGAGTAACCGGTCCGAACTCGAGGTTCGGACGAAGTTCGGTCTTTATCTAGGTTCGGTGAGAGATCGGTCTAGGTTCGGAGATAGTTCGGTGGTCTTTCGGAGCAAGTTCGGAGTTCCTTTTGATTTGTTCTTCCGAAGGTCTGGTTCGGTGAGAGTTCGGCGTTGTCAAGTTCGGATTAAGTTCGGAGGCAGCTCGGAGGAGGTCCGGACGAGGTTCGGAGTGAACAGTAACCTGTTTTTCAAAAATGTCCGATTTTCAAGCGTTTGCGGCTATTCAACATTCGGTTCAGGCAACGATGCAAACAATGATTAACTATGATATTGAAATCGGAACAAGTCAGAAAGTTCCCAAATTACTTAAATTGGAAGATTATTATAGTTGGGTGACACGATTTGAAGCGTTTGTTTCCGCAAATGATATCGATATGTGGTTATCGTATTCTGAACAATATACATATCCTAAGGGTGAGGATGGAGAACCAATTTGTAACATCCCAAGATTCAAGTAATTGCGTAATTGTTAGTTAATACAAATACTATGCATATTCTACGTGTTTAACAAGTTAGAATATTAGGAAATACATATTTATGTGTTATATATATTATATATGGGTTATATGTATATGTGCATAGGGATATGTGTGAATACGTAGTTGCAAAGTTAAAAAAAATGGGTAAATACGTGATGATATACGTGATTAGAATCATCGTTTTATGTATCTCGAGAGTTAGAAATATATAGGGATATATCCTAATATGTTTTAAGGCTTAAAATGATAATACATTAAGAGTATAAGGGTTAGAATGACATTAGACCAAAGCATAAGGGCTTAAAACGAAAATGTGGGGCTGCAGTAGGTCTCGCGTATCGCGAAGCCTGCCACTGGGTTTGGCGCGATACGCGACGAGGTGCAGAAGTCGGCAGATTCGACCTTATCCAATTCAGCCGCGATTTTGAGCCTTGAAACGTGTCAAAACCGGTCCTTAGTAACCATGGGACGTGTCTAGACCATATTTAACACCCCATACTATATATATAGAAGCCTTAACTCATAAGATTTTATTGCTAGTTCATAAATCAAAGCTTAGAAAACCCCGAAAACTCTCAAGAACGTGCATAGCTTGAAATCGGTTGATCCAGGAGGTATTAGAAGCTACTTTTCTGCAGTGGGTCGTTATTAGGTATGTATTACAAAAGCCCTCAATCAATTTCATGATTCATAACATCTAGATATGCTTTTTAGAAAAGATCCGAAATTAGGGTTCTTGAGCATGATTCTTCAAAATTGAGGAATCTGTTTGGAATTAAGGTCTGATTTTTGGTATGTAAGCTTAAAATAACATGTTTTAAGAAAGCCCTAAGTTTATTTTATGATTTGAAAAGGTTTGGTATGAATTTGTGGAACAGACTAAAATTAGGGTTTTCTAGACGATGTTTTGCTAAACATTAATGATCGGGATTGAATTAAGGTCCCATCTTTTGAAGTATATCATAAAATGATAATCCCAAATGGGACCTGGCATCCCTCACTGGGCGATCTCGGAGTGAGCGTTTACTTATAGGAATGCGCGTCTTCATATTATAATTAGAAAAGTCATACTGACTATAAAGGACATTTTGGTCATTTTAACCTCTGAGAAAGTATAATCTTAGGATTATGGAACATGGAAGATGTTTATAATATAAAGCCTTTCATTAATACAACCCGATACACGATTAGGTTTGGATCAAGGCCTTTAGTGAAGATTCCGCCTGAGATTATTCAAGTAAAGACAGAGGTGAGTCTTTCTCTCACTGGGCAATTACTTTTATGAAACGGGATGTGTTGTTCTGTATTAAATTATCTATTTGACTGCCATTAGTATCTATAAATGTTGAGGCCTGAAGGGTTAGATACGATCTTGGAAGAGGCCCCATGTGACACGTACAAATAGGTAGTATGCATACAGATAGACCTAGTTGCTTGGACGATCATTCCCGATCCTGATTCTGTGATCCCTGCCATGGATATACATGTTTATATGATGCTGTAGTCAAAATTTAATTACATATGAACTGCTACGTTTATGAAACTCACCAGCATTATGCTGAGCCCCAAATGTTGTCTTTTTCTTTTGGACGCACATCTTAGGTACCATGTAGTAGCAGATAGCTAGACATGGATGGGACGAGGAAGAAGCTAGTATAGAAGTCTGAATTTTGGTTGGACGAAGACATAGACTTCTAGTTTCAAATAAGAACTTCAATGTTGTATTATCTTTGTACTTTGTAGATCCTACAACTTTTGTTATGAATAAAGTTAAAAGACTTCCGCTGTAAACTTTGATTAGTGCCATGTGCTTTCTTTTATTCGATGCGTAACACTCCCTAGTGCTTATCCTGGGATGCGGGTGTTACAAGTTGGTATCAGAGCACTGGTTTAAGAGAACTAGGTACAGGATAATATCTGGACTTAAACTAAGATGAATTCTCTGAGATAAGCTACTTGATTAAGATAGGATAACAGGAGTTCATATACCATGAAGGAAGATGACTTGAACATTCTAAGTATAACAGATAATTATTGGGAGGAGATGCAGAACTCCTATTTGTTGGACAGAAGTAGGAGAGAATCAGTTGACTAACACAGAAGTTATTCTGGAAACGACTGATAGAATCCAACAGATACGAGAAAAATTAAAAGCTGCCCAAGATCGAAAGAAGAGTTATGCTGATCGAAGAAGGAGGCCTTTGGAGTTCCAGGTTGGAGACTTCGTGATGTTAAAAGTTTCACCTTGGAGAGGTGTTATTCGGTTTATCAAACGTGGAAAGTTAAGTCCAAGATATATCGGGCCGTATAAAATCATCACGAAGGTTGGATCTGTTGCTTATACGTTGGAATTACCGGAGAAGTTGGGAAACATTCACAATACATTTCATGTATCACATCTCCGTAAATGCTTAGCCGACCGAACTCAAGCAGTGCCTTTAGATGACATAGAAGTCAATGATAAGCTAAAGTTTTCTGAACAGCCAATAAAGATTCTCCAAACCCAGGAAAAGAAATTAAGAAAGAAAGTTATTCCACTAGTGTTGGTACAATGGAAAGGTCAGAAGGGACCAGAGCAAACGTGGGAATTAGCTGACGAAATGAAAACAAAATACCCTCACCTATTTAAATGACATTCAAATTTCGAGGACGAAATCTCTTTAAGGAGGGGAGTGTTGTAACATCCCAAGATTCAGGGAATTGCGTAATTGTTAGTTAATAAAAATACTATGCATATTCTACGTGTTTAACAAGTTAGAATATTAGGAAATACATATTTATGTGTTATATATATTATATATGGGTTATATGTATATGTGCATAGGGATATGTGTGAATACGTAGTTGCAAAGTTAAAAAAATGGGTAAATACGTGATGATATACGTGATTAGAATCATCGTCTTATGTATCTCGAGAGTTAGAAATATATAGGGATATATCCTAATATGTTTTAAGGCTTAAAATGATAATACATTAAGAGTATAAGGGTTAGAATGACATTAGACCAAAGCATAAGGGATTAAAACGAAAATGTGGGGCTGCAGTAGGTCTCGCGTATCGCGAAGCCTGCCACTGGGTTTGGCGCGATACGCGACGGGGTGCAGAAGTCGGCAGATTCGACCTTATCCAATTCAGCCGCCATTTTGAGCCTTGAAACGTGTCAAAACCGGTCCTTAGTCACCATGGGACGTGTCTAGACCATATTTAACACCCCATACTATATATAGAAGCCTTAACTCATAAGATTTCATTGCTAGTTCATAAATCAAAGCTTAGAAAACCCCGAAAACTCTCAAGAACGTGCATAGCTTGAAATCGGTTGATCCAGGAGGTATTAGAAGCTACTTTTCTGCAGTGGGTCGTTATTAGGTATGTATTACAAAAGCCCTCAATCAATTTCATGATTCATAACATCTAGATATGCTTTTTAGAAAAGATCCGAAATTAGGGTTCTTGAGCATGATTCTTCAAAATTGAGGAATCTGTTTGGAATTAAGGTCTGATTTTTGGTATGTAAGCTTAAAATAACATGTTTTAAGAAAGCCCTAAGTTTATTTTATGATTTGAAAAGGTTTGGTATGAATTTGTGGAACAGGCTAAAATTAGGGTTTTCTAGACGATGTTTTGCTAAAAATTAATGATCGGGATTGAATTAAGGTCCCATCTTTTGAAGTATATCATAAATTGATAATATGAACAGAAGACCTAAGTTTATTTGATAACAAAAAGAGTTTTGATGATAGTTTGAGAACAACGTCAAAATTAGGGTTTTGAAAGATGATTATCGAGTATTGGACTATCTATAAGGAATTGGGAGTTGGTTTTTGGTATTAGAACATGTTTTAAGAAATCCTTAAGTTAGTTTCATATTTAAAGAAGGGTTGATATGGTTTCACCATGTTGGTTATCAAGAACAAGTAAACCAAGAACAAGAACATAAACATTGGTGTTTTGATCATAGTAATTCCACCTCCTGGTCGTGATAACGCCTATACGGTCGGTCATGATCATCACCACACTAAAACACAAATATGGGTGATATCTCATAGTAATCCCGCCTCCTGGTCGTGATAACGCCTATACGGTCGGTCATGAGAATCACTCATCAAGTGCATAAAGGCTTGGACAAGGGTAATGATATTTAACAAAAGAACATGTTTTTATATATAATAAGTATATATAAGTTCAATTGTGATAATTAGTAAAATATACCGAGCTATTCGGGTACTTAGAAGTTCGTGCGGACCGGAAGGGTAAGCGCCTGTACACTGGGGTTTCTGGCATAGCGAGGGTGTCGCATAAATCCCAAATGGGACCTGGCATCCCTCACTGGGCGATCTCGGAGTGAGCGTTTACTTATTGGAATGTGCGTCTTCATATTATAATTAGAAAAGTCATACTGACTATAAAGGACATTTTGGTCATTTTAACCTCTAAGAAAGTATAATCTTAGGATTATGGAACATAGAAGATGTTTATAATATAAAGCCTTTCATTAATACAACCCGATACACGATTAGGTTTGGATCAAGGCCTTTAGTGAAGATTCCGCCTGAGATTATTCAAGTAAAAGACAGAGGTGAGTCTTTCTCTCACTGGGCAATTACTTTTATGAAACGGGATGTGTTGTTCTGTATTAAATTATCTATTTGACTGCCATTAGTATCTATAAATGTTGAGGCCTGAAGGGTTAGATACGATCTTGGAAGAGGCCCCATGTGACACGTACAAATAGGTAGTATGCATACAGATAGACCTAGTTGCTTGGACGATCATTCCCGATCCTGATTCTGTGATCCCTGCCATGGATATACATGTTTATATGATGCTGTAGTCAAAATTTGATTACATATGAACTGCTACGTTTATGAAACTCACCAGCATTATGCTGAGCCCCAAATGTTGTCTTTTTCTTTTGGACGCACATCTTAGGTACCATGTAGTAGCAGATAGCTAGACATGGATGGGACGAGGAAGAAGCTAGTATAGAAGTCTGAATTTTGGTTGGACGAAGACATAGACTTCTAGTTTCAAATAAGAACTTCAATGTTGTATTATCTTTGTACTTTGTAGATCCTACAACTTTTGTTATGAATAAAGTTAAAAGACTTCCGCTGTAAACTTTGATTAGTGCCATGTGCTTTCTTTTATTCGATGCGTAACACTCCCTAGTGCTTATCCTGGGATGCGGGTGTTACACAATTCTTCAAACGAAGCTTTCTGGTGAACAAAAGAAAGCATATCAAGCTTAGAAAAAGGCTTATGGCACTTTAACAATGGCTTTGCCTACTGATTTACTACATCAATTTTCAAGCAACTATACCGCAAAGAGCTTGTGGGACGCTCTAGAAAAGAGATGTGAAGGTAATGACCAGTATAAGAAAAGTCGACAAAAATTGTTGAAGAAAGAATTTGATAGCTTCAAGCATTATCAGAATGAATCAATTCCAAATCTGATTGCAATATTTGCACATTTAATGAGTGAAATGAAGTTGGTGAATCTTACAAAAGATGAAACAGATAGGAAAGAAAAGATTTTGGAAGCTCTACCAGAGAAGTGGGAAAATTATGTAATGATGATTACTAATGATAAGGATTATCCAAGATTATCTTTTAATGATTTGATTCAAAGAATCCAAGCTAGGGATATGGAGTTAAAAGTAAACAAGTCACTTCCTGAGCAAATTCAGAATCCTGCAGTGTATAATGGCAACAATGGTTCAACCATAAATACTGGGAAATCTAATATTCTTAGTTCTGCACCCCCTACAGCATTTCTGGCAGGTAAATCTGAAATTCCAAGTTATTCGTCTGCTGGTTGTACTGTGTCAATTCCTAGTTCTTCGACTCAAAGTGCATTGTCTGTTCAAACTGTTGATGATTATAATGTGTTGATGTCTGCATTGGTATCTTCATACTTTGGTGTTATCACTGGTGCTGTAAGTAATGCTGAGTTAGCAAATGAAGATTACGATCAGATTGATTATGATCATTTTGAGGAAATGGATCTGAATTGGCAATATGCTATGTTGGTTCATAGAACGAATAAATTTTTCAATAGAACTGGTAAGAAGAGACTAAATCAGGAAGGAAAGATTGGATTGGACAAATCTAAGGTGAAATTTTATAAGTGTTCCGTTTATGGTCACTTTGCTCGAGAATGTCCAAGTTCTGCAGAAAGTAAATTAAAGACTGGTCAGCATGCACATTTAGTTTTTCATCCTTCAAATAAAGCTGAAAAGGTTGATCAGACTTCTGCTACTCTTGCTCATGATTGGACTGATACATTTATGCATCCAGATGGATTTGCCTGGAATGCAGATTCAGAAATTAAAAAGAATAATACTCCAATCTCAATTGCTTTAACCGTTCAACATGCTGATGATGAAAGCTTTTTAACAGAATCTGATACTTCTTCAAGTATATCTTTGGTTCACGAACAATTACCTAAGTCTTCTGAGAATTCAAAAGATGACGAATTTAAATGTTATAAATGTGAGAAGTTGCTCAAGGAAATTGCAAGTTTTGAACAATCTCGCCAAATCTCAACTGAAGAAATTGTGGTGTTAAAGAATCAGTTGAAGGATTTTCAAAATAAATATTATGAGTTGGTTCATAGTCATGAAGATGTTTTGAAGGAAAAGGCTTAATTGGCTGAAGAGTGTGAGAAAGCCAAAGCTGAAGCGTTAGATGCAGCTCAAGATTTTGAGAATCTGTTTGAGAAGAGTTATCCGGTTCAGCAAAAATATGAAGAGGCTACTGCTCTTATTGCAAAAACTGCTGTTACCGTTGAGAAGCTTCAAACTAAGATCTCTATGCTTCAAGATGAAAATGTTCTTTACAGAGACAAAAATGAAGTGTTGACAAAAGATGTTGAGATCTACAAGCAGAAGAGAGAAAATGTGCTTGAAGAATTATATGCTGAATGTGAGATCCGGAAGTTACAAACTTATGAGTATGATGATCTCAATGCTAAATTCATCAAGTCACAACAAGAGGTATTTGAAGGTCAACAGAAAATTAATGACTTGAAATTGGAGATTTTGGAGTTGAAAAGACAAGTTAAGAATTGCAATTTTTCACCAATATTGCTAAATTTCTTATACAAGCAGGATCAGAGTTCCGAGAAGTCTAAGGAAGAAAATATTCACTTGGTACCTCAACCAGTGGATTTGATTGAAGTTACTTCTGCTCAGATTGATCCAAGCAATGAATTGTATGACTATTCAAAGTTTGCTACTCCACCCAAGAAGAACAAGTCCACGTCTAAAAAGACGAAGACATCTTTGGGTGAAGCTCCAAAGTTTACTTCCAAGTCTGTATTGCTGGAAAATGAGAAAGTGTTTGATAAGGTTGCTTCGAGTTCTTCATCTGCAACCGAAGAAGAAAAAGTTTTGATTAAAAAGAACAAGCTAAAGGATATCAAAGCCAAATTCACTAGTGACGCTAAGTCAAGAGAAGCTTCAGGTTCTTCTTCAAATTCTTCAAAGACTCAAGGATCTAAACACAAAGGTTTAGGTTACAAAGTGTTGGAGGAACCAGTTCAAGCAAAGAAATCCATAAAGGCTGAGAAGGTTCCTAAAGCAACAGTTACAAAGAAATCACCATCTCAGAAGGAATTTTCCTATTATTCTCCTAAGTATGATTCTTCTGATGGTTTCTTTGATAACTTTCATTCTGAACATTCATCTGATTCTTAAAACTCAAAACATTTTTCACACAATTTTAGAGAAAGACTTTGTTATGTATGTCATCAACCAGGACATCTAGCTGTTGATTGTCCGACGACTGCATATATCTACAAAACTGCAAAATATGTGGATAACAAAGGTCAACTTTGATGAACCATGGTCCCCAAAGCTTAAGTCAACTCGTAAATCGTCTTGGTCTAAATCAAGTTCGTCGGTTGGATCTAATTCAGGTTCTGATCAAAAATTAAAACTTTTACAAATTTGGAAACCAAAAGTTGTTTCCAAGGCCGACAAGGACTTTGTGGAAGACACCGGGCGACCCGACGCTGTTAATTCGGGTCGATCCCAACGCAACTAATGTTTTATTTGGTGTCAAGCAGGTGTTTCAGGAAGATCTTTCGGTGATTGGAATATTGCTGATTGTGAAATATCTGTTTTAATTAAATAGAATTTCAAAATCAATTTTGTTTTCAAAAGGCTAACCTGCTAGTGTTCGTGTTGGTTGATCAATTTTTTCTTGTTTTTCACTTCGTCTTCATTTTGTCAAACGATCGGACTTTCTCTGCGTGTCGAAAGACCGACCTGATCGTTGTTCGTTTGACGTTCTGCTTTATTTTCTTTGGCATTTCATATAACTCATCGGACTTTCTCTGCGTGTACGGGAGTACCGACCTGATTGTTGTTGAGTTATACAACTTCAACTTGTTTTATTTTCTTATTTTGTTAAATCCGAGGCCTTATCTGTGTATCGAAAGATCGACCTTAAGGTAGACGATTTAACGTTCTTATTTCTTTTTGCATGAAACACGGTTGACTATATCATGGTTACAATCATTGTGTGACTAAAATTACAAATAAGATCACAAAATGTGATAAGCAAAGCATATCTGAGTATGTCTGATAGTATGGGATACACTGGTCAATGCAAATTTAATCAATACATTAATATATCCAGATGTTATGAGTATGATTGTGCCAGAGTTTAAAATTGGACAAATTATATCTACAATTGGCATGGCTTATGTGCTTCAATAATTGAAATTGAAATGTAGTTCAGCATGTTATGTCCAATATAAACCCAAGTTGTGATCTTTCTCACAAAAGACAAAAATAGTGTCTGATTATGTATTGTTTTATTTTTCTTATCAGAAAATACCAAAAAGATTTTGGGTGTGTTTTGATATAAAGTTTCTAAAAACTAAAAAGATTTTGTTTCTGTTTTGTTTTTGATTGATCAACACGAAATACAAATTCAGATTTTCAAAATCAAACTATCTTGGAGTCTCGAAAAGACATTTTGCACCAAGATTATTTATGTTGGCAGGTTTCTAAGTGGGAAGAGGGCATCACAACTTCAAGTCTTCTGAAGATTGTCGATATAAACACACGATGCAATATTAAGTATTCATAATTGAACTCATCGTCAAAGAAGAGGAAGAGTTTGATTGAAGATACAAGATACAAGGTTGATAGAGAAAATGATACTGCAGATGCCGAGGGGGAGTTTGTTGATACATGGTCCTTGATCGTCATGTGAAGTATCGAATACAAGACGGATTCACACAAGGTTGCTGAGGTCCGAACTCAGGCCGAACCTGGAGTTCGGACATGGCCGAACTTTGGGCCGAACCTGAGGTTCGGACCAGCGTATTTCTCTAGTATAAATATGTGAGTCTTGTGTTGTTTTCAGTAAGTATGTAGTCTAAGCTTCAGTGTCATATTCACTCTGTGGTCTTTGTGTAAATTCTCTGTGGTTAATACAAGTCATTTGTATTTACTCTTTGTGTTTCATCTCGTATTATATTGATTTCATTACGACTAAGTAGAAGATCCGCATGTTCACGCACTTTCATCAGATTCAATTACTATTGGCCTACTATGAAGAAAGGTGTTATGAGCTTCTCACAAAAGTGTGATGCTTGTCAAAGGCACAACAATATTCTGTATCAGCCAGCTGAGCATCTACATCCTATAGTGTCACCATGGCCACTTATGAAGTGGGGCATGGATATTGTGGGTAAGCTGCCTAAGGCTCCTGGAGAAAAGGTATTTATGCTTGCAATGACATATTATTTCTCCAAATGGATTGAAGCAGAACCCTATGTTAAAGTAAGGGAGAAAGACGTGATATCTTTCATCAAGAGGAATATTATAACCAGGTTTGGGATTCCGACAGAGGAATATTATAACCAAGTTTTTGTGCAAGTTGGAGAATCAAGATGATTACTTCAAAACATGTTCACCCTCGGGGGAACGGTCAAGCAGAATCCAGCAATAAAATCATCATCAATAATCTTAAGAAGAAGTTGAGTTCTAAGAAATGGAAGTGGGCGGAGGAGCTGCCGTTTGTACTTTGGGCAGACAGAATAACAACCAAGAACGCAACGGGTCAAACTCCATTTTCCTTGGTATTTGGAACTGAGGTTGTGATCCCTACAGAGATGGTTATCCCTACAGCAAGAATCAATTGCCAGGGTCCTGAAACTAATGGTCAAAATTCGCTTCAGGATCTTGAAACGGTCAATGAACTCAGAGACTTTGCCAGAATTCGGATGGCATCCTACCAGCAGAGAGTGGCCAAATCATACAACAAAAATACCAGACTCAGAAGATTCCAAGTGGGGGAGATGGTGCTCAGGATGGCATTCCAGAATACTACTAGCCTCGCTGATTGCAAATTGGCACCCGAGTGGAAAGGTCCATACTTGGTGGATTCTGAAGAAGGAAAATGGGCGTATCGATTGGTAAGCATGGAAGGAGAACCTTTGCCAAGAGCTTGGAACGTCATTCACCTTAAAGCTTATTTTATGTGAGAATCCCGCAGGATTCCCAGGGATCCTCACTGACTGACTTATCATAAACAGGTATGATTGCTACCCTAGTTTTTAATTCACACTTATTATTTTTCATAAAATGTTACTAACCTAAACAGTGGAATGTTGTTGGCATCTACCTTTAATCAAGTTTTGAGCATCTTGTAGAAACTTAAGAATCCTGACACAAGTTAGAGGCTGGCCATCTCTCCTACGTTTAAGGTGTCCATGATGCTTTCTATGGTTTAGAAGGTCTTCACCTTTACTAAGAATCGCCAGGAGCGCTCGTTATTCACTCGTAGTTCAAGATGGTGAGTCCAGTCCATCCCCTGGGTGGCTAATAATCTCATTGTTATTGGCTACCGAGTGAATCCTAAAGTAATAGCAGACGTGCTATCCTCACGAATTATCTAAGATTTATAACACTAACGTGTTATCTAAGGTTTTGGCATTTTAATGTCACTCACGAATTTGGGTGTATCCCCAGCATATCTAAGGTTTTGGCATGTCATGTCACTCACGTATCGGGTTTATCCCCAGTTGGCTTAGTCCCAAGTTTTATGGGTTTATCCCTAGTTTGGCTTAGTCCCAAGTCTTATGGGTGTATCCCCAGTTTAAAAATCGAATGGATTCTAATATTATTTTAGGAATCTTAAAGGAAATTTGAAGATCCTCTGGGATTCTCAATAGAGATATCCCTAGAAGCTTCCTAATTTCAGTTAAGGTAATATCTATCATCTTGGATTCATTTTTAATGCATTTATACTTAACAAATATTAACTAGAATTATGGTTGGCTTGTTAACACTCAAATTCTAAAGTATTCCCTAACTAGAAATTTATAAGGTGAACGTTGGGATTCTCATTCCAACATCCAGACTATTTTTATAACATCAAAATGGTAACAAAGTGGGCAAGCCATAATTAGTCTCAAAATATTATTATACTAACCACGTGCAGGAATTTAAAAGGAGCAACCCAGGTTTCCTCTTGAAAAGCTCAAGCTGAGCTTCTCTATGTCTGTTGTCAAAAGTTTGGGATTCCGGGTTTCGTCCTGAAAACCTCAGGATCCCTTCACCTGTAACCCGATCGATGTTTTGATACTTAAACCTCAATTGTTTTGTCCCAAAGGACCATCATCACAAACATTCAAAAGAAATAAAATAGTTTTCAACCAAAAACCACCACATAAAAGCCCGGGCTCAGACCTTTGCAATATCTTCATCGCCCCCAGCCTTCTCTCCTTCACCAACCTTCACCACAAAAGCTTTCGTCATCACCTCGGCTTCCTGGTCACCTTGGAGGTGCAGCCATCTTCCCCATCCATGTCAGCCTCAACCGCCTTCTCCTCACGACCTCCCAAGGATTCCAGAACCGATTTCCAAGCCTCCACATCCCAGCCAGGCACCTTCAAACCTGCCGTTTCAGCTTCTCCTAGCATCTTCAACCTGCTTTCCAGGATGCTTCGGGCAGCCCAGAGCTTGGCAATTTTGGCATCTGTGGCCTTTTCGGCTTCGAAGGCCAGGCGCTGCTCTGTGAGCTTCGGCTCATAGTAGTGATTCTTTCCTATGGCAATCTTGGCCTGGGTCTTTATCTTTTCCTTAGCCTCAGCCAGCCTCTGCTCGATCTCCATGGCCTGGGTGCGGAGCTTCTCAATGCCCTGCATAGAAAAGTGAGAATCCTAAGCTGCAGCAGCATCGACAGGTATGAACTTTATAAGGTGTTTGAGATTCTTACCAGGTTCATCATGGTCTGCATAGACAGCAGCTTGTTGCTGACTTCAGAAGGGGCTAGATCGTCAAAAGTGCCTAGATACACCACAGTATCGGTACCCCTTTCTCTTTTTGGAGGCAGTAGACTTGATTCGAGTGACATGCGGCCTAGAAGTGGTCAAGATTCCGACTTCTCCTTCTTTGCTACAAGCATGGAATCCAAGTCTGAGAGAAAATGAGGCACTAGATTTTGGAGCTACAACAGCAAAATATTATTTTGGGATTCTCAAATAAGGAAAAAAATCGGAATATGAAAGCATTTACCTGATATGGATGGCGTAGTGTGGTCGGTTGAGAAGTTTTATTCACTGGCAACTGCTTCGATGGCAAAGGCTCTTTTGGTGGCCGGAATCTGGTACAGGGCTTGCAGCTTCTCGTGGGAATCCTCGCTCGGTTGGACGAGCTTCTCAAACTTCGGTGCTGAAAATCAAAAATACGAACAAAAGTTAGAATAAACACAGTCCACAAGCAAATTGTTACCCCCTGGGATGGAGTCACGCTTCACACAGAAGAATCTCTTCTTCCAATCATGCTCATTATGGGTAGCCCTGGGAATCAGATGAGAAGTGGAAGTTCGGCCTTGGAGAACAAAACGGCTACAGCCATGGGTGCGAAGTTGGTAGGCGGCACAAAGCTCAAGAATCCCGATTTTGAGATTCCTGGTTTGGTTCAACTGGTCGATAGAAAACAGGATTCTCCAAACCATGGGCATGGTTTGGGAATAGTACAACTTGGTTACCTCGAAGAACTGGTTAACAAGGTCGGGAAAAAGGAATGTCACAGCCAAAAGGAACAGGTAGTACATGAAGCAAACCCAAACAGGGGAAGAGAAATCAGCTTACATCCGAGGGTCGAATTTCCGAATGACAGCGCCGGTAGGGAAGATGCCTGATTCCTTCAGGGCTTGGATGTCATGGTCGTCGAAGGTGCATGTTTCGTCTTCATAATAGAGGATAAGCCCTAATCGGTGAAATCGACGACCGGCGAAGCGGCAGATGATTTCGAAAAAGATTTCGGAATAATAAGTCTTACTCCAAATAATAAACTACATGTGACAGTTATATTAATATGCATTTTTATCTCGTCAGCATGTATTAGGATCCAAAAAATATTTTGAAATAATAATTAATTTTTTGAAATAACAATTAATAAATAAAAAGAACTCGTGCAGGAGGGGGGACAAAATGCAGGTGATTCTCGCTTTTCCTAATATTTAATATAAAAAATTAGGGATAATTTTATATATATCCTTGTAAACTTGCAAAATATCATATATGCCCAATCAATACCAAAGATATCATATATACCCAATTTAAATGAATTTTTATTTTATGACCATTTTGCTCCTTAGTGTGATTTTTATAACATTTATATTATTTTTATAACATTAAAAACACTACGTGACGATTACATCTTTTGAAACCCTCACAATCATAAAATCATATAATCTTTTCTTATTTTTTGATATTTGTTTATATATATAGAATCTTGTTCGATATGGCATCATCGTTTCAATTTTTAACATGTCTCGTGGTAATTAATCTTTTTATTAGATGATCGAATTCGAGATATGTGTTTTGCATCTATTGAAGAAGAATAAAGAATGTAGTTTTTTTTTCAAACCAAAGATTGTGGAACCTGAAATACTTTCGTTTTGTCTCTAGCGGGAGTTGATTGTGAAGCTTTTTTTTTCTATTTATGTATTTCTTTGTGTGCGATTAATATTTAACAATGAAAGTGAATGAGTGGATAAATGATATTTTAAACTTTGAATGGGTATATCTGATATTTTAAAATTTGTAAGGGTATATATTTCTTAAACTTTTTTAATGTGTATATATAAAATTTTAAAGTTTTAAAAAATTAAGGGTAAAAAAGTCATTTCTTATATCAGTTTTTAATGTAATGAATAAATTTAATATTTTAACTAGTTTTTAAGGGTATATATGATATTTTAAATTTTGAATAGGTATATATGATATTTTTAGAATTTATAAGGGTATATATGAAATTAACTGTAAAAAATAAACAACAAAGGAGAATAGTATGTTTTTTTTAAGATATAACGGAGGAAGAAAATTTGATTTTTTAAGCATCGGTCACATGGGCTTTGAATCGGTGGGGGCCCCACACAACCTGGCAAAAATATATGTGCGAAATTAATAAAATACAAGTGGGCCCCAAGGCATAGTCAGCACCCATGTGAAAGTGTCTCTTCTTGTGGGCCCCCTTTCCCTCCCTTCCATTCATCAGCCCCCACACAACGTTACAAAATCTCTTTGCTCACTTTGTTTTTATAACAACGTTTACTTTCGAGTTAGAGCATTCACGGTACGTTTTTAAAAAAATATGTGATGTAAATCTGTATAATTTAAAGTTTGGTTGTGAGTGGTTGTGAGTAGAGGAGAGAGAAAAACTTTACAAAATCTGTATATTTGACAAAAAGTTTGGTGATTTGCTAAAATTTGAGGATTGAAAGAAGGAGAAAATGTAATGATAAATGTATAAAAAATATTATTTAATTATGATTGTGAGTGGAAGAGAGAAAAAGTAATAATAAAAGTATAAATTATAAGGATAGAGAACCTACTGTGAATGCTCTTAGTCTTTATAAGACAAGATTATAATCGTCTATATTAGATTTGACACTTTGCGTTTGATTTATTCAAAAACACTATAAAAGAGAAAACTTACAACTTAAAAAAAAAAACTCAATTAGGTCATGTTTAATAGTAAATCTCCTTAAACCCATTTGTTTACTTTGTGTATTTTTTCACTTTATGGCTTGCATATGTAGGTAAAAGTATAAAAAGTCATTTTGTTGGATTAGAGATATTTGACTAACAAGGTGGAGACCCACCGTGCGTTGTAATGGGGGAGTTTAAGCTTACACCACGGATTGCTAAGTCGCCTTTTCGAACAATGTTTCGTACCAGCCAAAACAATATTTTAGAAAAAAAAACAACAAAATGCTAGAGACAAAAAAATCCATCTTATAAAAAACTGGTCGACAAAGAAAACAATGATGTATGTTTTGTACCAATGACTTGAAAAGTCAAAAAAACTGCCTTATACCTGCATAACCCAGTCAATGACTGTACAATATGAAAGTGGAACTGAACCACTAAACCAAATTTCATAACCTATATAATATGCACTTATATGAAACGGTTGCACTAAAAAGTCCGTCAACATCAAATACCAAAAGATGGCGCTCTTCATTAGCAAACTACACTTGGATCTATAACCTTTTTCTTAGGTCCGCATACCAAGTTAAAAAAATTTGATGATCCGTAGCAAGCGCTTTATCTAACCCCTTTTGGCCCTTGGTTGTTTCGAGCCTGCAATAAAGGTCAGTTATTTAAAAAAGAAAAACTGGTGGAGTAATCCTAATAACTATCTAAAAAAAGATTTGTGGATGACTTTGCAAGAAACTCAAACGAACAGAGAAGAAGTATTGAGACAGGTAACAGTAACTAATCTACACATTAAGAGCATCTAACATGGCACAAAATGCAGAAGACGAACCTGAGTATGCCTAAACCGGAGGAATTAAGGCACTTGTGACTATGGAGCTTCACATGTACATAAAAGCAAGAGTAATAAACCTATGAATAATAAAACTATGGTAAAAAATACATAGAATAAATATTTAGGCATTCAAAATAATATTGAATATTATTACTCAACCACATAATCAAACAAACTAGAAAGCTTACTTGAGTGATTTGTCCTCGTCCTTACTACTTCAACTCGGAGGAATAGCCTATCAAGTGAACCTACAAACCTGCATCTACAATACAGACGATTACAAAAACTAAATAAACTAAAAAAAATCAAACAAAAGGAGTATTACCAAATTATTTATTCTAGTTACTTGCCCCTATCCTTACATTTTAAAACGGGGCGAGTATTATTCCAAAGAAACTTAAAATCGTGCAAATTGAAAGTCTTTAAATTAACAATATATCATGTCAATGATAGACACAATCACAAACATTTATTCAAATAAATGGCATTTAGTTTCATCAAATAAATAATCATAACATACTTCACCTATATATTCTAAAACATATCTTTCTACCAGTACCACTGCAGGAACATAAAACTTTTTGGTATAACCAAATCTACCTCTAAAACTAAGAAAAAAGAGTTTCATTAAAACTGAGCTCATGACATTTAGATATCGGGTCCAGGATCATATATAAGCCCTATGAATGCTACCATCGATTATTAACGGAAAACGAACATGGTGATTCTAAAGAGAAGCTAATTTAGCCTTCAATACCAATGTAACGTATAACGGAAAATTTTAGGTATACAGCTATACCTATTAGCAAAACAATGGCGAAGTCAGGCTTTTATATAATCAAAATCGACGAACTTGAAGTAATGGCGAGGACGTAATGTGTTCTTTTCCATAGGATTCTAGTTTCCTGTGATAAAACTAGATGGAAATATCATAAAGATTAGTAGGTTGTGGACAATATGGTAATATTTTTTAGTATTAACTCGAATGATAGACCTGAAGAGGGTGCATTTGATTTAGCAGTAGAGCACAAATTAAGTAAAAGGAATTAATGGGAGCATACCGCTTTACCAAACATCTTTCATATAGAACCCCAATTCTTTTTTTTTTCAAATTTGACACCTACAAATTTCAATGTGTACATTTGGTTACAATACAAGAATTAAGGTTACAATATAATCATTAAACTGTTTTGATTCACAACCGTGCAAGAATGCAAAGAAATGCTTTGGTTTGACCTGTGTACAAAAGTCAGAATATTACAAATCTTGATTTCATTCGATTGGAATATCAAAATCTGACCCATAAATTCAAAATGATGGGTGCTTTAGTCTCTTCCATTTTGGTTGCAAGTATATGTTTAAAGGAACTCAAAATTCAAGCAGTTCTTCAAACTAAATAGTCGCAAGAAGATATTGGATTTGGAGATAACGATTGAGTTGAGTGGCCATAACTAACAGGTTAGATTCTAGCAACATGATGCCTCAAATGGCCACAAATGCCCACATGATATATAAAACAATGAATAAATTATTAGGGAAATTATTATGAAATACATACAGTCCTGAAATTCAAGAAACGACTCCCGGGTAGTGAATCCATGGAACTCTTCGTCAGCATCTTTAGTTCTTCCACTTTCCTGTACACACATAAACCCTAGATCTCTAAAGTCGCCTATGTTGATAATTTATGAAGAAATAATGAGCTTACAATATATATAAATCAGGGGTTTGGATTCCTTCAATTTAGAAGCCTAATCCGTTGTACAATAAGGGTAATAAAAACCCTAATACGTTCCAACTGCTTGAAGAAAAACCCAAATTGCAAGAGAGCGTGGTAAATAACTGAATCAAACCTTGAAGTTCGAAGCACAGTCGGTCTCTACATCGAACTAGGTAGCGAAAAGCAATCATGTGTGAGAGAGAGGGCAAGAGAGAACCTGGCATGTGTAGTAGCATTCTGACGCAGCCTACGATTCGAAGGACAAGAAACAACAAGTTAGCATTCTGACGCAGCGTACGATTCGAATTACAAGAAACAACAGGTTGTTGATTCTGTGAATACCCGTGAAGATCTTTTTCAAATATTTTCAAATTCGTCCCAAAAATTAGAATATAAAATGGAGAAAACTGAAAATTTTTATAGGAAAATTAGATTTAAATAATCCCAACTTTTAACTATTGGCCAACAATAATCTCACCTTTAAATATTGTTCCCAATGGTCCCAACTTTCACTTATATTTTTTTTAATGAACCCGCTGTTAACTTTTTTAACACCGTTAAATGAGTACTGAGGTGGGATGCTGACATGTAATAACTTTTTAAACTTTTTTTAATCTATTTTTCCACATCATCAGCTTATTAACTTTTTTAATTTACTTTTACAAATCGGGTTCCAATAAAACTCCCTGATCAGAACCCTAAATCGCATGAAGTGGGTGAACTAGGTGAATCCTAAATCGATTCTGCCTCCACTAAACTCCCAAATCGCATGAAGTGGGTGAACTGGGTGAACAAGCGTTACGTAGCCGGGATTGATATACCTCATCGTTCCGGCGGGCGGCGTTGATAACAGACGGAAGTCATCCACGTGGCACCGGAGGGCTAGCCCTAAATCGCCCAATCGCGCGTTGAAATTCCGGTCGATTAGAGTGTTCCCAGACTTGATATCGCGGTGGATTACCTGCGAAATAGATGAATGTAGGGTTTCGATGGCTTTAGCTTGTGTGTACGGCCAGTCAGATCCTCCGCCCCCAATTTGGCGGCTGTGGATGGAGTGTAAGGTGTCATATAATGTCCCGTTTTCATGAATTCGATGACTAATAACCGGTTTTTGTGTGGCGTGTTGGTGAATCTGACTAGATTAACGATATGTGGGCTGTGGAGTTTGGAGAGGATGTTGATTTCGTTTTCCGGCAGGGCGGAATGGCGGTGAATGTTGCGGTGTGAAAGTCAGGTGTTTTGTAATTGAAGACGTCACGTGGTATGAGATTTGGGTTGTAATTTTGGGGTTGAGAATTTAGGAAACGATATTAGGATGAACTGGGATTTGTAAAAATTAATTAAAAGATTAATATTTTATTTGAAAGCTTATGTGGAAAAATAGACTAAAAAAATAAAAAAATTATTACATGTAAGCATGCCACGTCAGCCTTTATTTAACGGTGTTAAAAAAGTTAACGGCGGGTCCATTAAAAAAAATATGAGTGAAAGTTGGGACTATTGAGAAAGATATTCAAAGGTGGGATTATTGTTGGCCAATAGTCAAAAGTTGGGATTATTTAAATCTAATTTTCCATTTTTATATGGATATAAATAACATGAAAAAATTCGAATGAGCCTCAAAACATAGACGGGCCAGAAACTAGAACAAAAACAAAGTCCAAATGAAGCCCGAAAAGACCCATAAAAAAGACAAATAACTCATAAAATAAGCTGATTTTGGGCCTGAACGTCGACCCACGACGGTTTGTAGGAATGTGCTCCTCGTTCCAACGGTCGTTTTGACTGGTAATACGCCCAAAATGGAGTTTTCTAGCCCAAGTTACAGCCATTTTAGTGAAGCCCCTTTTATCACACGATTTTGGGCCACCAAATATAATGGTGTATGTTCCTCCACATCTAGGCGTGCATCACATTCTCTGAACAAATTTGACGGAGAGCTAAACTATTAAATGAGGTGGCCTTCGATGGAGAGCTAAATGATAAATGAGGTATCTTCTTAAAGAATTTTTCTTCAAGAACTGATTTCTCCAAAACAAATTTAACAAAAATGGTAAATTGGGTTCGATATCTGAAGGAATTTGATGAAAGCTGGTTTAAATAATACATAAAACATAGATCTATCAAGAAGAAAAGAAAATCTGCTAAAAGATCATCTGAGAGCTTTTCCAAGTTAAAGTTCCGGCGACCTCGATACTCTCCTCTTTCTCCCCGTTTCTCTAGGCTTAGTTTCAACCTCTCTTCCCTCTTCCTTTCCTCCCCATTCGCCGTCGTCGTTTGGTGGATGAGCCAGAGAAATGGGGCGTGATGGTTTGGTGGATGCAGAGAATGGGCGGTAGCGTGTGATGTGACAGAGAGATAATAAACCAATCACATCAAAATATCCTGAGAGTTGTCAAAATTACAAAATTGTCATGTTTTACTATTCAAAAATTTGTAAATTATATATACAAGGTTGTGACCAGCCGCACGTTACGACGGCGTTTGTTTTATGTTTCAGGATAATTTTCTACCTAGGGTTTGGCTCGTAAGTGTTTAAAGAACAAAAAGCTACACATACAAGAAAATAAATTACATGAACAACCAATCAAACTAAAAATAATGCATGAAGTTTGTGAAACAATACCTACAACCTATAATAAGAAACAAAACAAAACAAAAAAAAACAAAATAAAAAAAGTGGCACCAAGAATATAATTTTGTGTTGAAAATGAATCAAATGATGTCAAGAAAGCTTGTTAAAAGACGTTAGTGATCGAGAATCATGTCACTCGTGTGCTTTCAATGAAGGTTAGAACTATGATCTATACCGAGAAACTTGTGAAAGCACTTGGTCCTAAATACTTGAGTGCGGCTAGATCATATGCTCTTGTTGCCCACTCTTCATCATCATAAGTTTTTGAAATCATAATCAAACAAAATTAGCAAACGATACCGATTCCTTATAAATTTAATTATCACAGCGGCTTATAGAAATAGTACTTACCAAGATAAATTGTTGAGTACTATCCAATTTACTGTCCAAAAGAGCAAAAAAGCCAACTCAGATCATATATCAACGTTTATAGCTACTTTATATGTAACTCAAAATAATGCATAAATAATATTTCTTAGGTTTGACGGAACACATCAAATTCAACAAACCCATAGTGTAACTACATATGAATTGGTGATATCCCTTTCACATATATCTTATAATTATATCTATACAAACAGAAATATAAAAGAAAAGTATGACACCATTTTAAAGACCACGTGTTTTTTAAGCTAGAAGTGACAAAATGAGTCAGCAGTTCAACATGTCCAAATGGGTGATTTCTGGCATAGTTTGGCTTGCAGTGACTTATTTAAAGAATTAGTATTTTAAATATAATTGTGTTCTAAATTATCTCAATACCGGTCTATTTTATTTTTCAAATTAAACGACTTAGGAGGTTTTATGCAATCAAAATACACGCAGGGGGGCTTTTCATCCATCTGACCACTTTTGTATGTTTAATAATTTTTTTAATTAGCAGTATGGCCTTGAAGAAATATAAACATAATCTGAATTGCACCGTTCATAAGTAAATAGGTAAAAAAAAATTGTAACTCTACTTTATTCTAATTGTCTTCTTTTCAATGGCCTAGCTCTTTTCAACTTAATTAAGTCTCAATCTAGACCATCTTGCAACTAAATAAATATGCAAATGCAAGGCTGATCTATACCAGTGGCAAAGAAAAACTAACACCTAACGGGTAGTTAAAATATCCTGAGCTAATCTATACCAGTGACATAGGTATACTAACACTTAAGGGACACTCAAAGCACCCTTTAAACGGGAAAATCATGTATACAAAAGAGAAAACTGATGATACATATTACATAACATATAATAGAAACATGTAACTACTCTAATGACTAAAAGGAAACAACATATTAGAAAGCAATTAATGTCGATAGGAAAGCAAAACTAACCTAAACAATAAATCGTCAATACTAATAACAAACATATGTAGATAAAAGTTGTAACATCTCAAAATCCACGTCTAGGTAGCTACGTATCTGATTGTTTACCTATGTACCTTTATTATAAATACGTGTTAGGAAATGGTGATAAAAATGATGAACGGGCTTAGAAAATGGTGAGACATGAATGATTACGTCTCGTATACGTGTTTAAAATATAAGTATACATGCTTGAAATCATCATGATAAGATGTTAATACATATATATTTGATAAAGGTTTAGTAAATATATATGTACATGAAAAATTACATGCTTAATAGTTAACTAGAAAGTAAAAGGACTAAAAGCGTAATTTATATAAAGTTATAAACATTATACGTGTTTATAATCATCATAAGTATTTCAAGGCTTAAAATATAGTAAAAATATGTCCTAACATGATTCGTGACATAAAATAATAAGTACTGCAAAGTTTGAGGGGTTAAAACGCAAAAACATGAAAGATATGTAAAAATATATAAATATATATACGTATGTATACGTATATCATCGAGCGTGTATCGAACCTTAGAAACTTTTATAAATATGCCCTATAATGTTTTTAAGCATAAATAATAGTTTCGTAGAAGGTTGGGGCTTAAAATGTAAATAAAAGATAAAGGGACTAAAACTGCCAATTGCCGAAAGTGGGTCGCGGTGATCGAAGCCTGGCTAGCCGTACACGAAGCCTGGGTCACGGTACGCGAGCCGATCAGCGACCAAATTAAACCAGGAATTCGGTTTGTTCTTCACGTTTTGACTAAATTGGTTGTGTGTCGATTTTGATCCGTTAGTCACCCATATACGTGTCTAGACCCAATGGCGCACCCAACCACTATAAATACTAGATCATAACACTACAATTCTTCCCCAATTTCTCAAATCAAACACTCAAAAACCCTTAAAAGCGTTCGAACCTATTTTTGTTAAACTTGATCAATTCGTTTGGAGTTAGGAGCTCAAATTCAGCAGTCAAGCATCATTTGGTATGATTAACAATAAACTATCTCAGTTTTTGCAAATTCGATCTCTAAGTATGATTTTTAAAAATGTGTTAAAATTAGGGCTTTTTTTGAGCTTGTTTTGTCAAAATTGGGTGATTTGGTGGGAATTAGGGTCTGAATTTTTGTAGGTAAACCTAAAATAATGTGTTTTAAGAAAACCTAAGTTTATTTCACAATTGGAAATGGTTTGGTAATGATTTTGTTAACGAGTCAAAATTAGGGTTTTCATAACGTTGTTCTGCCCGAATTGAGTAAACGGTGTTAAAATAAGCTTTGATATTTTAAAGCATATTATAAAATGTTATAATGAATAACACCTAAGTTGGTTTTGAATAAAAATGGGCTTTAATAAAGAAACGAGAAAACTGAGAAATTAGGGTTTTGGAATAAGATTATTTAATATAAATAATCCGGAGGGTATAGGGACTTGATTTTTGATATATTAACATGTTTATAAATATAATAAATATATATGGCTTAAAAAGTGAGAAATGATAATAAAATAATATACCGAGCTATTCGGATACTTAGAAGTTCGTGCGGACCGGAAGGGTAGACGCCTGTACATTGGGGTTTCTGGCAAAGCGAGGTGTAACAGCCCAGACCCGTCGCAACCAAGATATTGTCCGCTTTGAAAGCCAGCATGCCCTCAGGCATCTGCCCCTCACGGATTTAAAACGCGTCTTGGTGGGGGAGGTATCCACACCCTTATAAAGGCATGCTTAGTTCCCCTCCTCACCAATGTGGGATGTTACAATCCTCCCCCCTTAGGGGACCAGCGCCCTCGCTGGCACACTGGCCGACGACCGGCTCTGATACCATCTGTAACAGCCCAGACCCGTCGCAACCAAGATATTGTCCGCTTTGAAAGCCAGCATGCCCTCAGGCATCTGCCCCTCTGTAACAGCCCAGGTCCGTCGCACCAAGATATTGTCCGCTTTGGCAGCCGGCATGCCCTCAGGCATCCGCCCCTCACGAATGTAAAACGCGTCTTAATAGGGAAGGTATCCACACCCTTATAAAGCGGTGCTTAGTTCTCCTCCCCACCAATGTGGGATGTTACAATCCTCCCCCCTTAGGGGACCAGCGTCCTCGCTGGCACACTGGCCGACGACTAGCTCTGATACCATCTGTAACAGCCCAGACCCGTCGCAACCAAGATATTGTCCGCTTTGAAAGCCAGCATGCCCTCAGGCATCTGCCCCTCACGGATTTAAAACGCGTCTTGGTGGGGGAGGTATCCACACCCTTATAAAGGCATGCTTAGTTCCCCTCCTCACCAATGTGGGATGTTACACGAGGTGTCGCATAAATCCCAACTGGAAACTGGCATACCTCACTAGACGATCCCGGAGTGAGCGTTTACTTATAGGAATGCGCTCCTTCATATTATCATTAAAAGGAAAGAATAACTGCCTAAAGGAAATTTTGGTCATTTTGACCTTTAAAAGGAATAAGCTTAATAACTAAGTCTTGTTAGGTTAACAAAGAAATTAAGATAAACATAAGAAGTGTTTATTATATAAAACTTTGCGTTAACATCATACAATACGCAATTAGGTTTAATTGGAAGGCGTAAAGGAGGTTCTGACTGAATTAAATTGCTTAAGAGAATAAGGTGAGTTCTAAGAGCCCACTTTTAAATGTTTTAAATTTTTTACAGTTTTCAGGCTGATATACATACAACTGTTTACTTGCAAAGTATTTGAAATGCCTTTTACCTGTTTGTGTTGATACACATACGTGAAGTGTTTTAATGCCTATGATTGCTTTAAAATGTGATTTGTTATAAACTGTCTTCGGGAAGGTTATAATGAACGGGTAATATAAAGGATGAAACTTCTAAATAAAGTTTTGATAAATGGAAAATGTAAATGTGTTGGTCTAAGCTTGCATATATGAATAAGTGTCGGATAAAAGTAATCTTATTGGCCCTGTTGTAGTTATAAGATGTAATCTATACTGGGATGATCCTATATCATATCCGTTTGTATTTATGGTGTGGTGGATACGTTGCGATACTTCATATATATAAACACTCGTAATACAATAGGAAATGTTATAGATTCAGTCCAGTATAGGATTCACTAAGGTGGATACGTTGCGGTACTTCCTATATATAAACACCCGTAACAGATATTGTCTAGTGAAAAGGGAAATGGTGGTTGTACAACTAGAAGCGGGGAAACGCTTATTCCATATACGGGTGATGGACTGGTGTTGAAAAGGTTATGAGTCCAAATACAAAGGTTATTTAAATGGACTTTTGAAAAGGTTGAAAAAGTTGAAAAGGTTTTAATCTAAACAGATATTGTCTAGTGAAAGGGGAAATGGTGGTTATACAACTAGAAGCGGGAAATGACGGTTCTCCGGAGTAGCGACGGTTACTCTACTTTGAAAAGGTATTCGGGTGGTGACGGTTGCCCAAGGAACTAACGTGGTTCCAATAGACAATGCTTTGTTGAATGGATAAATGGTTACATGTTTTGGTATAATCCTATTATGTTTTATGCCCGATACATGTTTAAGGGTTATGTTTAGGTATAATGTTGTTATATTTTATACATGATAAATGTTGTTAAAAGGGGGCCATTAGGCCAAACGTTGGAATAAACTTTCGAGAAAAAGGTAACGCTTATAGAAAAACGTAGAACTCACCAGCGTAAGCCGACCTTTTAAAGTATTTGTATTAGGTGATGTTAAGGATTCAATCATAACGGGAAAGGCTAAGGCTTAAGCAAAGTAAGGTGGGCAAGCCGTTAGAGGGAAGCTATAGGGTTGGTGGCATAAGTAATGTAGATAGATATATAACTAATAATCGTTATCTTTCATAGTTATAGATAATCGTTCTAGTACTTTTATCTTACTTGTACTTGGCATTATAAATAAATAAAAGTTTTAGATTTCCGTTGCTTTAGTTATCTCTGTTGTACCTTGTGTTCATGAGTAAATCTAATGCGTGACCCCTTCTAGAGCCAATTCTGGGAGTGGACGTCAAAAGTTGGTATTAGACCCTTGGTTTAAGAGATTTAGGTACTAAAAGCAGTATCTAGACTTAAACTAGGACTCTGGGAAAGCAGTAAGATAAGATAGAATGCCAGCAGAATAGCTTGTGCCCATAAAAGGACGAAGTTGCCTTAGGAGCATAATAAGTAGGACCTAGGATATGTAAATCTGGTAGGTACCCAATTGAAATTAGCTACTGCCGTTAGGTATTAACCATATATATGTATCTAGGGTACTAACTGTTATGTGGCCAAAATGCGGGAAGTAGACCAGTTTGAATTAGATCACCGGTAGAGATAGAAAGGAAATGAATAGACACTAGGAAGGAATGTGATGAAAGTAACTGGGATTTGAAAGCATCATGACTATGTAACTGTATGACGTGTGCACTTATCTAATCATCATGCCGTCAAAATTTAGAGACTCGACTTCACATGAATTCTGAATTTCTGTAGATCATGGTAAGAGAAGGACAAGGCGTTCTTACAAGAAGTATCGTTTATTGATTCCTCAGGTGTACCCAGAAAAACAATGGCCTGGGTACCATTGGCTAACTAATCTCTCACTATGTGCAGGAACAATCAAGGAGGTTTATCACTAACATTTTTATTATTAATTTGTTTGTTGCTAAGTGATTGTTCCAGGCACAGTTTAGGAGACGTATCTTCATGTCATGACAAACAATTTTTCATGAAGGATATGTTTCCTTGAGAGGTAAAAGGTCAAATTCAGCATGAAAGGTACTGTTCTTAACTTGGTTGTTTGTTTGATGAAGCGATAAAGGGTGTTTGTGTCAAACCAAATTCCTTAAAAGTTTCAGTTGGTACTTGGTTGTTCAAATTTTTTTTTAAAAAAAACAATGAGGTATGCATGCTATAAAACCCAATTCTCTAAAAAAATTCAAATCCATACTTTGAAGGTTAGCTTGGCCAGATGTGTGTGAAGTTATTTGCTTTGCTTATGTGTTCGTGTCTTAAAAAAAATATGTTCACAAAAGTTGTGACATTAAAAATCAAAAAGCAAGGGGAAGAAATGTAAAGATGAAGAAAAAGTGGACCCCTAAAAATAGTGTGCTTTTCAATTTTTAATAGTTTCTTTGTGTCTGTTTCTAAGAAAGCTAAGGGAAGTGAAATATGTCCGGATTGGAGATGACTGACACGTGTAAAGCGGAAGTGAAAAGCAAGATCCACGGTGATATGCTCGGTAGGCTCGACCTAATCTTATGACCACCAATGTAAGTGCAATGATCTTAAAATATATATATGTTTAGTTTCCCATCTCAGTTTGCATGGTTTAAAAAACTGAGTCCCAGCAAAAACGGGTTGAGAGTGGTAATTATACCTAGTATTCACTCTCACACATGCCATATTTCTGCTGTTATGACTACACCACATAATGAAAAGAGAAGAAAAAGAAATGAAAAAGAAATGAAAAAGAAATGAAAAAGAAATGAAAAAGAAAAGAAAAAGAAAATAAAATAAAATAATCATTCAGTTTGGTCTTCTTTGCGTGCTTATGCGGCCGACCTGATCACCAACTGATGGTTAATGAAATAAGTGGTAGTCATAACGGTGTTGCATGGTTCCTCAAGTTGGGGGTTTGTGAATCCTCAATAAACTCTGAGGTTGGGTAGGTTTTGCTATGTACAATTGGGTGTGGGGACGATTAAACATGCTGGTAGTTAGTAATCTATTAAGCATGATGCATTTGGTTGGGTTTAAACGGGTCTGAGTTTAAAGCAGACAAACATACTGGCAATCACCTGGACTAGTCGAGTAACTGAAGCTGAAAATGGTTCCTCAGTCAGATTCATACGGTTTGATTCCTTCTAAACTTTCTCATGTTAATATTGGTAAGTATTTGTTTATTTTTATCTTTCGTGTGTGAGTCTTTAAGTTCTTTTTGGTTGTGTTTACGTCTTGGCCAGGTTAATTTGAGAAGTCAAAATGTGTTTTCATGGGTTTTAATGCATGTCAGTATGCCCCCGATAGATCTTGCCAAATTTTTAGGGGAAGGAGAGGGGATAATAAGTATTATCCGAAGGGAACTCAAGGATGATACTTATTATCTAATGAAAAGACTTCCATAATACATAGTATCTGAAGGGAACTCGAAGATAATATGTATTATCTCAGGGGAAGTCCTTAGCTGAGGGGAAGTAATCAGCTAAGGGGAAGTCTTTGAGAGAGGATAATCAGTATTATCCGAAGGGAACTCGAGGATGATACTTATTATCTAATGAAAAGACTTCCATAATACATAGTATCTGAAGGGAACTCGAAGATAATATGTATTATCTCAAGGGAAGTCCTTAGCTGAGGGGACGTTATCAGCTAAGGGGAAGTCTTTAGAGGTCTTGGGTTCAGGGGAAGTTAATTATTATCAACTGAACATATGATAATTAACTTCGGGTTTTTGGTTAAAATACATATTATCATCAACTGAACAGATGATAATTGGGTTTTTACAATGTTAATTACCTTCTAACCCAAAGACCGGTCATCAAATGTCTGGTGGAGTGTATTTTTTCAAATGTGTGTCAGTCAGGTTGATGATAGAAAGATGCTGCTGATGCTGCTGCTGCTCAAAGTTAAAAAAATCAGCCGGAAAAGACTTCCATATGAAAAGCAACTGTTCAGGGGAAGTTGTTGGTGTCTTTACAAGTTTCCAAAAGTTTCAAAAGTCTTTCAAAGAAAATGCTCACAAGTTTAGGGGAAGCTGAAGATTACAAGTCAATCTTTGATCGATAAAGAAAATGATACAGAGAGCAGTCAGAGATCATGAAGTTTGAAGATCAACAATCAAGTTCTTCACAGTTAGAATTTTACAAAATTTTACCCTCTATTTTTGGAGATTCAAGATAGTTACCGAAGATTCAGCAAGAACCAGTTCTTTCAAAAGAAGCAAGTCAATGAGAATCCTCCATCTCATTAACTTGTTCATTTCAAGAAGTTCGAGTTGATGCTGATCAAGAGGAAGTCCCAAGTGCCCGTCATGAAACCCATTGAAGATTTCTGCGAAAAGAATCTTCATCAACATCTTAGCCAGCCAGTCATGAAGAAGAATTTCAAGATCGAAGACATTTAATATCACAAGCCTAGGGGAAGATTGTAGAGGCTAGATTATGAGGCTTGTAATATTAAATAAGTTGGGCTGGGCTTAGAAGGTTTCATTAGAATCGTAGGATAGTTTCTTTTATATGTTTGGACTAGTTTAATATTAGATATGGGCTTGGGCTTGGGTTTAAGATCCACAAGGAGCCCTATAGTAAACCCAATGGGGGACTATATATACCCCACTAGACCTCCTCATTTAGTAACCCTTGAGATTACGATTTTAGAGAAAAAGAGCAAGGGAGTTTAAGATCGCAATCTTAAACTAGAGAGAGAGAGAGATCCATTTACGATTTAAAGATTTGTACCCGACAAGTTCATCTTGTGTGCAAGATCAGGTTTTTATCGTTTATTAATCGTTTTCTTGGTATTCTTCTCATCTCTTATCTTGAATCAATCAATCACTTGGATTCCACACTCGTGATTGATAGAATATCGTGAACGGTTGTTGATATCGGGCCAATAAGCCGAAAATGCAACTCATCAGGAGCTTACCACGAGGTTCAATGAAATGGCAAGGTTAGTGTCGAGGTTGGTGACACCGGAGGAGGAAAACGTTAAGCGATACGTGCAAGCTCTTCCTGCAGAGATACGGAAGATAGTGAAACCCCATGCTCCTAGGAATTACCAGGAGGCAATCGATTTTAGCTCTATAGTTTATGATGAAGAATACGACGAGGGAGGAAGACTAGGAGAGCACAAAAGACGCAGGTCGGAGGCAAGTGGAAGTTCAAGAAGGTTTGATGGAGGTCATCGCAAGAAGCCTAAGAATGATTCTCGAGGTGGCAAGCCGAAATGCCGCAAGTGCAACAAAAGTCATTTTGGAAGCTGTAAACTGGGGTCGAGCACCTGCTACAAGTGCGGGAAGGAAGGTCATAAGGCTATCAGCTGTCCGGAGTCAAAGAAATGTTATGAATGTGGAGAGCAGGGACATACCAGGCCGAACTGTCCCAAGTTAATGAAGAAACCAGAACCAATGAAGGCGATCGAAATCCCGAAGGCTAGGGGTAGGGCATATACGATAACTACTGCTGAGGCGAAAGTGACACCTGATGTAGTTTCAGGTACATTCCTCGTTAATAGTGTGCCTGCGGTTGTGTTATTTGATTCGGGTGCCAGAAGAAAGTTCAGATTTGAGCGACGATTGGACACGTCTTATCCGTTTATGGAGATCGCAAAAATTCTGCAGTGAAGATCATTTCCATGATAAAGCACGAAAGTTCTTGAGTCACGGGTGTGAGTCATTCTTAGCCTACGCCATTGACTCGAACGTAAAATCAAAGGAGTTGAAGGATGTGCCGGTAGTAAACCAATTTTTAGACGTGTTCCCAGAAGACCTGCTGGGCATTCCTCCTAAACGTGAAATAAAGTTCGGAATCAAGTTGGTGCCGGGATCCAAACCCGTAGCCAAGACACCGTATCGATTAGCTCCATACGAAATGAACGACTTGGTGCCGGGAGCCAAACCCGTAGCCAAGACACCGTATCGATTAGCTCCATCCGAAATGAAGGAACTAATGTCACAACTGCAAGAGTTGCTTGACAAGGGTTTCATCAGACCGAGTATCTCGCCTTGGGGTGCTCCGATTCTTTTCGTAAACAAGAAAGACGGAAGTTTGAGGATAGGCATCGACTACAGGGAGCTGAACAAACTGACGGTGAAGAACATGTATCCTCTGCCAAGAATCGACGACCTATTCAATCAGCTACAAGGAGCGAGTTGGTTTTCCAAAATCGATCTGCGGTCAGGTTATCACCAGTTGAAGGTTAAAGACGAAGACATTCCGAAAACGGCCTTTCGAACAAGATACGATCATTACGAGTTCCTAGTAATGTCTTTTAGGTTGACAATGCACCTGCAGCATTCATGGACCTCATGAACAGAGTACGCCGACCCATGTTGAACCGTTTCGTGATCGTGTTCATAGATGACATCCTAATCTATTCCAGGAGCGAGACTGACCACGCTATGCATTTGAAGGAAGTGCTAGAGACCTTGAGGAGGGAGAAGTTGTATGCCAAATTTTCTAAATGTGCGTTTTGGCTGAGGGAAGTACAATTCCTTGGTCACGTCATAAACGCAGATAGTGTACTCGTAGATCCTTCCAAGATAGAAACGGTAATGTGCTGGAAGCCACCAAAAACACCCTCGGAGATTCGTAGCTTCGTAGCTTCTTGGGTCTTGACGGTTATTACCATAGGTTCATTCAATACTTTTCAAAGATCGCGACGCCTCTAACCAAATTGTCCAAGAAAGACGTAAAGTTCGTTTGGAGTTCAAATCAACAGAAGGCTTTCGAAGAATTGAGAACCAGACTGACTCAGGCACCAGTATTAACCTTGCCAGATGGGCCTGAAGACTTGGTAGTATACTCTGATGCTTCCTATCTAGGGTTGGCTGTGTGTTAATGGAGCGAGGTAAGGTAATTGCCTACACATCACGACAACTAAAACCACATGAGACAAACTATCCAACTCACGATCTAGAGTTGGCAGCCGTCGTGTTCGCTCTCAAAATCTGGAGGCATTACTTATATGGAGTAAAATGCACCATCTACACTGATCATAAGAGCCTAAAGTACTTCTTCGAGCTGAAGGATCTTAATATGAGGTAGCGTAGGTGGCTGGAATAATCAAAGACGACAACTGTGAAATCATGTATCATTCTGGAAAAGCAAACATAGTTGCAGACGCTTTGAGCAGAAAGGATGAGCATTCGCCTTTCCGAACGATGTCGTATTGATTAATAGTTACTCCTGATTTTCTTATCCAACTTCATAAGGAGCAGCACGAAGCCCTCAAGGAAGAAAATGTTAAGAAGGAAAGAATGGCAAGCCAGACAGAAAGCTTAGAAGAAAATGAGTACGAAGTGAAAATTTGATTCGGTAGAATGTGGGTACCACTTACTGGTGGATTTCGCACCAAAGTAATGGATGAAGCACACAATTCACGTTACTCAATCCATCCAGGTTTCAACAAAGATGTACCAAGATCTGAAGAGAGGCTACTGGTGGCCAGGAATGAAGTTCAACGTCATGCAGTAAGTGAATAAATGTTTAACCTGCGCGAAGGTTAAAGCCGAACATCAGAAACCGTACGGGAGGTTACAGCCTTTGGAACTTCAGAATGGAAATGGGAAGATATCACCATGGATTTCATAACCAAGCTACCAAAAAACAGCTAAAGGTTATGACACCATTTGGGTGATAGTGTATAGATTGACAAAGAGTGCTCACTTCGTACCTATTCGCGAGAAGCATTCTTCAGAAAAATTAGCCAATATCTTCATGAAGGAAATTATTGCACGTCACGGAGTACCCGTGTCTATCGTTTCAGATAGGGACACTCAGTTTACTTCACGATTCCAGAAGAAGTTCCACGAAAATATGGGTGCAAGATTGCACATTAGCACGGCGTATCATCCTCAGACAGACGGCCAAAGCAAAAGAACAATTCAAACTCTGGAGGATATGCTACGTGCTTGTATAATTGACTTTCGAGGAAGCACGGACGATCACCTACCATTAGCAGAGTTCTCCTACAACAACAGCTATCACTCAAGTATAGGTATGCCACCTTACGAGATGTTGTACGGTAGGAAATACAGAACTCCTGTATGTTGGGGTGAAGTTGGCCAACGGGAAATAGGCAGTAAAGAATCGGTCGAGAATATGGCTCACGATCTTGATATAATCAAGGCACGATTAAAAGCTGCATAGGAATAACAGAATTCTTATGCTGATAAAAGACAAAGGCCAATTGAGTTCCAAGTTGGAGACTACTTCATGTTGAAAATTTCTCCATGGAAGAATGTTATCCGTTTTCGAAAGAGAGGCAAGCTAGGTCCGAGATTCGTTGGACCTTTCAGAATCTCCAAACGTGTTGGAGAGGTTGCTTATCGTTTAAATTTGCCCGAGGAATTATCTGGAATCCACCCAACATTCTATGTATCACACTTGAGAAAGTGTGTGGTAGATGAGTCCAAAATTGTGCCGCTAGAGGAAATAGAAATAGACGACAAACTATCCTATATAGAACGGCCAATTGCGATTCTAGATCACAGTGAAAGGAAGCTCAGAAATAAAGTAGTTCCTATAGTTAGAGTGTAGTGGATGCACATGAAAGATTCTGAATCGACGTGGGAAAGGGGAGATGAAATGAGAGAGTCTCATCCCGAGTTATTCGCGAGTTGAGAAAATTTCGAGGATGAAACCTTTTAAGGGGGAGAGAGTTGTAACATCCCAAAATCCACGTCTAGGTAACTACGTATCTGATTATGTGTACCTATGTACCTTTATTATAAATACGTGTTAGGAAATGATATTATATGAATAAGCACGTGACTATATGATAAAAATGATGATCGGGTTTAGAAATGGTGAGACATGAATGATTACGTCTCGTATACGTGTTTAAAATATAAGTATACATGCTTGAAATCATCATGATAAGATGTTAATACATATACAGTAAAACCTCTATAAATTAATAATGTTGGGACCGGGATATTTTATTAATTTAGCGAGATATTATTATATCGAGAAATTAATAATTATTAATTTAAAGATTTGGCTTATATTCCTGAGCAACTCTCAAATTAATGCTTCGACCTTTATAATTTCCATGTCCGCTCACTTTACCTATTTGAATAAAACAGAATCAAGGACCTTCAAAATTCCCATGTACAATCACACATTAATGAACTTGTCAAGTTCATTATACATAGATCTAGTTTACACTATAAAATATCTAATGATATCGTTCAAAATTCAGTTGATGATAATTCGGTACCTTTGGAAGCGGTCACTCGGAACGAAGCATTGCAAGCAGCAAGAACTCTTCACAACTTTTTGTTGCAGTACGAGAATACAGTGCCTCAACTCTTAATTGCAATGGGTAGATTTAAAGATGAACTCAATATAGATTTGAAGTTCATAAAAAAACAAGTGACTATAGATTCATTTTTTACTAGACAATCCTATAATTTTGGAATATTTTAGTAATTATTAATTTATAGTTTCGTTGGGACCAATATATTTAAAATATGATTTCAAAAATATTATTATCTTATTATTTTATCGATTGGGGTCCAATTTTGTACTAGTCCTAGGTTGGGACCTGTGGCAATCCGTCTTTTCAAGTAATTCCTGATTTTAATAAACTTAAACTGATATATAAATGCTGTGAGAACATTTACTTCAACTATTATAAATGTTATGTGAACATTTATGTGATTGACTTATGTTGACGGTAGCATATATGTGTAACCATCACTATACGAGCATATCCTTGAGTCTAGACGTTTGATATCCGTTGATTTTATGTGATATATATGTATATATATATGCACATTATATTCTATGATTTTATGTGACAAAGCATCACGTAATTGCGTAACATTTCTATTATTTAATGTGATCAGAATATATATACATATCGTTAAGATCTTATGTTCATTATTTTATATGAACTCAAAGTATATATTTATAGATTTAATTCGCAATTTATGTGTGCAAATCAAGATTTCTATATTTTAGACGTCGCACGTTAGACAAATGCACATTTAGTCATTCCTAAGTTATCTTCGTTAATTCCGTTAGCTTTGATTAATCTTTTACAAACTTGAAGGGACCGATTCTGCTATTCTCTAAACTTCCTTTATTAAATAAACCAGCAAGGACCGGAGTTGTCTTTATCTAAACTTTGGAAAATAACTGTAAAAGCTGCAGGGACTAATTTTGTCAATTGGCAAAAGTCAAATTAAAGAATTCGTGTAACCGACGTCTGTCGAAGTCGGTCGGCGACGCCTTCGCTTCCGGTAACCACCAAGGCATTAATCCAGCCCCATCCCAATCGATTAAACCCTTTTAATCCATCATTTGATCAATCTTCAACCACCCTAAAATCTCCCTCTCGTTTCTCTGCTTGACGCAACAAAAAGAAAAAAAAAACCCATAACCACTGTGAAGAAATCCGGTCACCGCTGCTCCACCGTAACATCACCATTGAACTCCCTTATGTGGATACCAAACATCAACGAACAACTGGGAGGCAACCCAACATCAAACCGGGACGTGTTCGGGATTATCAGGTTTGCGTTCGGGTTCATTTTGGCATCAAAAACACGTTGCAACTCATCTCCGATTCGAGGTAAGCAATCGTTGATATTAGTCGCATCATTCTGTGTATTTTATTCATGTTTCACGGTTTTTCGGTGACCGGAATAAAACTCCGATCGACGGAGTTTTAAGGAAGAAGAACAGGGCATCGCGACCGGAGTTTATAAAACAAATATGTTCTGATTTCAAACCAACAGCAGTACCTAGTCCACTGGTTAGGTCGTGGACGCCGTAACCTTGAGGTGGTGGGTTCGATTCTCGGCCTCCCCATTTTCTTTCTTGTTTTTGTCACAATAAACCGGACTGGCCTCGCTGCTGCATAAAGAAATTCCTGATCACCATAAAACCGATCAGCAGTCTTGTCCAAATGCTAAGGTCACAACATCAGAACCCGGAGGTCACAGGCTTGAACCTTGGCGACCTCACTTCCTTCTTGTTTTCTTTATTTTTGCGATTCCATGCATTTGGTCATTTAAAACGGTTTCCTAGGAAGGTTTAAACCCGTAGAAATATAACTTGGGCTATTAAATCCATAAACTATCTTTTGAACCGTAAACTTGTCTAACATGTCGTTTTAAATTTAAATATAGTTCTAATATGTATATATTGATTTAAAAATTATGAGTTTTTATATAAAAGATAAAAAAATATATAATTTATGTAAATTAATATATAAACATATATCGTTGGTTTATTAAGACGATTAGATATTTCATCTGAACTTCTAAATATATGTAACTCGGTTTATAAACTCGTTATTAACGTTGCTTTGCCGGTTTGGTTTATATAAATTAAATAAATATGTTTATTTTGATCCTTGAATTTAGAAATATACATATTTCGTATATAGTATATTTTTCGTGTCATTTCAATAATCGCTCAGATTTGGCAAGCGTGCCATCCTCGATTTGTTCCGGACTTCACGATCGTCCGTTTTTATCGCTTATGTTAGACTGAGCTGTTTGTTTGAACACACACTTATACTCTTATGCTCGTTAGGTGATTGATTGCTTTCGCAAGACCCGTTTTTGCTATTTGCTATATTGTTTACCTGGAATTTTTTTGTGCAACCTAAGGTGAGTTTCACGGCCCCATTTTACTACTTTAAAAACTGTTGGGGGAGATTAACATGCATGAATTACAAAACTGAGATAATTAGACTTTAAAATATCACACGATTACTGATTACTGAGGCACTCTAGACAACAAAGTCCTTCTTAGGGTACCGTTAGTATTTGGTGATGATAGCGGGAGATGTAATGTAGTACTACTAGGTTTGACAAACCCCAACCGGGTTAGTCGCGCTGACACGATTAGATATAGAACGAGTGTTATATTCGTCCTCACATAACAAGGAAAACTATAAACAACTGTCAGTTTCAGTGCCATCACCTGCAAAGTTTCATGTATATAGCCTAGCTAGCTATCTGATATATATTAGTGATTATGCTCACACAACTTGAACTGCTTTTGAACTGATAAACTTGTGAACTCGCTGAACTTTGTGTTGACACTTTTTAGCATGTTATTCTCAGGTTGCAGATGTTCGAGTATCACGAGTTCGCATGCATGAGACTTCGAAACCCTTTTAGTGTCTTTGAATAAGCCACGTCACCTTGGGTGACGATGTCTTTACATAAATAATTTAATTATATTTACGCTTCCGCAATTGTAACACTCTTTTATATTTAATGAAATATGAAAGTTTTTATTAATTACTGATCGTTTGGTGTAACTAATGGAGTGCGATCCTTGTTTGTCACGCTCCCAGCGGTGGTATTCCACGAGTGGATTTTTGAGGGTGTGACATATTGGTATCAGAGAAATTAGTTACAGCGAACTAAGATTCGTCTTAGACTGTAATTATTTTGCATTAGTTGCACTTAAACAAATCTCTCTTGCATCGTGATACTCACTCCTACACACACCTGGTTTACGATTTTTCGTTTACGTCATCCTTTCCCCTTATACTCACGGAGAGGAGCCGGTTAGTCCTGAGTTATTTCCATTAACCTTTCTGAGTCGTGTACCTCTTGGGTAACCTCCATGGACGACGAGACGTCGAATCAGATCAGAGGATCACATCTTCACTCTTGACGAGTCGTTTGCTGCTCGGATTATTCTAGACTGAAGGACTGGGTGTAGTACCCAGACATTGGGCGAGTGCTTACTTAGGAAGGTGGTGTGATACCTCTTCCTGTTCTTAAATCTTTTCTCCTAGCGTGTGAGATTCTTGCTGAACCTGACCTACCTGCATCGCTGAACTCTCATGTTCAGGAAACGTAATCATAACGCTTTAATAGTGCAATCATTCAACTTCAGCAGTGGCAAATTGTGTGAATTCAAGTGGTTTCCCATGTGGCACTTCTATCTGCTTTCGTTACCCTGATCATGTTCGTATTTGCCCTGATCTTTTAAGATCTTTCCCTTCTCGATCTTATCGCGTTGGGCGTTGAAATAATACAACTTAACTACAACTCTTATAACCTTAACGATAGCTGATGTGGGCCGACTAAAGTTTTCTCTTTATGTATCGGCTTGTGTTCAAGTCGGTATGCGTGATAAACCCTATTCAGATCTTATTGAGCTAAATTTATGGTTGACTCGGTTCGGATGGGTCATTCCAATTAAAGCAAACATATTGTTCTCGAAACTTATCCCTTTAACAAATTATGGTCAAGATAACCATGCGTTAGTTACCACATTCTTGATACCCATAATGTGGATATCTCATATGTACTCCACCATACCTGGTAGCTGAAGTGAGAGGAACTAGGGTGATCATATAAAGTAAATCACAGTTACGAGTGCAGAAATAAATGTAATTTGCAGTATATGGGAACCTTGGAAAATCCTACTAGGCAAGCCAATGGTCGTATTGGGACCAAATTCCGGTAAAAAAATTACCCTGTGGCATTGAATGTTGTACATGTTGAACTTAAACAGATGATCGAAGTCATCTATCTTTGTAAACGTTATTGCGTGTGGTCTTATTTATCATATATATGGATTCTAATTCCTTCGAGAACTCTTTTGAAACGTATTATGAATGCTAGTCCTGAAGGGACATTGGTTCACTCGTGTACTTTGATGACAAGTTTTCTTGACTACGAAAACTCTTGACGAAATCTTTGACATGTTTGAATTCATATTGAATCATAATTCTATCTTCACGAATTTACCGACCATATCAATCTCTTGAACTTTAATATCGTGAGACAACTCGGATATACATTCACCGGATGAATACCCAGACAACAGCGGATAAACGAGTTATATAAAATCATATATCGTGAGCACTGGAACATATTTCTTGGCTGAAAACTCTTGTGAAGTTACTCTCTGAAGATTCATACTCCTTGATTTTCTTGCGCGAAACAAAACTTGTTGCCAGCAACATCGTCACGATTGTACAAACTGCCTACCCCACCACAAGCATATTTATCTCTAATGGGGGTAATGTTAGTGAAAAGCCTTCCTGATTTTCAAACTAATGACTTTCAGTTTTAACGTAATGACTATTTCGATTGACCTTCCGAATCTGTACTATTGACTTTTATCTGCATGATTCGAACCTTTTACGATTTAACAACCAACAATTTTTATTCTTACGCTTTTGTAATCCTTTATGTCTTGGATGAGCTTTAAAGCCTTGAATTGGAAAGTGTTACACTTTTGGTTAGCTTTTCTACTAGTTAACACCATTAATTATGAGACTACCTTGTGCTTCAATCGCAGTAACAATACCAAGCCCTTTATTGAAACCCTATTTACACCTATCGAGCATGAACTTCTTGTTATCTACAGCTAATTATACCATCGACCTGTATTTTTCCTTCTTACGCATTGAGTACACTAAGTTATCCATACATTTGTATATTTATTAACGCTCTTATCATAACAACTATCGACAAATTTTTGGTACATGAATCCTCATCATCCTTTTCAGAAAACTTTCATTGATGAACCCCCAGCTTGGACTTAAACCTTATGACCTTTTTAAAATTTGGATCATCATGAAATCTGAGGCGTTGTGATATTCGCATTGTGTGTGCCAACCTCTCGATGATCCTCACGAGAATAGCAAACCTTACACATCTTACCGGTATTGTATATGAAAACTCTTGCACCTTCTGTTTGCACAGCGTATTGAGGTTTAAACTCTCGCCCCCTATACATTCAAGCGTATGGGAAAAACTGGACAGCCTATGTTTTCGCTAAATAAAACCACCATGGTTTGACTAACGACTAGTAATGGTAGGCAGTTGTTACGCCTTCAATGTGTTGGTAGTGTGGTGGGTTGGCTATGGTACACCCTATATATAAGCCTTAGTGGCATGTTGAATGTGGGACCAGTGCAGACCAAGGATTGATTTTAGAGCCATATGCGATAACCTCACCTTGAGAAACTCCATCTAACGGGACTATGTCCTCGACATAACTGTTTAATGCTACTTTCTAGATTAGAGATATCCCTTACGTATTTCTACCAAGCGAGGCATACCCGAAATAATCAAACTCCGTGCTTTCAATTGTCCGAGTCTAGAAGAAAACTCTCCTAAAGCGAATTTCCTATTCAGACGTGAATTCTAACTTAGATGAACGTCAATGTTTTGAAAACTAGAGATTTTCCCTTATGAATGACAAACCACATGTGTGACACCCACTCCCAGAATTGGCTATAGAAGGGGTCACTTATCGGATTTACTCATGAATGCAAGGTATAACAGAGATAACTAAAGCAGCAGAAATTAAAAACCTTTTATTTATTTATAATGCCAAGTACAAGTAAGACAAAACTACTACAATGGCTATCTATAACTATGAAAGATAAAGATTATTAGATATGCATCTATCTACATTACTTATGCCAGCAGCCCTATAGCTTCACACGAACACCTTGCCCTTCCCCTTTAAGCTCGGATCCTTAATATCACCTGATATACATACTTTAAAGGACCAGCTTACGCTGGTGAGTTCTACGTTTTTCTAAAAGCGTTACCTTTTTCTCGAAAGTTTATTCTAACGCTTGGGCCTAACGGCCCCCTTTTTAAACAAACATTTATGAGGTATAAAACATAACAGCAATAACCTTTTTAACCATTTATCGGGTATAAAACATGACAGAATTATACCAAAGCATTTAACCATTTATTCATTCAACTAAGCATTGTCTATCGGAACCATGTTAGTTCCTCGGGCAACCGTCGCCACCCGAATACCATTTCAAGATTAGAGTAACCGTCGCTACCCCGGAGAACCGTTATTCCCCACTTTTAGTTGTACAACCACAATCTTCCTTCTTACATAGACAATCTTTTGCTTAGATTTCAAAACTAACCCCAAGGGTTATTTTCATTATCTGGAAAAATAAATTTCCCTTTTTAAACTTTACTTGAAAAAGTTAAATATCTTTATTATCCGTGCATTATAACCTTCCTAAAAAAAGTTCATAGCAGGTAATAACAACTTTAAAACAGTCATAAGCATTAACACATTTCACGTATGTGAATTAACACAAAACAGGCAAACGTTATTTCAAATACTTTAAAAGTAATAAATTTGCATGTATATCAACCCGAAAATAGTAAAACATTTAAAATATATAAAAGTGGGCTTATAGAACTCACCTTATCCTCTTAAGCAATTTAGTTCAGTTAGAACCTCCTTTACGTCTTCCAATTAAACCTAATCGCGTATTGTATGATGTAAACGCAAGGTTTAATAAAATAAACACTTCGTATGTTTATTTTAATATCTTATCACCTTAATAATATTCAATTATTAAGTTTATTTCCATTTTAAACATCAAAATGACCAAAATACCCTTTAGGCAGTTATCCTTTTCTTTTAACGATAATACGAAGATGTGCATTCCTATAAGTAAACGCTCACTCCGGATCACCCAGTGAGGTATGCCAGTTCCCAGTTGGGATTTATGCAACACCCCCGCTTTGCCAAAAACCCCATTGTACATGCGCTTACCCTTCCGGTCCGCACGAACTTCTAAATATCCGATTAACTCGGTATTGATGGCGGATGCTTTATTATAGTTTGATTTTTATTATTATTTTTATTAGTAGATTATATTTAGTTATTTTTAAATAAGTTAAGGATTGAGTTATTTTCGTTTGAAAGTTTCATGCCTATCTTGTAGATAGGAGCACTATTTAAGGATGCTATTATTTTAGAGTTCTGGGGTTTTTGAGTTTTGAATTATATTGAAGAAGAATTCTTCGTTTCTTTGTTTCTCTGCTTAAGTACTCGATATCCGGCTTGATTTGCGGTGGGAAACTGCATTAGTTGGCATCAGAGCTCAGTAGACGATTCAATGGCAATTCCGGAGCCGGATTCTATTTGTTTTCCCCGTAGATCCGCCGACCGAGGCAACGAGGACCACTTACGGGATCCCCGGGACATAGCAGAAATCGAGAGGCTGCAACAACAAGTCCGGGACTTGGGGTTACGGCACGAAGAACGCTATGAGGCAACAGAACCCGATTCGGCCATCTGGGATGACGAAGAAGGTTTTGAGGATACCGAATCAGGTTTCATCATCTGGGATGATGGGAACGAGGAGGAGAATCCGATCTATCAAGAACCGCTATACGATGAAGATGGGATAATACCGGATGCGGAAGAGTGTTTGGCCGTTCAGCTATTTCTTGGATGGATTACCTTTTCGCAATCCACGCAACACGCGCCGTCTGCATCGCTTATGCAACCCACACCAGTCGCGTCACCTGTGACATCCGTACCACCCACGCCGCTCGCACAATATGCAGCATCCGCACGCGAAAACGTCACCTTTTTGTCTACCGGTACAATTTGTTTCGAAGCCCTCGGTTACAATATCCGCAAGGAAACTTTGCCAGTTGGCAGCTTATACAAACGGGAGGTTTAAAAAATCTGGGATAATTCTCGTTCCATGCGATTGGGGATTTTCTTTTCCTACAGGTTAGTTAATTTTGGAGTAAATCATTTGATAATTTTGGTAAATATTGGCGCATGGAATGACAACTGGTGTAATTCGAAATTGGAATCGGCTAAAGGATGGGAATATAAAACCATTTTTTTGTCTTACACGTTCAAGAAGTTCCACAAGAAGTTCCACTTTGAAAGTGATAAGGTATTTAATTTAAAAGAAATTCGTGATCTGGGTAAACCAAATTGGTGTTTATGTGGGTTATTCATGCCATATATGTATTATTTAATTAAGGAGGTGTATTATACATTTATTGGCATGAGGATCATATTACAATTGGGACTTGTTCTATATTTGAATGAGGATCAAGTTATTCATGGAAGGTATGGAATGTGTGTTTTTGCTAGTGGTGGTATCCGTCTTAAAATTAGAGTTGAGCTCTTCGATATTTTCAAGACTTGAGGTCGAGTCTTTTTCAAAGAGGGGGAGAAGGGAAAGGATGCGAAGGGACCCAAAAATCCAATAGACCGGGGACCTGCTCGTTACGTGAAGCTGACCCGGACAACTTGTGAAGCTAACCACCAATTGAACAAGAGATGTATGGTGTTTCCGTTTGATCCCGGGGGGTTGAGGTAAGAGGCAAAACTCGAGGACGAGTTTTTTTTAAGAGGGGGAGTATGATGGCGGATGCTTTATTATAGTTTGATTTTTATTATTATTTTTATTAGTAGATTATATTTAGTTATTTTTAAATAAGTTAAGGATTGAGTTATTTTCGTTTGAAAGTTTCATGCCTATCTTGTAGATAGGAGCACTATTTAAGGATGCTATTATTTTAGAGTTCTGGGGTTTTTGAGTTTTGAATAATATTGATAAAGAATTCTTCGTTTCTTTGTTTCTCTGCTTGAATACTCGATATCCGGCTTGATTTGCGGTGTGAAACTGCATGAGGTATATTAAATACTTGATTATTTATCCAATTTAATTTCATATATACTTATTATATATGTAAACATGGTATTATACCAAAAAAAAAAGCCCCCATACCCTTCGGATTATTTTATATTAAATAATCATATTTAGAAACCATAATTTCATGAATTTCTCGTTTTATCATCAAAACTCATTTTTAATTCAAACCAACTTAGGGTATTATTCATTATAACATTTTATAATATCCTTTAAAAGATCAAAACTTAATTTAACATCATTTAGTCAATTTGGGCAGAGTAACGTTACGAAAACCCTAATTTTGACCTGTTAACAAAACCTTTACCAAATCTTTTTCAATTGTGAAATAAACTTAGAGCTTTCTTAAAACACATAATTTTAGGATTACCTACAAAAATTCAGACTCTAATTCCCACCCGATCACCCAATTTTGACAAAACAAGCTCAAGAACCCTAATTTTAACACATTTTCAAAATTCATACTTAGAGACCGAATTTGCAAAAACTGAGATAGGTTATGGTTAATCATACCTAATGATGCTTGTCTGCTGAATTTGAGCTTCTGGATCCTTGTCGTTTGGCCGAATTTGATCGAAGAAGAATCTGGGTCGAGTTAGGGTTTTTGTGAGTGTATTTTGATGATTTTGTGATAAATCTTTGATATTAGAGGTTGTATTTATAGCCTATGAGCTCGTCTCAGACCCCTCCATGTGTCCATAGTGACTAGCCACTTTAAAATGACACGTAGGAGTCGAATCTTGGGCAACAAGTTGGCAAACGTGGCTCAAAAACGAGCCAAAGAAAATTCTGGTGCTGATCGCGACCCATACGGGCTGCATATGGTTCTTTTTGTGCATGCATGCGGTCCGCATGCCTTCTCCAGCCCACTATTTTCATTTTTAGTCCCTCAGATTCGGTGTAGTGCATTTTAATCCCCCTAAACTTCTATATAATTGTTATTTTATGCCCTAAAACATTATGGGACATATTTATAACATTTTCTAAGGCTCGGGACATGTTCGATAATATATGTATATATACGTAAATATATATATATATATATATATATATATATATTTCACTATTTTGCACTTTAGCCCCTCAAACTTTGCAATACTTATTATTTTATGCCATGAATCATGTTAGGACATATTTTTACTATATTCTAAGCCTTGAAATACTTATGATGATTATAAACACGTATAATATCCGTTATATTTATAACTTTACACAAATTATGCTTTTAGCCCTTTTACTTTCTAGTTAACCATTAAGTATGCAATTTTTCACGTATGTATATATTTACTAAACGTTTATAAAATATATATGTACTAACATCTTATCATGATGATTTCAAGCATGTATACTTATATTTTAAACACGTATACGAGACGTAATCAGTCATGTCTCACCATTTCTAAACCCATTTATCACTTTTATCATCTAAACACGTGTTTATGCATATAATATCATTTCCTAACACGTATTTATAATAAGGGCACATATGTAAACATATTAAGATACGTAGTTACCTAGACACGAATATTGGGGTACTACAACATGATCGAATGATCAACTCCAACTTTTAGAAGAATGTGTAAGAAGTAGATCGACTTTCTTTTAAGGGACACTACTTTTGGGTCGACTGCCTGTTTTTTTTTTTATAAATTCTCTGGCATTCACTAAAGTGATTGCCCCGATCCTTTTCTATGGAACACCCGATTTGATCTTTTGACCCGCGGTAAACTTGCACTAAACCCTAGCAAAAATGCATATATACAGACAACCCAAGCCAAAGCCACTTTTGAACATCCTGATGTTTTGTGTTTCGCAAACTCCCTTTTATAACTTTTTCGTACTCTATCTTACTTTTGAAAATCATTTAAACCGATGTCTAGACAAGAAAGAGATCATGACACGTGTAGCGCAAGGACACCAAGGAGATTGGACGTACTGGTAAGTATCAACGACGGGGATTCCCCCATAATGAGATGATTGCTCTATTGAGTTGCAAAACCATTAACACATTAATCTCGATATCCGTTCGCGCGAATTCTTTGCCAAATCCTGTCAAGCACACTATATATTTCTCCTTGAATTTTATACCTTCCACTACGTTCAGCATTTTCCCTGTTGGTATCTTCACCAGTGCCAGTTTAAACTCACATGTCGTTCTCTGAATGTGTAGTTGCGACTATCATAAGCTTGTTATCCCATGGCTTACTCAAATTCACGAAGTAAGCCGTTGGTGCTTTTCCCTCAATTTGCTATTCACATGCTTGATGAGCACCTCTCGATATTCAGCACCTCATAGTTTACACTATTGTTTTGTTGAACTTTCGCCCTTATTTTTGGATTCTTTAGTAAGATAATATGCATGATGATATATTGTACTGAACTCCAACTTGAATTTGAACCTAACTGTCTATGTTATTTCCTGAATAATTCTTAATATAATTGAGTAACTCTTTGCTAAAACAAAATTGTTACGTATTACCTTTTAAGTGGTTATGAGCTCTTGATTGGATTTTTCTTTGGACCTCAATCCTTTTGTCACAAAATCAGTGTGTTGCCAGTAAACTATTAAACCATTTAAGCCATGATAAATAGTTTGATTGATTTTGACCTCCTCATGAGAGATGTTTACAAAACATATGTGTTTATGCATGCTAAATTTGAGAATCTAATCCTATGTTTGGGGTATAGAAACTGATTAATTATTGAAGTGCTGGTTTAAACATAAGTTGCATAGATTTACATGATTAGTTATGTGTATGAAACGTTTTACGAACCAGAAAATGACATGTTGTGAATGTATTAACTTGATGAGTATGAAAACCATACACCATACAAGGTCCTAAGTCTCCTACCTTGATGGGAATGACAAGACTGTGTGAAGTTGCCCCATAAACTTTGCACCGTATGGGTTGTGTGTCACACCCCAACCGACAACGGAAACGTCGGGGCATGATTAGATTGCCCATAAGCTCATGACAACTAATTTAGTGACAATAGTTAAATAACGAATTTCATTGATAACAATGAAGGATAAAACAACACACCACATAATGATAACAAATACAATTTCTTTATTAAACTAGGTCCAAAAGCCCTATGTGATAGCATCTTGAAACATCAACATCATAGCCTGCAACATGTATAAAATAAAGGGGGGTCAACTATAAATAGTTGGTGAGTAACCACAAGTTTGATACATAACATATATTTAAAAAAACATGCGTTACATGTCATATGATAGAATAAGTGAAATATGATATGCTAGAATATATTGACAACATGAAAGACTAGGCATAACCAAAATTGCTGGTATAAAATGACAACATGAAATACTAGGCATAAACAAACCTCAATGACATATGAAAGATTCCCTAACCCGTAGGTTAGACTATATGAAATAATGAAATTGGCTTTAAACACCCAACGCCGAAACGGTCAAGTTGAGTGGGTTGTCAACCGATATATCTACCTTTGTTACCCCAGGCCTTACGTTAATGTTTATGCCAAATGAAATACATGATAACCATGACATACTTGACATCCAATGATAAACATGAAAACCTTTGATAAACATGAAAGCCTTTGAAAATCACATATTGACAAATCATGCTAGAAGTCACATAACACATAATTCACACATAGATCACATACGCATGGTAAATGATAAACTTGAAAGACAACACTTTAAAATAGGATACATGTTGCAACCCCAAAATGAGAAAATGAGAAAAAGGGCAAGGATTACTCACTTGGATTAGAAGTTAAGTCCACGAAGCGAAAAGTGAAAGTGAAAGTGAAAGGATTAGTCCCGAAGTTTCTTCCTAAAAGAATAGAAGGGGACAACATGAATATTGGAATATGGGATTCTAAGCTCTTATGCATTTGGGGGATGAATTTTAATGTTATAAATTGATGTTTGAAAAAAATGTTAACTTTTAAGAGAACAATACCTTAAACGTTACTAGACATGCTTTGGCCTAATAGGTTATGACAGTCTCATCGGGGCATCCCAGGTAAGTATCCAGGTCCGACTATGGGATTTATGCGAACACTTATCCTTTTGACAGAGACCCCAACTACCGGTTTTTTCACCCTTCCAGTTACTACATGTCATTCGCGTCTTAAGTACCATCACTAAATATGTTGTTAAACAAAGATCGATTACTAATCTATTTGAAATTCTTAAAATGAGTTTATGTTCAAAATCTGAATTACATATTAGAATGATTAAGAATTAGTTTAATTGTTGATTTGTGAAGAACAAGCCTTAATACCCAATCTTTTCATGCTTAAAAACATTGACTTTTGGATTAGAAGAATATAGATGAAATTGGACATGGTAGTTTAGACTCATTGGGCCTAATGAGCCTCTACGAGGGCTACAGTAAGCCTAAATCGGCCTAATGACGTGCCTTTGCAAAGCTAGGCCGTCCAAAGGACAAGCCTTAACAATGTTAGGCGTTCTAAGAACGAGCCTTAGCAAGGCTACCTAAACGAGCCTAAAGCACCTAACTAAGAACCTAAATTAAACTAATTAAACTAATAAAGCGATAAATAAATGAATAACTAAAGGAAAGAAAGAAAGGAAACAAAGAAAGAAAAAGAAGAAGAATTACCTCAAAGAAGCTTTTCAAACGAGACGAGCTTGAAGGGCAGCACCTCCTCGCCGAGAGCAGAAAAAACTACTAAGCACAACACCCGAAGGGGTATTGTACTTGTGGAACCACCAAAATTTGGTTATTCCACTTGTTTATACTCAAAATAGGAGTTGGAAACTCTTATGGACCTAAAAGAGGTATTTATAGGTGTATAAGGAAGGAAAATTTCGCTAGTGGGGCAATGTGGGATGGAATTCGCGACTAGCAACTCACCAACAAACATTAAACTTGTTTTCGCGATTCCTGCTTCATTATAACTCGGTTTCGCACGCGGTTTTCGCCCACGTTCATCATTTTCAAAGTATTATCATATGGAATAGAGTAATCTAACATTCATGGTGTTCAGAATTGGGCTTAAACCTTGGATCTTGATGTTGGTCGAGTTTCTGGGTTTTTGAAACATACGGATGTTACAGTCTCCCCTACTTTAGGAAATTTCGTCCCGGAATTCAGTCAGTAGAGACTTTAGGGAAAAAAAGAATGAGGATAATTAAATGTTATACCGAAAAGTACACTTATACTTAAAAAAATTAATTGTAAAGGTTTCCTTTGAAATATTGATATAAGCTTGTGACACGAATTTTGACACACGATCAGGGCCAACTCTCGGCCTGACACCTAGCCAACTTTTGAAGCACCACCGATGCTTATATATAGGGTGTACCGTAGCTAACCCACCACATATTTGCTACTTCAAAAGCATGCTAGTTACCTACGGAGAGACTCCCTCACACAATTCAAAAGTACGTAAAAGGTTTTGATAATGGAATACTTGACACCGCAAGATCCGGACATAAACATATAACATATGATACATTTGATAATGACATGGTTAATGGCATACATGCATGGAATGAGTACCATGTCGAGAATCAAAGATCATAGATGATTCGAAGACGAGAATGCATGATTTAACCAAACAACTTGATCAGTAAAGTGAAAGCTACAGTCTCCCCTACTTTAGGATATCCAAACGATAAGACGCAGAGGATAGAATATGAGGTTGAGGGGTTAACATGTATCCATTTGAAAGTGATAACTTGATTAATTAAAATCAATGTAAGTGAATGTATGCATCAAAATTGAAATCAATTTAAGTGACAAAAATGTCGGATTTCAAACAAGAGAACGCGTCAATTCTGGCGAACTAGATGTGTTGCGACTCACACCCAGTCCACCTATCTCGAGGCGCGGGGGTCTAGACGAAATCCAAAAAAAACTAATTCCTTGCTAATACGACAAGACCTCATGGCTATGACCCAAATCAATCGCATGGTTAACTAGTATTACATACAATTGACGGTTATAGTTCGTATGCGTCTTGATTAGCAAGATTGGTAAAACACTAAAACATGTGATAGTGAAAACACGTGATATTGAAAACATGTATGCAATATTGAAAACATGTGATAAGGTGATCATGTGATAATGAAAGAGTGTAACGATGATGGCATGAAATAGTGGAAACATGTGGCAATGATAAATATGAAAATTTGTGATAATCAAAACTTGAGGTAGTGAAAACATGAAAGCATGAGATGGTGAGAACATTTGATCATGAAAACATGGGATAATGATAGCACAAAGGCTAATCGTGATAAGCGAACGGTTTCAAAGTGGTATATCAAATGGCATGTTTCGAATGAATGGAATAAGTTAAATCGAATGACATGGATTTTGAAAGTTGAATATCAATTGAGCATAAGCATGTAAGTTTGAAATCATGAATTGAAGGTCGAAACACGCAAGTCTGAATTTTGAAATACATGGATTGAATCGGATGTTGGAATCTACACACCGAATATAGAAATCTTTAATTTGAGAGTTGAAAACTGTAAACCAAGAGTTGAACTCGTAAACCGAGAGTTGAATACCGCAAGCCAAGCGTTAAAAATCACAACCGAATTCACCATATGTGAGTTGAAAATCGCAAACCGAACTCACCAATCAATTTTTGAATAATGTGAGTTATAAACTTTTGAATAAACATGTCACGTGTTGACACCACGAGTTTGAATCCATAGATCAACACTAGAAACTACGAATTGAGTCCACCCATTGAGTATCAAATAAAGCGAGTTTGGAACTCATACACCGAGCATGGAAAATCACAGTTTAAAGTTGAAACATTGAATAACGCGAACATTAAAAAAAATTATAATTTATATCGAAATGCGGAATAACACGAGTCTTCCCAAAGATTATTGTTAGGGTCAAAATTTCATGAAAATTTTGAAAATAGGATTTGAGTAAATTTGAACATCACCAACAAAGGCGATGACGAATTTATCCAGGTAAGAGCTGCAAAAGAATCCATGTGTGTTTAGTTAGCCAAAAGAAGCTCATGGCTAAGCACAAACAAGGATTCGAAGGTAATGTTGATTATAACTGAGAAGTATCCATAGTATATAAGTAGTACAGATACGATGATATCGTCATCATGAATGCGATAAGAGACTAAATGGGAGTCATAATTACAGAAACAAAATAATTAGAGGTAGGTGGCTGACACAAAACAGTGTGAGGCGATAGGGTGACTTGCCAACAGGAGTAGTACCGGGTAAGTTAATGCGGAAGTCATCTTGGCGAACGGGAGGAAGACCCAATATGTCTTCGGGAAACACTTCATGGAAGTTCCGAACGACTAGGATGTCTTGGACTCCCTATTCCTGATTACGGACGTCCACAATGCTGACCAGACAGGCCATGTACTCCATATGCAAGTACTTGTGGGTTTTAACGTCAGACATGAGCTAGAACCCATGGAATGGTTTATCGCCGTAGATTGTCTGGACTTGATTGTCGAGCGGGGAAAACAAAACGATCATCGCGATACACATAAATTTGACGTTAGCTAGGGTAAACATGAGTTTGGATATATGAATGTTAAGGAGAAACAGTTGGAACATCGCGCAATTGCGATTGAAATATAACCTTGAATATAAAGGATGAGTTTTTTTTTTTAATTTAATAAACATGTATAGTTATCTACTCGTAAAGTTGTAAAGTCGTAAACTCCTACACATGCAATCCTGTAAGCATGTGGACTAGTAAAATCATAATTTCCTAAACGAGTAAATTCCTAAACATGTATACCTAAAAGTGCAAAACTTTATATTTTGGAGGGGTTCAAAAATGAATAATTTAATATTTTCTAAAAAGGGATATCATGTAAGTGTGAGTCCGTAGGCTTGTTAATGGGTAAACGTGTTAACTCATAAGCATGTAATCCCGTAACCATGCAAACTTATAAACTCGCAAACCCATCGACAAGCGCTCGCTCACCTGTAAATGAGTTAAAAAGAAAAAGAAAAAAAAATACGTGATATAAATAGGTTTTAAAATGATGAATGTAAATTGTTTTGAATTGTACATCGAACAATGAAATTACGAATGAATTCTTTTTAAAAAAAAAATCGTAAGCTTAAAAACCGACTGACAGGATTCAAATGGTAAATTTGACTTGAGATCAAAACGTGGCTATGCGCACTCGTTTGGCTAGTTTTACCGAAGCATTGTATGCAATGGCCAGCCTAGGACACACATTATGGGGTTACGTGAATCACCACGCAGGTGTGTCTATTGGGCGTTGGTGCAATAGGTTGGGCTATGATTGGAACAAATGGGTTGCTTGGTTGAGTCTAAAAAAGGTTGGCAATAAGATTTGATAAAACAATCAATCGAACACGACTTGAGTATCATGAAATGAAGGTTTTGAAACTATGCCAAAGTGTTTTATGAACCCACGAGGTTTTGGTTTAAAATGGGATAATCAGCTCCATAGCATACTTATGGTGACGATGAATGACATGAATTTGAAATACAAGGACGATGTGTGAAAAAAATCAAGAGTATGTGAAATCGTGAGGGTAACAAATTGATTGAATAAACATCGTGAAATACCTTGAGGATAGAATCGGAAGATTGTGAAACTCGAGCTACTAAATAAATAACAAGGGGTTATTTGAATTCTCAAAGGTAAGTCGAAATGGAACTGTGAACCGATAACGTATATCGTAGGATAGTGTAGGATGTGATACACCACAGGAGTGTCGTACAACATTATGAAATTGTAAAATAGAAATCACAAGGATGAATTTGGATGTAATAAAACACGAAAGGTTTGGATATGGAAAATCAGTTGAGTAAAACATGAGGGGTAAAATATGTAAAATTGTGAAAGTAATTGTCGATGGTGAAACTTTCAAAAATGCCATTGGAATCTTGAAAAAGTGGCGTTTTAACCATGAAATCCTGAAAATCAAAAGAATATCATAGATCGAAATTGGAGTATAAACATGATACCATGGAATCACATGCAAAACACGAAATCAAATTGACTTGTTTAAAATCAATGGAATGGTTCTCATTTCCCGATTGGAAAACTGCAACCTTCGACTAATCAGGGTTAATATGGTTCCTAGGAATGTTTGTTATGACATGCTTTGGCCTAATAGGCTAAGGCACTCTCACCACGATGTCCTAGGTAACGCTTACCTATATAGACACCCTGACTACCGGTGCTTTCACCCTTCTAGTTACTACATGTCCGTTATTAAGGAACCTAACCCTGACGAGATTTAGAAAAAAAATCAAATTAAATCAAATTCCTAAAATGGCACGTAAGGCACCATTACTAAGGAAAAGGCTAGGAAGCCTGAAATTTAGAGCATGAATGTGTGATAAGTGTTAGACTTGAAGTACATCCTAACTAAGGCAAAACAAAACATAAAAAGGGCAATTTCTAAACGAAGCATGCAATACACGAGATTCTCGTGTTTGGACACCTAAGGCAATAGTCTAGGTCATTCCATTTCTAATAACCTAGTTCCCTATAGCCATGGCTCTGATACCAATCTGTCACACCCCAACCGACGACGAAAACGTCGGGGCATGATCAGATTGCCCATAAGCTCATGACAACTAATTTAGTGCCAATAGTTAAATAATGAATTTCATTGATAACAATGAAGGATAAAACAATACACCACATATTAATAACAAATACAATTTCTTTATTAAACTAGGTCCAAAAGCCCTATGTGATAGCATCTTGAAACATCAACATCATAGCCTGCAACATGTATAAAATAAAGGGGGGTCAACTATAAATAGTTGGTGAGTAACCACCAGTTTGATACATAACATATATTTAAAAAAACATGCGTTACGTGTCATATGATAGAATAAGTGAAATATGATATGCTAGAAGATATTGACAACATGAAAGACTAGGCATAACCAAAATTGCTGGTATAAAATGACAACATGAAATACTAGGCATAAACAAACCTCAATGACATATGAAAGATTCCCTAACCCGTATGTTAGACTATATGAAATAATGAAATAGGCTTCAAACACCCAACGTCGAAACGGTCAAGTTGAGTGGGTTGTCAACCGATATATCTACCTTTGTTACCCCAGGCCTTACGTTAATGTTTATGCCAAATGAAATACATGATAACCATGACATACTTGACATCCAATGATAAACATGAAAACCTTTGATAAACATGAAAGCCTTTGAAAATCACATATTGACAAATCATGCTAGAAGTCACATAACACATAATTCACACATAGATCACATACGCATGGTAAATGATAAACTTGAAAGACAACACTTTGAAATAGGATACATGTTGCAACCCCAAAATGAGAAAATGAGAAAAAGCGCAAGGATTACTCACTTGGATTAGAAGTTAAGTCCACGAAGCGAAAAGTGAAAGTGAAAGTCAAAGGATTAGTCCCGAATTTTATTCCTAAAAGAATAGAAGGGGACAACATGAATATTGGAATATGGGATTCTAAGCTCTTATGCATTTGGGGGATGAGTTTTAATGTTATAAATTGAAGTTTGAAAAAATGTTAACTTTTAAGAGAACAATACCTTAAACGTTACTAGACATACTTTGGCCTAATAGGTTATGACACTCTCTTCGGGGCATCCCAGGTAAGTATCCAGGTCCGACTATGGGATTTATGCGAACACTTATCCTTTTGACAGAGACCCCAACTACCGGTGTTTTCACCCTTCCAGTTACTACATGTCATTCGCGTCTTAAGTACCATCACTAAATATGTTGTTAAACAAAGATCGATTTCTAATCTATTTGAAATTCTTAAAATGAGTTTATGTTCAAAATCTGAATTACATATTAGAATGATTAAGAATTAGTTTAATTGTTGATTTGTGAAGAACAAGCCTTAATCCCCAATCTTTTCATGCTTAAAGACGTTTACTTTTGGATTAGAAGAATATAGATGAAATTGGACATGGTAGTTTAGACTCGTTGGGCCTAATGAGCCTCTACGAGGGCTACAGTAAGCGTAAATCGGCCTAAACAAGGCAACACGTCCTAATGACGTGCCTTTGCAAAGCTAGGCCGTCCAAAGGACAAGCCTTAACAATGCTATGCGTTCTAAGAACGAGCCTTAGCAAGGCTACCTAAACAAGCCTAAAGCACCTAACTAAGAACCTAGATTAAACTAATTAAACTAATAAAGTGATAAATAAATGAATAACGAAAGGAAAGAAAGAAAGGAAACAAAAAAAGAAAAAGAAGAAGAATTACCTCAAAGAAGCTTTTCAAACGAGACGAGCTTGAAGGGCAGCACCTCCTCGCCGAGAGCATAAAAAACTACTAAGCACAACACCCGAAGGGGTATTGTACTTGTGGAACCACCAAAATTTAGTTATTACACTTGTTTATACTCAAACTAGGAGTTGGAAACTATAATGGACCTAAAAGAGGTATTTATAGGTGTATAAGGAAGGAAAATTTCGCTAGTGGGGCAATGTGGGACGGAATTCGCGACTAGCAACTCACCAACAAACATCAAACTTGTTTTCGCGATTCCTGCTTTGTTATAACTCGGTTTCGCACGCGGTTTTCTCCCACATTCATCATTTTCAAAGTATTATCATATGGAATAGAGTAATCTAAAATTCATGGTGTTCAAAATTGGGCTTAAACCTTGGATCTTGATGTTGGTCGAGTTTCTGGGTTTTTGAAACATACGGATGTTACATTGTGTTGGTGAGTTTATGAACTTATATGCTAGAGATATCCCATGTTAGGGTTGTATGCTAGTGTATAAGGTGTTGGGACAAGTGTATGCGTTGTATGGTAAAACCTTTATGATAGATTGCATGCTAGTATGAGTTGACCACATCAATCATTAAAGGAAACCTTCATAGAGAATCAAATGTAATCTGAACCATCATTGCATGAAAAGTGATTACGAATGTTATTGTGAATCATGTGAACTAAATTGATCGTAACATCATAAAGTACCAGATCAACTAGTTTTCACATGTTAACTTGATCGATCTTGTGTAATTCTTTACTATTTGCTAATTGATAGGTAAAATTCAGACATTTATGGTTTTTGTTAGATAATAAGTCTATTAAACAAACAATGATTGACTTGATGCTCACATAGTTTTCTCATACTCAAATTCTCTTCTCTCCGATTCACCTGGGTCATTGGTGAATGTGAATGCCTTAAGCGAAAACAAGACACGAAATATGAATCTCACTCCTAGGGTTGAGTACAATAACTGGGGACTTCTTGGACGTTTTATGGTTCTTCTTTGCATTAAAATTTTGACTTTAGATACTTATGTTATCATGTTACCTTGTTCGCCTTATCACTCGACGAGATTCTTGTAATGTCAGTTGTTCGATTTTTTCTTGTAGAAGTATATGATAGGAAAATCACCTTCTATACTTTCGATTCAAATTTCTTTTAACATTCTCTAAAAATTTGGTATATTCTTAACATCTAGTATACATTTTTGACCATAACATACATCAGTCCTTTTGGAGTAGAAACATGGATTCTTTCGATACATTACTGGTAATTCGACTCTTCAACAATGGTTATTGATTTAAATTTCGGGACTAAATTCTTTCAACAAGGGGATGATGTGACAACTAAGAAAAAAAATTCTTCCTTATGTGAATTTTTTTCTTTCTTCTGTGACCAACTTATTAACCACCTTATTCAATTTTCGGGAAGAAAAATCTTCAACAAGGGGATACTGTGACAATTCGTCTTTTCAAGTCTTTCCTGATTTTAATAAACTTAAACTGATATATAAATGTCGTGAGAACATTTACTTCTACTGTTATAAATGTTATGTGAACATTTATGCGATTAACTCATGTTGACGGTAACATATAGGGTTTGTGTAACCATCACTATACGAGCATATCCTTGAGTCTAGACGTTTGATATCCTATGATTTTATGTGATATATATGTATATATATGCACATTATATTCTATAATTTTATGTGACAATGCATCACGTAATTGTGTAACATTTCTATTATTTTATGTGATCAATATATATACGTATCGTTAAGATCTTATGTTCATTATTTTATATGAACTCAAAGTATATATTTATAGTTTTATATTCGCGATTTTATGTGTGCAAATCAAGATTTGTATTTTATAGACTTCACACGCTAGACAAATGCACGTTTAGTCATTCCCTAAGTTATCTCCGTTAATCCCGTTAGCGTTGATTAATCTTTTACAAACTTCAAGGGACCGATTATGCTATTATCTAATCTTCCTTTTATTAAATAAACCTGCAAGGACCGGAGTTGTATTTATCTAAACTTTGGAAAATAAAATGTAAAAGCTGCAGGGACTAATTCTGTCAATTAGCAAAAGTCAAATTAAAGAATTCGTGTAACCGACGTCCGTCGAAGTTGGTCGACGACACCTTCGCTTCCGGTAACCACCAAGGCATTAATCTAGCCCCATCCCAATCGATTAAACCTTCTTAATCCATCATTTGATCAATCTTCAACCACCCTAAAATCTCACTCTCGTTTCTCTGTTCGACGCAACAAAAAGAAAAACAAAGAAAAGAAACCCACTACCACTGTGAAGAAATCCTGCCACCGCTGCTCCACCGTAACATCACCATTGAACTCCCTTCTGTGGCTACCAAACATCAATGAACAACGCAACCCAACATCAAACCGGGACGTGTTCGGGATTGTCGGGTTTGCGTTCGGGATCGTTTTCGGCATCAAAAACACGTTGCAACTCATCTCCGATTCAAGGTAAGAAACCGTTGATGTTAGTCCCATCATTCTGTGTATTTTATTCATGTTTCACGGTTTTTCGGTGACCGGAATAAAACTCCGATCACCGAAGTTTTAAGGAAGAAGAAAAGGGCATCGCGACCGGAGTTTATAAAACAATTATGTTCTGATTTTTAACCAATAGCAGATTCTAGTCCACTAGTTAGGTCGCGGACGCCGTAACCTTGAGGTGACGGGTTCGAGTCCCGACCTCCCCATTTTCTTTCCTGTTTTTGTCACAATAAACCGGACTGGCCTCGCTGCTGCATTAAGAAATTCCTGATCAGCATACAATCGATCAGCAGTCTTGTCCGAATGGCTAGGTAACAACATCAGAACCTGGAGGTCGCTGGTTCGAACCTTGGCGACCTCACTTCCTTCTTGTTTTTTTTAATTTTGTAATTCCATGCATTTGGTCATTTAAAACTTGTTTAAAACGATTTCCTAGGAAGGTATAAACCCGTAGAAATACAACTTGGGCTATTAAGTCCCATAAACCATCTTTTGAACCGTAAACTTGTCTAACATGTTGTTTTAAATTTAAATATAGTTCTAATATGTATATATTGATTTAAAAAGGTTGGAAAATTGGATTTAATAATCCAAGTTATTATCAATTGGCTAATATTAATCCCAATTTCAAAATTGGCCTACATTAATCTCAATTATTAAGGTGTTGGATTTCATTGGACCCCCATTAAGTTTTCCTTAACTCCGTTAGTTTTTGCTGACGTGGCACTGATTAATAAAAGCCACGTGGCTGCCACGTCAGCAAAAAACTAACGGAGTTAAGAAAAACTTAACGGGGGTCCAATGAAATCCAACACGTTAATAATTGGGATTAATGTAGGCCTATTTTGAAATTAGGATTAATATTGACCAATTGGTAATAACTTGGATTATTAAAATCCAATTTTCCATTTAAAAATTATGAGATTTTATATAAAAGATAAATATATATATAATTTACGTAAATTAATATATAAACATATATCATTGGTTTATTAATATGATTAGATATTTCATTTGAACTTCTAAATATATGTAACTCGGTTTATAAACTCGTTATTAACATTGCTTTGCTGGTTTAGTTTATATATTTTATATAAATATTTTTATTTTGATCCTTGAATTTAGAAAAAATATATATATTTCGTATTTAATATATTTTTCGTGTCATTTCGATAATCGCTCAGATTTGGCAAGCGTGCCATCCTCGACTTGTTCCGGACTTCACGATCGTCCGTTTTTATCGGCTTACGTTAGACTTAGTTGTTTGTTTGAACACACACTTATACTCGTATGCTCGTTAGGTGATTGATTGCTTTCGCAAGACCCATTCTTGCTATTTGTTGTATTGTTTACTTGGAATTTTGCTGTGCAACCTAAGGTGAGTGTCACGACCCAATTTTACTACTTTAAATCCTGTTGGGGGAGATTAACATGCATGAATTACACAACTGATATAATTAGACTTTTATATATCACACGATTACTGATTACTGAGGCACTCTAGACAACAAAGTCCTTCTCATGGTACCGTTAGTATTTGGTGATGATAGTGGGAGATGTAATGTAGTACTACTGGGTTTGACAAACCCCACCCGAGTCAGTCGCGCTAACACGATTGGATATCGAACGGGTGTTATATTCGTCCTCAACGTAAAAAGGCAAACTATAAACAACTATCAGCTTCGGTGCCATCACGTGCAAAGTTTTATTTATATAGCCTAGCTAGCTATTTGATATATATATTAGTGATTATGCTCACACAACTTGAACTGTTTTTGAACTGATAAACCTATGAACTCACCAACCTTTGTGTTGACACTTTTTAGCATGTTATTCTTAGGTTGCAGATGTCTGAGTATCATGAGTACGCATGCATGAGACTTCGAAACCCTTTTAGTGTCTTTGAACAAGCCACTTCACATTGGGTGACGATTTCTTTACATAAATAATTTAATTGTATTTACGCTTCCGCAATTGTAACACTCTTTTATATTTAATGAAATATGAAACATTTTTATTAAATTACTGATCGTTTGGTGTAACTAATGGACTACGATCCTGGCTTGTCACGCTCCCAGCGGTGGTATTCCACGAGTGGGTTTTTGAATAAAAATGAATTTTGATAAAGAAACAAGAAAACTGAGAAATTAGGGTTTTGGAAAAAGATTATTTAATATAAAATAATCCGGAGGGTATGGGGACTTAATTATTGATATACTAACATGTTTATATATATAATAAATATATATGGCTTAAAAAGTGAGAAATGATTATAAAATAATATACCGAGTTATTCGGATACTTAGAAGTTCGTGCGGACCGGAAGGGTAGGCACCTGTACACTGGGGTTTCTGGCAAAGTGGGGGTGTCGCATAAATCCTAACTGGAAACTGGCATACCTCACTGGGCGATCCCGGAGTGAGCGTTTACTTATAGGAATGCGCGTCTTCATATTATCATTAAAAGGAAAGAATAACTGCCTAAAGGGCATTTTGGTCATTTTGACCTTTAAAAGGAATAAGCTTAATAAATAAGTATTGTTAAGTTAACAAAGAAATTAAGATAAATATAAGAAGTGTTTATTATATAAAACCTTGCGTTAACATCATACAATACGTAATTAGGTTTAATTGGAAGACGTAAAGGAGGTTCTGACTGAATTAAATTGCTTAAGAGAATAAGGTGAGTTCTATGAGCCCACTTTTAAATGTTTTACTATTTTTCGGCTGATATACATACAACTGTTTACTTGCAAAGTATTTGAAATGCCTTTTACCTATTTGTGTTGATACACATATGTGAAGTGTTTTAATGCCTATAATGGCTTTAAAATGTGACTACCTGTTATAAACTGTCTTTGGGAAGGTTATAATGAACGGGTAATATAAAGGATGAAACTTTTAAATAAAGTTTTGATAAATGGAAAATGTAAACGTTTGGTCTAAGCTTCCGTATGTGAATAAGTTTCGGATAAAAATAATCTTATTGGCCTTGTTGAATTATAAGATGTAATCTATACTGGGATGATCCTATATCATATCCGTTTATATTTAAGGTGTGGTGGATACGCTGCGGTCCTTCCTATATATAAACACCCATAATACGATAGGAAATGTTATAGATTCAGTCCAGTATAGGATTCACTGAGGTTTAAACGAGATCAATAACATTATATTTATGAAACGCTTATTCCATATACGGGTGATGGACTGGTGTTGAAAAGGTTATGAGTCCGAATACAAAGGTTATTTAAATGGATTTTTGAAAAGGTTGAAAATGTTTCAATCTAAGCAGATATTGTCTAGTGAAAAGGAAATGGTGGTTGTACAACTAGAAGCGGGGAATGACGGTTCTCCGGAGTAGCGACGGTTACCGTACTTTGAATAGGTATTTGGCTAGTGGTTGGCCGAGGAACTAACGTGGTTCCAATAGACAATGCTTAGTTAAATGGATAAATGGTTAAATGTTTTGGTATAATCCTATTATGTTTTATGTCTGATAAATGTTTAAGGGTTATGTTTTGGTATAATGCTATTATATTTTATACCTGATAAACGTTGTTAAAAGGGGGCCATTAGGTATAATTATTATTAAAATAATTAATATTAAATAATCATGATGAGTTTAACTAAAATTAGGGTTTCTAAAATTCATATGGATAATTATTTGTCGTAAATAATTATTTACGTTTCGTTACGTCGTAAAACGTCTTTAAAACATTTGAAAATTTTGTTTCAATTCCAAATGTTTAAAAATAAAACATTTGATCCGGTTAAAAAGTTTTGATTATTTTTATTTATTTAAAATAATCATAAATGTTTAAGATATGTTTTTTTATAATTTCTATAAGTCTTTTGATTCTATTTTTATAAAAACATTTTTAAATAACTTTGTTTATTAAATAAAGCTAGGGTTTTGATTAAAGACTTTTTATAGAATATATTCTACAACATAAAACGTTTCCACTTTTGTATAAAATACAAAATTTTATACTTTTCAAGTCATTTGTCATAAATATGGTATTTTATATTTTGAGAACTTTTGAGAACTAAATCTCAACCACTAGTTTTAGGTGGAGACCATTATAATTCATGGGGAGGGTTTTCCATATATATAAACTAGTGGCTGATATTAGTTCTTTTTAGTTCTCAAACCCAATTGGTTCTCAAATGATCTTCTCCCTATATATATATATATATATATATATATATATATATATATATATCCATTTTATTTTTATAAAATCCAAAACAAGCATTTAAGTCTTGTGTTTTTAGAAATTATATTTTTATAAAATGTGACTATTTTATAAAATAAATTCCATGGTGGGATTTTATGGTTTAATTTATCCAAGACCCATGGCCTTGTAGCCTAGTGGTATGGTGATTGCCCTCCATGTAAGTGGTTGTGGGTTCAAATCCTTGCAAATGCAAGGTTGGTGGTATTTGGTGAAAAAAATTTAGCTGTTCAAAAAAAAAAATTTATCCAAGTAATTTTATAAAATTACTAAATTAATATTTAACCATAATAAAATCATTTAAATGTTTTTAATCCATGATTTTATGTCCAAAGATCAAGTTAACACATCTAAAGTCCATATTAGTTCCATGCATGTCACTAAACGTCATTTATTCATGTTAATTTATCATATGCATATATTAATCCATAAATATAAGGATTAACTACTAAAATCACAAATAACAATTTCAACAATTTATAATATACTAAATCATGATAATAACAATTATTAATCATGCAAAATATGTAAATCATCATAGCATCACTAGATGATCAAATTTAATCATTTAACTAGTAAGTTAACCCATAGGTTTTTATGTTTAGCAAAACACTGCACTTTTTAGTGTTTAGAAAAATAACATGATAACATATTTACTTAGCAAATCATAAGTTTTAATCCATGAGATTTCCATGGACATAATCATCTATCTTAACCACATGTTCAAACCTTACAACTCTGTTGATACATGGTTCCTGATCGTCATATGAACAGGTCCGAACCTGGAGTTCGGACCAGCGGGTTTCAGCAACTATAAATATGTGTCTTGTATAGAATTGAGTAGCTTCTTGGTCATATCTTCTAAGTGTCTCTGTGTAAACTCTCTGTGGTTAATACACTACGTCAAAATTCACCTTTGGCCACGGAAAAAAAGCGTGACAAAAGGTGTTTGGTCACGTTTTGTTTTCCATTCCAACCGACACCATAGGTGCCGTGACCATATGTACCCTACGGCCACGTTACAATATCAGTGGCTGAAGCCACCTATAAGCGTGGCTAAAGGGTACCAATATTTGTTGTTGTAATCAAACAATTCTTCAGAAAAGCGTGGCCAAAGGGTCCCAACGGCCACATGTGTTTGGTTAACATGGCCTTTGGTATTTTATGGTCACGTATATTCGTGTTTTAGCCACATACATTATAAAAATACGTGGCCAAAGGGTTGCTGAAATCATACATTTTGTCACAGTACGCGTGGCCAAAGGTTGGCAACGGCCACGTTAAAATATTAAATGCGTGGCCTTTGGTATTATATGGTCACGTATATTTGTGTTTTAGCCACATATGTTATAAAAAAACGTGGCCAAATGGGTTGCTGAAATCATAAATGTTGTCCCAATAAGCGTGGCCAAAGGGTGGCAACGGCCACATTAAAATATAAAAAGCGTGGCCTTTGGTATTATATGGTCACGTATATTTGTGTTTTAGCCACATATATTTGGAAAAAAAAAGTGGCTAAAGGGTAGTTGAAATCAGATATTTTGTCCCAATACGCGTGGCCAAATGGTGGCAACGGCCACGTTAAGATATAAAAAGCGTGACCTTTGGTATTATATGGTCACGTATATTTGTGTTTTAGCCACATATATTTGGAAAAAGAAAGTGGCCAAAGGGTAGTTGAAATCATACATTTTGTCTCAATACGGGTGGCCAAATGGTGGCAACGGCCACGTTAAGATATAAAAAGCGTGACCTTTGGTATTATATGGTCACGTATATTTGTGTTTTAGCCACATATATTTGGAAACAGAAAGTGGCCAAAGGGTAGTTGAAATCATACATTTTGTCTCAATACGGGTGGCCAAAGGGTGTCAACGGCCACATTAAAATATAAAAAACGTGGACTTTGGTATTATATGGTCACGTATATTTGTATTAGCCACATATATTTGGGAAGAAGAAAAAGTAACCAAAAGGTTGTTGAAATCAGATGGGTCCTTGCTATACGCGTGACCAATTTAAAAGCTATTACAAAATATTAATTACAAATCAAATAAAATTCAATTACAAGTCAATACAAATGAAATACAAATAAAAAATTAAAGAAAATTACACTACATACAAGCATTATTCTCAATCTAATTCAATTACAAGTCAACAACACTACCGCGTATGTGGTCTTCATCTTCAACTGTCCAGATTTGAGCTTAATTAGGACCATTTTTTATTGTATTCCTTCCTGAAAGTGCGTGAGCGTGAGAATCTTCTACTTAGTCGTATAGAAATCAATGTAAACGAGTAAAACACAGAGAGTAAATACAACTGAGACTTGTATTAATCACAGAGACCACAGAGTACACTTAGAGAAAGTTATGACACGGAAGCTCCCTAATTCTATACAAGACAAACCTATTTATAGGCTGAAACCACGACTGGCCGAACCTCAGGTTCGGCCAAGCTTCGGCGGCTCCGAACCTGGAGTTCGACCAAGGTTCGGCCAACCCTAAACTTGAACGTTCCGTCTTGTTCTCGATACTTCACATGACGATCAGGAACCATGTATCAACAAACTCCCCCTCGGCATGTGCAATATCATCTTCTCTTAATAAAAACTTGTATCTTGTATCTTCAATCAAACTCTTCCTCGATCTAAACGATGAGTTCAATCTTGAATACTTGATATTGCAACGTGTGTAGTCTCTTTATCAACAACCTTCAGAAGACTTGAAGTTGTGATGTTCTTTTTCCACTTAGAAACCTGCCAACATAAATAATCTCGGCGCAAAACGTCTCTTCGAGACTCCAAGATATCTTGATTTTGAAAATGAATTCGTAATTCGTGTTGATCAATCGAAAACAAATCAGAAACAAAATCTTTTTGACTTTTAGAAACTTTATATCAAAACACACCTAAAATCTTTTTGGTATTTTCTGATAAGAAAGTAAATGCCATACAGAATCAGACACTATTTTTGTCTTTTGTGAGAAAGATCACAACTTGGGATCATATTGGTCATAACATGCTGAACTACACTTCAATTTCGATTATCGTAGCACATAAGCCATGCCGATTGCAGATATAATTTGTCCAAATTTAAACTCTGTCACAATCATACTCATAACATCTGGATATGTTAAGGTAATTATTAGATTTGCATTGACCAGTGTACCCCACACTATCAGACATACTCAGATATGCTTAGCTTATCACATTTTGTGACTTCAGTTGTGATTTTAATCACACAATGATTGTATTCATGATATAGTCAACTGTGTTCCATGCAAAAAGAAATAAGAACGTTAAATCGTCTACCTTAAGGTCGATCTTTCGATACGCAGATAAGGCCTCGGATTTAACAAAAAAAGAAAATAAAACAAGATGAAGTTGTATAACTCAACAACAATCAGGTCGGTACTCCCGTACACGCAGAGAAAGTCCGATGAGTTATACGAAACACCAAAGAAAATAAAGCAGAACGTCAAACGAACAACAATCAGGTCGGTCTTTCGACACGCAGAGAGAGTCCGATCGTTTGACAAAATAAAGAAAATCAAACAAGGTTAAATCTTTACAAAATGAACACATGTATACACAGTGACTTCTCATTTTATATTTCACATATCTATTTCTTGATATATCATGAGATATGCATCAAGATGTTGTCCACTAGATCAAGCATTAGATTTAGTGTATATCACATTTGTATACTTTCTGATTTGCCGAGCCTATCTTGCACAACGATCAAATGGTCTTATGGCTTTTTCACTTACTTTATCCATGAGTCAGACACTGTCAGCCAATGAACCATCATTTCCCATTCATGTCCGATACAATTTCTCATTTTTCAATGTTTTTGGCTTTTTCGAATTTCTCCCCCTAAAAATGACAACTATATTTATAGATTTTCATTTTTACGATTTGAAAAACAAACACTATTTTTGTATTTTTGCAAAAACAAACTCCCCCTCAGAATGAGATGGAGTGGAAAAACAAACAAAAAAATTGATCAACCAACACGAATACGTTGCAGTTTAGCTTTGAAAACACAATTAATTTTGAAAGTCTCAGAAATTTTAGGTAATTCTTCTTGAACCATAGAGACACTTGAATAAGAATCAGAATCAGTTAAGATGCTATCATCATCAATATGACGAACAGTCAAAGCAATTGCAGGTTTAGAATTATTCCTTTTAGCTTCAGTATCTGCATTCCATGCAAACTCATTTGACTGTGGAAAAGTATTGGTCCAATCATGAACAAGATTAGCAGATTTCATCTCAACCTTCTCAACTTTATCTGGTGAGTGATAAACTAAATGTGCATGTTGACCAGTTTTCAATTTATGATCTGTAGAACTTGGACATTCTCGAGCAAAGTGACCATAATTTGCACACTTGTAACATTTTACCTTAGACTTATCCAAACCAATCTTACCCTCCTAATTCAATCTCTTCTTCCCAGTTCTGTTGAAAAATTTCTTCGTTCGTCGAACCAACATTGCATACTGCCAATTTAGATCCATTTCTTCCAAATGATCATAATCAATCTGATCGTAATCTTCATTTGCTAACTCAGCATTACTCACAGCACCAGTGATAACACCAAAATATGAAGATACCAATGCAGACATTAACGCATTATAATCATCGATAGTTTGAGCAGACAATGCATTTTGAAATGAAGAACTCGGAACAGAAACAGTACAACCAGCAGAAGAATAACTTGAAGATTCAGATTTACCTGCCAGGAATGCTGTCGGGGGTGCAGAATTAAGAATATTCGATTTCCCAGCATTCATTGTAGAATCATTTTGTAAGGATCAAACAAACCCTCACGCGATATCTGGTCTAGTGAAACCGTGCGGAATCCGGTTTAACTAGATGATTCAAGAAGAACAATAAAAATCAATGTAATCGAAAAGTATGTAACGCAATTGAAACAAACCGATTAGTAGAAACACGATTGACTTGAACACTGGTTACTGCTTACACCTTTGATCGAATTCTCTATGGAGAATTCGATGATCACCTCCACACACAAACTGACTAGCAAACTCTACAAAACATAACATAACCCTATTTATAGCTAAAGGGTTTTCGAAAACCCCTAGCCCACCTATACAATTCGGACCCCAAGCCCACACACGAACTACACTTCAATTTCGATTACTTCAGCACACAAGTCATGTCGATTAGTGATATAATTTGTCCATCTTAAATTCAGGCATAATCATACTCATAACTTCTGGATATGTTATTGTATTGATTCTGTTTGCTTTGACCAGTGTACCCCACACTACC
>JBCNJP010000023.1:42276983-42479131 GCA_039602395.1 Deinandra increscens subsp. villosa | reverse complement strand
TCCTCCCTACATTGATCTTCACCCACCAAGAGAATGAAGTCAGTGGTTAGGAAGGGAAAAGGAAAAGTGATCAATGAGGAGGATGAATACAGAGATGTCCCTGCTGAAAGGAGAAGAATCATCTCCTGGAGGTATGATGATGAAGCGAAAGTATACCTGTTCACAACCAGTTCATGTGAGGTACTAAAGTTTACAGCTGAAGAAGCTATGTACAACCTCACTGACCATGAGTTGGGTGATGTTAGACAGTCACGTGGTGATATGAAGGGTGCGTGTTCACAAGAGGAATCCTTAATGCTGAGGATAAGGATGTATTTGGATGAGTTATACGGGGAAGTAGACGAAGCCACACAACGTAGCATTGACAATCCTGTTTCGACACTTGAAGTTGATAAGGATGGAAATTTGGTAGTCTATAGAGCTGATGGGTCATTCACAACGCATAGTACAGTTCCAGATCCAGAATGGAGCCAGGATGACAAAGACCGAATCCATTTAATAATGACAAGTAACAGGCTTCATCAGGTTTTTATTAAGAGAAAAAGGGTGACCAACTGGGAGTATATGAAAGAAACAAACATGTATCACATTTTCACCAGTGAAGGTGAGACAATTAGAAGCGTACAGGATGCTCTAAATGGGCTTTCTGAAGATGAGATACAAGATATTGTCAGGATTGGTGATACTGAGAGCAGAATAATGACACGGACCTTTCATGAAAGTCTCCTATGTAACAAGGCCAAATTTCGGTTACAAGCTATTGAAGAGGAGAACAAGATGGGAACCGGATGAACTTGGCTGGAAGAAGAGTTGATCCCTGTATTTGTGTACAATTGCATAAGTTGTTCCAGTTTGTATGTTAACATGATAGTTGTTACAGTTTTATTCATACACTTTTCATCTATAATTAATAACATACACATTTTCAATGAATCATAGCAGACCTCCATTTCACTCATAATTAACTGTGATCTTACATGAAGGATATATTCATATGCTATGTTAGTGTAGTATATGTTGGCATTTTGATATGGTGGGATGAGATGATATATAAACAGGATAAATTTTACTTCTTAAGTAAATTGGAAGAAGAGAAAACCGGATGAACTACAAGTCTTCAGGAAGAAGAGTTCATGAGGATTGAGAGAAGATGAACTAGAGTTCTTAAGGATGAACCGGATAAACTAGAGTTCTAAAGTTCTTCAGGATGGTTAACCAGTTTTCTTATATTATAAATACATACACATTTTCAATGAATCATAGCAGACTCCATTTTACTCATAACTGTGATCTTACATGAAGTATATATTCATATGTTATGTTAGTATATGTTGGCATTTTGATATGGTTGGATGAGATGATTTATAAACATGATAAATTTTACTTCTAAATTGGATAAAATCACATCAGTTGACTGTAAAATCTACTTGCAACAATCAAATTTAGAATAAAATCAACTTAAATGATTGAGATAAAATCTGTCTATATAATTAATGGTGTTAACCAAAACAAAACATGAGGAAGAGCTTACAAAAACTTTCATATATATATATATATATTGATCTTTATACAAAGATTTTCATCAGATCCTATACAAAAATCTATCTAACTAGCTAAGACCTAGCATCCGACATATAGTCTTCATCATCCAAGAAGCTGCTGCTGCTGCTGTCATCAGGAAACAGCTTTTGACCAGGCGGCAATCTCGGTCCCAACTCGGAGGTTCTGTAGGTGGAATCCCTGTTCCGGATTAAAAACACATCCAGCTCTCTCTCCCCCTCTGGTCCCTGGAGATGAAGTTTCATATCCCTTACAACTTCGGGAGTGATGAAATCAGCGTACTCAAGCCCGTATTTGATGGACAGAGGTGGGATCCTCCAGTAAATGAGGAAATACCCAATCGATGTGTGGTTTAGGTATTGCACCATTTGATCCAGATCATGACAATCAAATGTGCGAATGTCGACATAGTCGACATAATCTACCTTTCCCTTCCACACATCCTGGCCGGCGGCATTCCGGTGGAAATCGCCACAGTGATGGACCTTTAGGGTGAACCTCCGACCACCTGTAAAAAACCCAAATGCAGAGTAGAGAGTAAGTAACTAAAAAACATAAAACCCTAAAAATAAAAACGTACAGCCATTGTTGAGTGAAAACACACTTACGGGGAGTCTTGTCGTAGTAGGGTGCTGGTTCATTAACACCCCTAATCCTCCATTGTTTACCAAAGGCAGCCATTGATCGATCGAAGTTTTTTTTCTTGTTGATCAGGAAATACGTTCGTACAGAAGATTTTGGTGGTGAAAAAGTGGAAATTTAAAGGCAGACAGGACACGCTACCAGCTATGGTGGGAAGAAGTGGAAAGGTCAGGCCAAGATAACCGTGTATATTTATTACCTTTACCACACAAATCCTGTTTTTACCGTGTCTATTTATTACCTTTAGCAACGCAAATTTTGTTTATCAATTATTTCTTATGTGATGGGAGTAATTAAATAAGTTCTGGTTAAAATATAACCAATTAACACTTTTGTCTCAATGGTTCTTCTTAAACTTGTAGTGAGTTCCTTTCTTTTGACTGACCCAGGTTCAAGCCTTGTTTGCTACAATTTATAATTTTTGATTGTCTAATAGTGGATGATAGGATTTATAAACTGGCTAGATTTTAATTCTTCAATAAATTGGAACAAGAACAAAACCGTATGAACTAACAAGAACATAACCGTATGAAGGTTCAAGCCTTGTTTGCTACAATTTATAATTTTTGATTGTCTAATAGTTAATGACAGGATTTATAAACTGGCTAGATTTTAATTCTTCAATAAATTGGAACAAGAACAAAACCGTATGAACTAACAAGAACAGAACCATATGAACTATAATTCCTCAGGAAGAACAGGAAGAATAGAACCGGATGAACTAGAGTTCTTCAGGATCAAGAGTAATTATTCAGTAATAGAACAGGATGAACTACAGTTCTTCAGGATGAACCGGATAAACTAGAGTTCTTCAGGATGAACTATATATACTATAGTTGTTATTTCTGTTCGTAGTCTATTGGAACTGAAAATGGTGAAGAAGCATCTCTTTTGCTACATCTCCTACATCGTTCCCCTTCTACAATCCAACATCTATATCCGGGCCATTTGAGTGACTGGTACCACCCAATGTTGCAACTAAAGTTAGATCTATTATTAATAACAATAATAAATCATAATTTATCAAGCACATTATAAATTAATCAAGGAATGAGTAAAAGAAAGAAAGGAGGGTAGTGAGATCAACTACCTTGTTCAAGTTTAGGGTTGCAACAAACAGGGCATGCAAACCTCATATGGGCCCTTACTGCTGATTGTTATAAAATTATATAATAACTTAAAATCTGCTCTCAGTAAAGCATTTGTATGAACCATTAGAGACACCTCGTCTCCATGGTTTCCACAATAACTTAAAATCTGCTCCCAGGAGATACTGAGCGCAATCTTTCCCTGCATAAGAAAAAATTACCAAATCTGAGACGAAAATTTCAATCGAACTTCAGTGGTGAAGATGATAACTTACCGTTTTCCACATACGGATGACACCAATTCCACATTTTTTTTCGGCGATGATGGACGAAAAGCAGAGAGAGAGATTGGGAGAAAAGGGGCATGGTGGAGATGATGATGAAAACTGATACAGAGATATAAGTAAATGAAATAATCATGATTTGTCACGCAACCAATGTTTAATATGAGTGGCCATATCACAAGATAATAAAAAATGATAAACATATAAACACAAATCTTCTCTTTTTCGCCACGCGTTTAATATTACCGTGACCATAAAATAGATTTTTGTCACTCACAACCTACCATTTAGTCACGGTTAATATATGTGGCCATAGGTAATAGATTTTTGTCACTCACAACCTACCGTGACCATTAGTCATCTAATATTTAGTCACACAACCTAATAACAGTTGCCATATGTACTAGCTTTTAGCCACATAACTAAGTAAAAAGCGTGGCCATTGCTCACATTTAGCCACACATAATATATACTTAATAGTTTTGTTTTCTTTTAATTTACTAAGTAATAAAATCTACTCTTTCGTCACACAACATTATTTAAGCGTGGCCATACATTCCTTTTTGGTCACACGAATAAAAAATCATAAAAATTCCGTCGCCGTTTGGTGCATTTCGCCACTCTTTTTTAAGTGTGACAAATAAGTGCCACATGTTTTTGTAAAACAGTGGCTAAAGCCACTGCAACTGATTGTTGTTGTCACATAAACAAAAAAATACGTGGCTAAAAGTGTCCAAAGGCTATATATTTGGCCACGGGTACAAAATATATGTGGCTAAAACGAGAATTTCTTACCTTTGGCCACGTTTTTTACAAAATAGTGGCTATGCGATATCAAAAAAACCGTGGCCAAAGCCACTTTTTGACGTAGTGATACAAGTCTATTGTATTTACTCTTGTGTTTCAACTCGTTATACATTGATTTCGTTACGACTAAGTAGATGATCTACCGCTCACGCATTTTCAAGTGGTATCAGAGCATTTGGTTTGCTCTACTGGTCGGAAATCATTGTTTTTCGGAGTTTTGAGTCAAATTTTCACGTTTTTAGAAAATAAGTACCATTTTGGAATTCATTTGATCATCTCGAGTGTGCTTTTCGTTAAAAAAATTGTTTCTAGATTGTTTCTATCGAGTTTTCTTGAATTCCTGTCGAAAATTCCAGTCAAAAACACCGAAAATCAAGAAAATGGTGTCGAGTGAGATAGTTTTCGTCTGAGGTTCAGACAACTTAGGAGTAACCGCTCTGAACTCGAGGTTTGGACGAAGTTCGGCGATATTCTAGTTTGATGAGAGTTCGGTGAGGTTCGAAAAGAGTTCGGTCACCTTTCGGCACAAGTTCGGTCCAGGGTCTGTTTGATTGTCCGAAGGTCAGGTTCGGAGGGCGTTCGGCGAGTTTAAGTTCGGACGAGGTTCGGAACGAACAGTAACCTGTTTTTCAAAATGTCCAATTTTCAAGCGTTCGCGGCTATTCAGAATTCGGTTCAAGCAACGATGCAAACTATAATGAATTATGATAATGAAATTGGAACAAGTCAGAAAGTTCCTAAATTGCTCAAATTGGAAGATTATCATAGTTGGGTTAAACGTTTTGAAGCTTACGTTGATACAAATGACATTGATATGTGGTTGGTGTTTACTGATCAATATGTCTATCCTAAGGATGAAAGTGGTGAACCCATTCTTCAAAGAAAGATGTCATCTGAACAAAAGAAAGCTTATCAAGCTGAAAAGAAAGCTTATGGCACTTTGTCGATGGCTTTGCCTAAAGAGTTACTTCATCAATTTTCTGGTTACTATACTTCAAAGAGTTTGTGGGATGCACTGGAAAAGAGATGTGAAGGTAATGATCAATATAAGAAGAGTCGTCAGAAAGTTTTAAAGAAAGAATTTGTTAGTTTCAAGCATTATTAGAACGAATCAATTCCTAATCTAATTGCCAGATTTGCTCACTTGATGAGTGAAATGCGTTTGGTAAGTCTTACAAAAGAAGAAGCTGATATGAAAGAAAAGATTTTGGAGGCTTTACCTGAGAAGTGGGAGAATTATGTAATGATGATTACCTATGATAAAGAATATCCGAGATTATCTTTCAATGATTTAATTCAACGAATTCAAGCCAGAGATATGGAGTTGATGGTGAACAAATCACTTCCTGCACAATTCAGAATCCTGTTGTGTATTTTGGTGATAATGATTCTACTATGAATGCTGGAAAATCAAATATTCTTAATTCTACACCTCCTACAGCATTCATTGCAGGTAAATCTGAAACTCCTTGTAATTCTGCTGGTTGTAATGTTTCTGTTCCGAGTTCTTCAACTCAAAATGCATTATCTGCCCAAACCACCGATGATTATAATGCTTTAATGTCTGCGTTGGTATCTTTATATTTCGGGGTTATTACCGGTGCTGTTAATAATACTGAGCTGACAAATGAAGATTACGATCAGATTGATTATGATCATTTAGAGCAGATGGATTTGAACTGGCAATATGCTATGTTAGTTCGGCGAACGAAGAAATTTTTCAACAGAACTGGCAAGAAAAGACTGAATCAGGATGGGAAGATTGGATTGGATAAGTCTAGGTGAAATGTTATAAGTGTTCTGTTTATGGTCACTTTGCAAGAGAATGTCCAAGTTCCATTGAGAATAAACTGAAGTCTAGTCAACATGCTTATATGGTTTTTCATTCACCAAGTGAAAATTCTAAAGTTGATGAGAAATCTGTTTCTTTTGACGAGGGATTAAATGAGGTGTATTGGCATCCAGATGAATTTGCTTGGAATGCAGATTTTGAGGCTAAAAGTAAATTTGCTCCAATTACAATTGCTTTGACTGCTCGTCATGTTGATGATGATAGCATTGAAAAACCGAGGTGGTGGGCAAAATACCTTGGTTGCGGAAGCGGATCGAGTCTTTGTTTAGCTCGTTTTTTTTTGAAACAAATGAACACCCGGATATGAACACGATGGTGTTTGAGATGTAAGGATGATGATGAGCAAAGCTAGTGTAAACATGGATATATGAAGAACAAGATAGATAGATAAACAAGGTGGAACGATAGATAACTAAAGATAATCGAATGATTACATTTTACCTACCCCACGCATTCCCGGGTATCATGAACTTACTAGGTGAGTTCATGAACCCTCGACAAGCTTCAAAGAACCATGACTAACTCTCTCTACACTCATACATGTATCATCAAGTCTTTCACATGAGAAAGACTTACAATTTATAATACAAACTCACTAAGGGCATAATAGTAAACTACCAACTAGTGACAATATTTAAACAATAAATAATATTCACTAGAACCTTTTCTTTAGTTGAGTCTTGTGTCTTGAGTTGCATGTTCTTCACCGTGTTGTCGGGACGGTAAATGTTAAGTGGCCGTTGAGTATTGATCACATCTATCCAAATCATGTTGGCTCGGTATCTCGATTCCCAACAAGCATTCTGACTGATTCTGACTCCAACTGGACAATATCAATGACTAAAGAGGTTAAAGTCGAAGAATCAAGATGTTTAGAATGTTTAAGGCTGAGTAACAAGATTGCAATTTTTGAGGAAAGGTCTAAATTGTCAACTGACGAGATTGTTGATCTAAAGAAAGAATTTGATGATTTTCAAAAGAAGTATTATGAATTGGTTCATGCTCATGACGCTGTTTTGAAAGAAAAGAGTCAATTGGCTGAAGAATGTGAGAAAGCCAAGGCTGAAGCGTTAGATGCAACTCAAGATTTTGAGAATGTATTTGAGAAGAGTTATCCAATTCAACAAAAATATGAAAAGGCTCATGCTCTTATTGTTAAAACTGCTGCAACTGTTGAGAAGCTTCAAAACAAAATTTCTATTCTTCAAGATGAAAATGTCCTTTATCGTGACAAGAATGAAGTGTTGACTAAAGATGTTGAGATCTATAAGAAAAAGAGAGAAAGTTTTCTTGAAGAGTTATTTGCTGAATGTAAATCAGAAAGCTACAAGCTTATGAATTTGATGATCTCAATGCGAAGTTCATCAAGTCACAAAAGGAGGTGTTTGAGGCTCAACAAAAGTTCAATGATTTGCAGTTGGGGATTTTGGAGTTGAAGAGGCAAGTGAATGTTGATACCTGATATGTGCGTTGTGTGAAGTATCAAGCAAAGTACAAGTTCAAGCCAAATCATACTTGGCCGAACCTGGTCCGAACCAGGAGTTCGGACTGGCCGAACCTGGGGTTCAGACATAGCTCGGCCAGTCGGGTATAAATTGTAGTTTGGACTTTGTAATTCATAGTTCCGAGCGTGTGAGATTCATTTTAAGTGTGTGTTTCTGAGGTGTATTCTCTGTGTCATTTCTAAGTTTTTTACTGATTGTAATTGTCCATTTATGATCAATAAAATAATCGGTTAATTACGTTTCGATGTCCGAATAGCTAGATTGAGTAGACGATCCGATGCTCACGCATTTTCAAGTGGTATCAGAGCTATCTGGTTCATTCTACTGATCTGTGGTTGCTATTTTTCGGATCTTTGAACGTTTTTGGTGTTTTCTCAATATTGTTTACATGTTTTGATCCTTTCTGGTGCTTTTTCGGTGTCAAATCTGTTTCTAAAGTGTTCCTTATCGGTTTTCCTGATCCACGGTTGCAAGTTTCATAAAAAACAGTCAAATTTCATGCGTTTTTGAAAAATTATGTCAAAGTTCGGAGAGTACTGGTCAATTTTTTTTTTGTTTTTCCTTCCGTCTCATTTTGCGGGGGAGTTGGTTTTTGCAAAAATACAAAAATAGTGTGTTGTTTTTCAAATGTTAAAAATGAAAATTTATAAATAGAGTTGTCATTTTTATGGGGAGAAATTTGAAAATACAAAAACATTGAAAAATGCAAAAATCCAAAAACATTGAAAATTGAGAAATTGTATCTGACATGATTGGGAAATGATGGTACATTGGCTTACATTGTCTGACTCATGGATAAAATAAATGAAAAAGCCATAAGACCATTTGATTGATGTGTAAGGTAGACTCGACAAATCCAAAAGTATTCAAATGTGATATACACTAAATCTGATGCTTGACCTAGTGGACAACATCTTGATGCATATCTCACGATCTATCAAGAATAAGATATGTGAAAAATAAAATGACAAGTCACTGTGTATACATGTGTTCATTTTGCAAAGATTTAAACTTGTTTGAATTTTCTTTATTTTGTCAAACGATCGGACTTTCTCTACGTGCTCACAAGGCCGTCCTGGTCGTTGTTCGTTTGACGTATCACTTTATTTTCTTTGGTGTTTCGTATAACTCATCAGACTTTCTCTGCGTGTCCACAAGACCGACCTGATTGTTGTTGAGTTATACAATTTCAACTTGTTTTATTTTCTTATTTTGTTAAATCCGAGGCCTTATCTGCGTATCGAAAGATCGACCTTAAGGTAGACGATTTTACATTCTTATTTCTTTTTGCATGGAACACAGTTGACTATATCATGAATACAATCATTATGTGATCAATATCACAAGTGAAATCATAAAATGTGATAAGCGAAAACATATCTGAGTATGTTTGATAGTGTGAGGTACACTGGTCAATGCAAATCTAATCAATACTTTAACATATCCTGGTGTTATGAGTATGATTTTTCCTGAGTTTAAAGTTGGACAAATTATATTTGCAATCGACATGGATTATGTGTCACACCCCAACCGACGGCGGAAACGTCAGGGCATCATGATTGTCCATAAGCACATGACACAAATTAAAGTTTCATTATTTAATAATATCCAATTCCAAAATCATACATTGAATATAAATAACATAAACAAATAAAATAGGTTCTGATTTATTTAACTAGGTCTGATAGCGAGCGTCCTATGTGTAGCATTAATCATGAAAGCTTGATTCTCAATAACCTGAAAAACACGCAAAAAGGGTCAACTATTTACATAGTTGGCGAGTCATATGTTTATTAGAAAACAGTTTAAGAAAAATATTTGATAAGGATTTGCAAAGTCATACTGTTTAACTAAATATGCAAGTATTACTCTAATTACACATGTATTCGTCACCCAGTACAAAATGATGTTCAATTCCCTCAAAGGAATCTCTACAATTATGATGTTTAGTTTCCTCAAAGAAACCTCTACGATTATGATGCTCATGAGACTTACAAGTGTTCAATTCCCTCAAAGGAATCTCATCGATTGCTCATGAGGCTTACCAGTACAGGTCCCTGTACGGTATAATATCGATAAATACAAGCAATTTATTTAACAGTACTTGATTGAAAAAGGTTGCACAAAGTCATACATGAATAGACATTTATGCACACATATTCATCCCATAAACATATATTCATCACATAACGGATATTCATCACATAAACAGATATTCAACACATAAACAGGACGCCTGATTGATGGTTCACAAACCAACAATCGGTAAGAATGTTTTTCCGCGTGTTCAATTCCCCTCTCGAGGAACCTCTAGGATTACTGTTCCATTCCTCTCAGGAATCTCAGCGTTGGGACGATGTTCAGTCCCTGGCAAGAACCTCAACGTCATCATGTTCCTTTCTTCGCAAGGAACCTCACGTTTGATGCTCCGGATCCTTAAGCATAAAGTTTCCCAAATAGCATACAAGATCAAGCATGGAAAATATATATTCTCACGATAACACACAGATACACACAAGTAAATGTATTCATCAGTATTTGATTTGCATAAAAAGTTTGAATGTTTGAATTATTAAAGTTTCGCAAGGATTCATGATGATAAACATTCTAAATAATATTATTTACTGGAAAATAAAGTAATGATGTTTGAAAATGTTTATGCGTGTTTTCCACCCCAAAATGGTTTGGAAAATTTAAGGAAAAGGGGGGCTATGAACTCACCTTGGATTGCACGGCAAGATAATCGTCTAAATCCGGTAAATCCTTAAGAGTAAATACCTAATAAGCTTATAATCATAAGTGCGTGTCTATTGTACTAACGACGCGACCTATATGACGGCGATTGTGTCGTTTGGTTCGATTTACGTGCCAATTACCAAGATTGACAAGTGGCGCGGTGGTGAATCCGGTAATCATCAAAGTTGTTTATTTAAGACTAAACATCCATGTGGTTAGGAAAAAAAAAACGTTTTATCTCACGTTAGTTTTTTTTCCCCTAAAAATATACACGATTAATTATAAAACGTATATATATAGGTTCTTCACATACAAATATATGTATATTAATTGCTACTTGAATCAATCTGTAATAGTTAAATGTTTAAATACAAGGCAAGCAAAAATTCCAATTAGCGTTATTTAGTCAACATCCACATATATGTATATTTATCTATATGAATAAAATAAGTTTTAAACGACTTTTAACGATTAACCAACCGGATAAATATTTGATTTACTCTTAAGAATTCATGGATACAGAGTGTAACCATAAGTGGAATGTGTTGATGTTTACGGGGTTTAAAACACGTTTGGAATTGTTCGGGAACCAATTGCACACCATGGATAATAACAAAGGAGATTAGTAAAAAGAATTGTAGGTGGTGGGGTTAGAACCCATAACCCTTTGGTTGATGGTCAGCAACTTACCATTCGGACAATTTGAAATTTGGTTTTAGCACCACAAACTAACTAGATAAACTATAACGGTCGGATCTTCTCTTCCCCCACCAAAAACCCTACTTGACCCGTCCTCCATGGATGAAATCAGAAATGTCGGGAGATGAAGATCGAGACTAATATGGATCATAAACAGGGGAGTTTATGTCATACCTTTGAGGTGGGAACGAAATAGAAGCAGAAGATGACGATGATAAAGCTTCGTGTACGGCTTAAATCGAAGCTCGTTCCTTCAACTGTTCTTAGCCGGTTGACGTTCTTCAATGGTTGAGGCGTCTAGCATTAGCTACACAACGATCAGTGGGTGTTGAAATGAGGGTACGTAGATGGTAGTAACAAAACAAAAGCGGCGATGGAAGGTGGGGATTGGAGACAAGGTGAACGGTTTCCTTTGCGGGTTCTTGAGAGCTCATGGTGGTGTTTGATCGTGACTGGAATTTGTGAACAGAGGGTAATATGATGTGAATTTCAGTTCTAGATGAGAGATCATTTCTCTTGATTAACACTTACTCATTCAAGGATTTGATTAATTGATTATTAAAGCTCGAGGTGTAACCGGCGAGAAGCATTTACGGCAATAATGAAGACATACAATTTTGTTTCAAATTCTTTACAATGAAGTTTGAGTTGTTGACGAAATAAACCCTCTAGATTATATATGCGCATACCAGACCCCCAGGGTTTATAATTTAATTTATTTCATCCCTAAATCATAACATTTAGCCCACACTTATTTGTAATATACTATTTTTATAGATTTACGATAACATGTATCCATGACATACTAATTCTACAAAATATCAGTAAAGATTTTATGCTACTCCTTAGTTTATAAAATAATATTAATTTTTTGATTTTCTTATAAAAAACTACTTAGATAACACATATTTAATGTATACAAAAGAAAATAATAATTACATGTTAAAAGTCTTAAAATTTATTTCTAATTGTTTCTATTAAAATGATTTGTCATATATGAAATAAGACAAGTATTCTCCCAAATTGTTATCGCTTGATAATGAATGAAATTATCTGAATTTATCAAATTTGGGTCGGGTTACCGACAAAGATATTTGAAGGATGTCACAGTATCCCCTACTTAAGGGAATTTCGTCCTCGAAATTTATGACCAAAAAGTCTTGAGGAAAAGGTAAGGGTATAGTTGTGATTACATGAAAGGCATAAAATGCAAGCTATGATTTTATATTGTTGGATTTAAACTCAAGTGATGACCACTCGCACAAAAAAAAAAAAGATCTAACGTGAAAATCTAAAGTTGAGGGTGAAGGGGAATAAATAATTGTCTTGATGAAAAGACTATAAGAATCTTTCGATTTCAAATTTGGATTCCAAGGTTGAAAGACATTACATAGAGTTGAAATAGTCTCAAGCATGCATAATAAGTTTCACTTGATAAAAGGCTCCTTTAACTTTTTGTCAAGGTCAACAAAGATAACACATAACCTCAAGTGACACGAATAACGCTACTCTTGATAACATAACAGGAACACTTATATATAGGATGTACCAGTGGCGTATCCACCATGCCCCTATCATATTGCATTCATCTCGTTATCCTAAATCACCCTAGGCTCTATGTTATAGTTCACGACAGGAATTACTATGATTCTCATGCACTAAATTTTTATATGTGTGCACCCGTAATCACTAAAATCGTTGCATAGTCTGCATAGCTCGCCTTATTGTGTGTAGGACAGCATAGAACTCAGATTTCCTAAATCATGGTTGTTGTTTCATGCACAAACAATGTCTATAAGACATTAATAATCAAATAGCTAATGTTCATAGATAATAAGTCTTGCATACACATGTTCAAGGAAAGGCAAGATTGCATGCAATCATATTCACGAACTAAATCAAGTTCATATGCGATGAGATTACAATTTCACATGCAATGAAATAATTCAATTCTCAAGTAAATGATTATCAAGTTCACAAGTAGTGGAACATCAGGTTCCCAAGTAATAGGTACCAAATTTCTATGTAATCATATTGCAGACAATCATGCTCACCAAATAATGAAGTTCGCATATAATGAAATATCGTATTCATATGAAATCATGAAACAACCAAGCTTGCTGTAACTGAATATCGAAATCATGATGATAAAATCATAGAATAACCAAGTATATACATGAATATTGGAACCATACATGATCATAAAATAAAATTTTAGCATAACCGAATAAGTAACTGAATATTGGAAATCATGGTCATGAAATCATAGAATAATCAAATGTGTAAATGAGTATCGCATTTATTATAAATCCAATCTTTGAATTGTTCTTGTTTTATCTAAATATTTGAGCAAAAAAAAAACGCAATGTGCAGGTGGGTAATGGGTTGATTAGGGTAAATCCTCGGTCCGACTCCTAGTACCACCTCCCAAAACACCATCAGTGTTTATATATAGGGTGTACCGCAGCTACCCACCACACCTTCGGTATTCTAGAGGTGTACTAGTCACCTACCAATACTACCCTTCCAATACATGTTCTTCACTTAGAAACTAAGTGTTGACGAGATTGAAAAATCGAAAGACAAATGGAGTAAAGAAGATTTAAAAGTACAAGGATGTACTGCCTCATAAAGTGATTGTGTACGTGTGTGATTGTGAATGAGATTAGGGTTTCAAATAGCATCAAGTAGAATTACTTATGGACATAAAATGTAAGACATGAGATACTCATGCTTGGACACCTAAGCTATAGTCTAGGTCACCATGTCTAATAACCTAATTCCCTATATCCATGGCTCTGATACCAATCTGTCACACCCCAACTAACGGTGGAAACGTCAGGGAATGATGATTGTCCATAAGCATATGACACTAATTAAAGTTTCATTATTTAATAGTATCCAATTCCAAAATCATACATTGAATATAATTAACATAAACAAATAAAATAGGTTCTGATTTATTTAACTTGGTATGATAGCGAGCATCCTAAGTGTAGCATCAATCATGAAAGCTTGATTCTCAATAACCTGAAAAACACGTAAAAGGGGTCAACTATTTACATAGTTGGTGAGTCATATGTTTATTAGAAAACAGTTTAAGAAAAATATTTGATAAGGATTTGCAAAGTCATACTGTTAAACTAAATATGCAAGTATTACTCTAATTACACACGTATTCGTCACCCAGTACAAAATGATGTTCAATTCCCTCAAAGGAATCTCTACGATTATGATGTTCAGTTTCCTCAAAGAAACTCTACGATTATGATGCTCATGAGACTTACAAGTGTTCAATTCCCTCAAAGGAATCTCATCGATTGCTCATGAGGCTTACCAGTACAGGTTCCTAGAAAACGGTATAATGTCGATAAATACAAGCAATTTATTTAACAGTACTTGATTGAAAAAGGTTCCACAAAGTCATACATGAATAGACATTTATGCACACATATTCATCCCATAAACATATATTCATCACATAACGGATATTCATCACATAAACATATATTCAACACATAAACAGGACGCATGATTGATGGTTCGCAAACCAACAATCGGTAAGAATGTTTGTCCGCGTGTTCAATTCCCCTCTCGAGGAACCTCTAGGATTACTGTTCCGTTCCTCTTAGGAATCTCAGCGTTGGGACGGCATTCAGTCCCTGGCAAGAACCTCAACGTCATCATGTTCAGTTCTTCGCAAGGAACGTCACGTTTGATGCTCCGGAGCCTTAAGCATAAAGTTTCCCAAATAGCATACAAGATCAAGCATGACAAATATATATTCTCACGATAACACACAGATACACACAAGTAAATGTATTCATCAGTATTTGACTTTGCATAAAAAATTTGAATGTTTGAATTATTAAAGTTTCGCAAGGATTCATGATGATAAACATTCTAAATAATATTATTTACTGGAAAATAAAGTAACGATGTTTGAAAATGTTTATGCGTGTTTTCCACCCCAAAATGGTTTGGAAAATTTAAGGAAAAAGGGGGCTATGAACTCACACTGGATTGCACGGCAAGATAATCGTCTAAATCCGGTAAATCCTTAAGAGTAAATACCTAATAAGCTTATAATCATAAGTGCGTGTCTATTGTACTAACGACGCGACCTATATGACGGTGATTGTGTCGTTTGGTTTGATTTACGTGCCAATTACCAAGATTCACAAGTGGCGCGGTGGTGAATCCGGTAATCGTCAAAGTTGTTTATTTAAGACTAAACATCCATGTGGTTAGAAAAAAAAAACGTTTTATCTCACGTTAGTTTTTTTTTCCCTAAAAATATACACGATTAATTATAAAACGTATATATATAGGTTCTTCACATACAAATATATGTATATTAAAGCTTCGTGTACGGCTTAAATCCGAAGCTCGTTCCTTCAACTGTTCTTAGCCGGTTGACAATCTTCGATGGTTGAGGCGTCTAGCAGTAGCTACACAACGATCAGTGGGTGTTGAAACGAGGGTAGATGGTAGTAACAAAAACAAAAGCGGCGATGGAAGGTGGGGATTGGAGACGAGGTGAACGGTTTCCTTTGCGAGTTCTTGAGAGCTCATGGTGGTGTTTGATCATGACTGGAATTTGTGAACAGAGGGTAATATGATGTGAATTTCAGTTCTAGATGAGAGATCATTGCTCTTGATTAACACTTACTCATTCAAGGATTCGATTAATTGAATATTAAAGCTCGAGGTGTAACCGGCGAGAAGCATTTACGGCAATAATGAAGACATACAATTTTGTTTCAAATTCTTTACAATCAAGTTTGAGGAGTTGACGAAGTAAACCCTCTAGATTATATATGCGCATACCAGACCCCCAGGGTTTATAATTTAATTTATTTCATCCCTAATTCATAACATTTAGCCCACACTTATTTGTAATATACTATTTCTATAGATTTACGATAACATGTATCCGTGACATACTAATTCTATAAAATATCAGTAAAGATTTGATGCTACTCCTTAGTTTATAAAATAATATTAATTTTTTTTTTGTTTTTCTTATAAAAAAAAGTACTTATATAACACATATTTAATGTATACAAAAGAAAATAATAATTACATGTTAAAAGTCTTAAAATTTATTTCTAATTGTTTCTATTAAAATGATTTCTCATATATGAAATAAGACAAGTATTCTCCCAAATAGTTATCGCTTGATAATGAATGAAATTATCTGAATTTATCAAAAATGGGTCGGGTTACCGACAAAGATATTTGAAGGATGTCATATTATGTGCTACAATAATCGAAACTGAAATGTAGTTCAGCATGTTATGTCAATATGATCCCATGTTGTGATCTTTCTCGCAAGACAAAAATAGTGTCTGATTCAGTATTTCATTTACATTTCTTATCAGAAAATACCAAAAACGATTTTAGGTGTGTTTTGATATAAAGTTTCTAAAAGCCAAAACGATTTTGTTTTTGATTTGTTTTCGATTGATCAACACGGAATACAAAATAAATTTCAAAATCAAAATATCTTGGAGTCTCGAAGAGACGTTTTGCGCCAAGATTATTTATGTTGGCAGGTTTTTAAGTGGAAAGAGAACATCACAACTTCAAGTCTTCTGAAGATTGTTGATAAAGAGATTACACACGATGCAAATCAAGTATTCAAGATTAAACTCATCGTTAAGATCGAGTAAGAGTTTGATTGAAGATACAAGATACAAGTTTTAGAAGGAAGATGATACTGCACATGTCGAGGGGGAGTTTGTTGATACATGGTTCCTGATCGTCATGTAAAGTATCGAATACAAGGCGGAGACAAGCAAGTTTGATGTGGTCCGAACTCCTGGCGAACCTAGGGCTCGGACAGGTCCGAACCTGGAGTTCAGACCAGCGGGTTTCAGCAACTATAAATATGTGTCTTGTATAGAATTGAGTAGCTTCTTGGTCATATCTTCTAAGTGTCTTTGTATAAACACTCTGTGGTTAATACAAGTCTATTGTATTTACTCTTGTGTTTCAACTCGTTATACATTGATTTCGTTACGACTAAGTAGACGATCTACCGCTCATGCATTTTCAAACTCTAAGGTTTAAGAAAAACAAAGAAAAGAAAGTAAAGATAGTTAGATGATCATGATCTTTAGATAACTTCAAGTTTTACAAGTGTTAGTTGTCAAGACTTGTGGATCATTTGGGATGGTTTAGATGAAATAAAACATAAAAGAAGTGGTTTAAAAGACTCACAAAGGTGAGGAAATGGAAACCGAACAAGAGGAGGAAGAAGGTGGTGGCTCGGCTCGTGGTGGTTTGCGACAGTCCACAGCAGTGGCGCAGTAGCCAGCAGCTGCAGTGGGTGGTACGGCGGCAACAACAACAGCACCTCGATGGGAGACAACAGCAGCAAAAATCGCGATGGTGGTGGTGGGTTGTAGTGTTGCCGAGAGGGAGAAGGAAGAAGAAAAAGGGTGACGATAGGGGGGGGGGGGTTCGGTGGCGGCAGCAGGAGCAAAGGTGGGTGGTGGTATTTGGTGCTTCCTTGTTCATCGAGAAAGAAGAAGAGAGAGTGAGAGTAAGGTTGGTGATTTTTGTGAGGAGGCCAAGCTCTTTATCACAATTGCTAGTAAAAGATCTCTAACTTAGAGTTTTATAAAAACTAAATATGTAGGTGAAAGTTTTTATATAAAACTTGTCATGTTTTATAAAAGGGTTTAAGTATTGTGAAAATTTATAAACCATAAAATTATTTGGGGGAAATAATTCACAACTTTTATATTTGACTAATGTATAAAAATGGTAGAAGTTCATAACAATTTTATAAAAATAAAATATATAAAAGGTGGAAACCTTTTTTATAAATTTAAGGCAAAGTTGGTGAGCCAATATATTTTTAAAATTAATCCATTGGGCTTGGGATTTATATTGGGCCTAAACTTTTGAAGAAAAAATGTATTTGGGTCCGCTTGTCGGTTTTGGGCCGTACGGGTCCAGATGGGGCACCGGTTCGAGGCCCGGGCCCGTTGTGCATCAGTTGGGTTTATGATCACCACGATCATTCGGATTATCAAGTTTATGTAACGGGTCAAGGTTTCGGGCTCGGTTTCATTGGTTTAGGCTCATTGGCCCTAGTTGGGCCCAACGGGGTTAACGGTTGAGGATTTGGCATTAAGTCTTGACAACGATTTCAGTTTGTGATGCTTTTATTTCGTAAAATAATTATTCGAGTCGGTTACATCTGTTTTTTTTTTCAGAAATTAGTTTCAGTTTTCAATTTTGCACAAGTGTTAAGGTTAACTTTTTCAGTTTGTCAGTTCGCGACAGTTTTAAGCTCGACCGTCCAAATTGTTTAAAACCGAATAGTTTTAAACATACGATCGCTTATCAGTTTTCCGTATCGGTTATACAAACGTACGGCACCAGTTCTGGATAAAATATAGAAATACATTTTATATTTATTTTTCTTGTTATTGAAATTCCATGATCTATACATGAAATCTCTATGCATTTTACGAGTATACGCTTTTAGTACAAATGCAGAATTTTGAAAATGAGTGAGCATCGGATCGTCTACTCGATCTAGCTATAACGTAATCGAAATGTAATTAACCGATTGTTTTATTGATTGAATAGAACAATTACAACCACTCTAACACTCAGAATACAGACTCAGAGAAGACACCATAGAAACACATACTTAACTCTGCTCTCTAAGACTCTACACACACTCGTCATGCCAAATATAAAGACCAAACACCTATTTATAGCCTGCTGGCCGAACTCTAAGTTCGACAGGTCCGAACTCCAGATTCGGACCAAGTTCGCCAGCAGTATATCTTGCCTTGAACTTTGGTCTTGTCTTGTCTTGTATCTTCACATGACATCATCTGGTTTGATACTTCGAACGACGCACATATTATGTATCAACAAACTCCCCCTCGTCGTGTGCAGTATCTCTTCAACATTTCAAAACTGTATCTTCAATCAAACTCCCCCTCAAGTGTAGAATCTGCTCGTCCAACGAAATGAATCTTTGAACAAACTCCTCCTCAACTTGATCGTAGCTTGATCTTGAATACTTGACAATGTCTGGTGATTCTTTGGTCTTTATCAACATCTTCAGAAGACTTGAAGTTGTGATATCCTTCACTTTAGTAACTTGCTCAGAATTTAAATAATCTTGGCGCAAACGTCTCTTTGAGACTCCAAGATATGATTTTGAATATTTTGGATTTGTATCACGTATTGATCAGATCGAAAATAAAGCAGAAACAAAATCTTTTTGGCTTTTAGAAAATTTATATCAAAACAAACCTAAAATCTTTTTGATTTTTCAAACTTATGCTAAAACACACCAAAAATCTTTTTGTACTTTTCTGACATGAAATGAAATTGTAATACAGAATCAAACTCTAATTTTGGTTTGAGAAAGATCACTAAACGGGATCATATTGATCATGACGTACTGAACTATACTTCAATTTCAACTAATTGAAGCACATAAGTCATGCTGATTGCCGGTATAATTTGTCCATCTTAAACTCAGGCAGAATCATACTCATAACATTTGGATATGTTAAGGTATTGATTAGATTTTGCTTTGACCAGTGTATCCCACACTATCAGACATATTCAGACATTTTCTTTTTACTTTTTCTTTTTCCTTTTCTTTTGTGTGATTACACTTGTGAATTTTCACAAAGTATAATATTTTTATGAAATTGTCAACTGTGTTCCATGCAAAAAGAAATAAGAACGTTAAATCATCTACCTTAAGGTTGATCTTTCGATACAAAGATAAGGCCTCGGATTTAACAAAAAAAGAAAAATAAAACAAGTTGAAATTGTATAACCAAACAACAATCAGGTCGGTACTCTTGTAAACGCAGAGAAAGTCTAATGAGTTATACGAAACACCAAAGAAAATAACACAGAACGTCAAACGAACAACAATCAGGTCGGTCTTGTGGACACGCAGAGAAAGTCCGATCGTTTAACAAAATAAAGAAAATAAAACAAGTTTAAATCTTTGCAAAATGAACACATGTATACAAAGTGACTTCTCATTTTCTTTTTCACACTTATTCTTATTTTTGCGTCATGAAATATGCATCAAGATGTTGTCCACTTGATCAAGCATAGTATTTAGTGTATATCACATCTGAATACTTTCTGATTTGCCAAGCCTACCAAGCACATCAAACAATGATCTTATGGCTTTTTCATCTACTCTATCCATGAGTCAGATACGTAAGCCAATGTACCATCATTTCCCAATGATCAATTTCTCATAATTTTTTTATATATTTTGCATGTAATCACCTTCCTTTTATATTTTGCATATATTCACCTTCTTCCCATAGCATGCATTGTCTCATTTTCTCCCCCTTACAATGAAAAACTCCATTTGGATTTTTCATTTTACAAAAATATGACTCTATTTTGGCTTTTTGACTATTTTGTAAATAAAAAAATTTTGATCAATCAATACGGATACCTCGTTATGTAAAATTTCAGACAACGTGCAGGTTAGTAAGATATTTCATGAAATTTAAGTTAAGTAGAATACTCCTCCATCAACAACTTTTGCAATCGTCGATAGGTCTTCTAGAAGTACATGCACACTTGTTAAACTGATTAGTTCTTAACTTGACCTGAAGCAACAGCTTCTGGTCGACCAGTGTCCTGAATTTGCTTCGCAACCACCTTAGATTTCCATTGTTGTTGCTTTGGTAATTCTGGTTTTGATGAAGTTATCACAGGTGACTGTGAAGAAGAACCTACATTTTGTACCTTTTGAAACATAGGAACACAACGTTTTTGTTTGAGAAAGAATGTAGACTCAACTTCATAAAAAAGTCAGCCTTGTTCATCAAAGAACTTTGTTTGGGCAGGTTTACCAAAAACTGGACTCTTTTGAAATCTTTGAGACGAATTAGCCGGAAGTGGACAATCTTTTTCCATATGCCTTTTTGGCGGCAAACATAACATAATCGTTTAGTTTTGTCCCAATGTTTAGGTGCCTGCAAAGAGTTACAAACATGAATATCTCGAACATGATCAGAAAAAGAATCATATACCTTCCGGCGGTGATCATGAACCCATTTAGATGTTGGGATTCGAGAATGAGAACCATCAGAAGAAGATCTTGCATTTGGATTCTTCATGTTTGATGAAACAGCATCTTTGACAAAGACTTCAGAAATCTTTTTGCATCGACGCAATGAAGAGGAAATTCTTGATCAGAAAATAATTGATCTGAACCTTTGAGCTTGTAGAATCGCTCAGGTTGAACTTTTTCAGCCTTGAAGATTTCCATTTTCACTTGCTTCATTTTTATCTTCTTTAGATTTTGAGAAGAGGAACCTTGATCACCAGCATTTGCAACAACCTTTTGTTGAAATCCCAAACCAACTCTTTTGCCAGAAACTGTCACCTCAGGTGTAGATGTCATATGCCCATTCTTGGCCAATCGAGAGAATTCATCTTTGACTTTGTTAACATTTTTCTGCTCAAAGAAAATCGTCTCATCAAATTCCGGTTGAGAACAAATCTTCTCACTCGAAGTAGCTGACTTCTCATTTTCAGCCGCAGAAGAACCCGAAACAAATTGCGGAGCTGGAGGAACTTCAGATTTCTTTCCTTTCTTCTTTTTAGCTTTCTTGGTTTTCTTTTTCTTAACAACCTTCTCTTCTTCTTGAACAGATGATGAAAAATTAGAATATTCATAATCCTCAACCTTTTCTTTCACTTCTTTGAAAGCTTCTTTGATATGAGCAGGGGGTGAAGCAATTTTGTTAAACATCTTTTCAAAATTTGCATCATTAGCTAAGAAGCTTGTGAACACTTGAGAATTTGAAACATTATTCAGCAATCAATTAGCATCAATCACTTGAATCTTTAAGTCTGAAATTTGATGTTGAGCTGCAACTAACTCTTGCTCAGTAGCAATCAACCTCTTTGCAACCTTATGTGTCTTAAATTTCTACATGCGGAGATTTTCCATTCCCTCAAACAATTCTTTCTTCAATTTATCTTCATTCCGCTTTTGAATCTCCAAATTTGCAGTTTGAACTTTATTAACACTAACCAACTCCCGCTTCTCATCCAACAACTTTTCCATATCAACTTGATACGCTTCAGTTTTAGCAATGTATTCTACAGAATCCTTTGTGAGCATATCAAGCTTGATTTTTGATTTGTCAAACAAATTTTGAAAATCAGTAGCAGCATCTTCTGAATCAAATTTCCATTTCTTAACTTGTTTAAACAGCTCCTCCTTCTCTTCCTGTAATGTTTCATCCTTTATTTCCAGCATCTTTACATCTTCTTTGACTGAATAAAGAACTTCATTAAGCATAGTCACTTCCTTCAATAAAGAATCATTTTTCAACATAAATTCCTTCTCATTCTTCTTGGAAATCTCCAATTCTTCTTTTACCAACTTCAATTCCTCAGAAAGCCCTTGAATGTCATTTACTAACGAAGCATTTTCTTTCAACAAACTTTCCATATTCTCAGCGGATTCATAAGAACTTGGTTCTAAACTTGTATTTGAACTTGTATCCAAACAATAATCTTCTTGTTCATCATGAGTGACAATCAAAGCGGGTGAATCAAATTGTTTTACCCAATCATACACACCATCATTTTGAACTATTAAAGCTGTCTTGTTTGAATTACTTGAAGATGGTTGAGTAGGACCGGGTTTTCTAACAGGTGCCTGTTGACATTCCTTTGCAAAATGTCCAAGCTTTGAGCACTTATAACATTTCAATTTTGATTTGTCAAAACCTAAATTTCCATTAAAATCAGAAGTTGTTCTTCCATGTTTCTTGAAAAACCTCTTTGATCTTTGACCCAACATTGCATATTGCCAAGATAGATCTAATTCATCTAGCTGATCATCATCAAGTGCATCAAGATCATCCCTTGTTAATTTTGCATCAGCAACATTTTTGATAACCAAACCAAAAGATGAAGAAATCAAAGCAACAATCATTTTAACATAATCATCCGTTGATTCAGCAGAAAAAGCATTATGACTTGATGATTCTGGCATTGTAAAGTTACAACCCCTTGATGAATTATAATCCGAATTTCCAAAAATCTTTCCAATGAAAGCAATACGAGGTGCTGAACTCAAACTTTGTTTAGCTTTAGATGTCATACTAGCAGCATTCTCATCATGATACAATTCTGGATTTTGCAGATTTGCTTTGGACTTATTGGAATTCATCATTTCCATTTCACGAGCATGGAGTTTACCAGTTAGATCATGAAATGTTAATGTGGAAAATTCTTTATCATGTGTAAGCAGCAACACATAATTTTCCCATTTTTCTGGTAACGCTTCCATAATCTTCCCTTTTAGGTCTTCATCAGTTTTCTTAATACCCACAATCTTTAATTCACTTATAATATGTGACAATCTTGAATCAAGAGCTGTAATGTTTTCATTCTCGTAATGCTGAAAGTTATCAAATTCTTTACTCAACACCTTTTTCCGACTTTTCTTGTATTGATCGTTCCCTTCACACCTTGCTGATAAAGCATCCCACAATTGTTTTGACTTATTGCACGTACTAAGTTGATGTAACAAATCACTGGGTAATGCCATCGTAAGATAACCGAAAGCCTTTTGTTCAAGCTCATATAATTTCCTTTTAGCAAGATAAAAGGTATGTACTTCTTTGAAATCTCCTTGATCAATTGGATGTTGATAGAGCTTTTTAAGTGGAATCCACAAATCGATATCATTCATGCTTATGTAAGCAGAAAATCGTTGCTTTCAATTTTGATTATCTTCCAACTTCAATAATTTTGGAACTTTCTGACTTGTTCCGATTAAATTATCAAAATTCAGCATTGTCTGCATTGCGTTTTGCATAGCGGCAAACGCTTGAAATTCCAACATCGTTGATAATTTGAATTATGTTTGTCCGAACCTTTCCCAAACCTAAATCTGTGATCCGAACTTGTTCCAAACTATATCCGAACCTTCAACGAACCTTGATTAACCGTCAAAATCTCTCTGAACCCTTACCGAAATTGTTCCAAACTCTTTCAAAACACAAATCTATCCGAACCTCGACCGAACCTCTCACGAACCAGAAAATTTCCAAACTTTGACTGAACCACGACCGAACCTTGTCCGAACTCTATATGATATCCGTTCGAACTAGGACTTCGGAGCGGTTATGCCGAACGTGAACAGTAACAGCCGAACCTCAACATAATTTTCTCAAAACGTTCGATTTTGGACTGATTTTGACGAGATTTGCAGCAGTAGATCAGACAAAGTGATAAGAAATGATTTAGGAGCAAAATTTTCACAAAAACCGTGACCAAAATGATCAAGAACTTGTGAAAACACTCAAATCACCAAAAATACACGTTTTGTTTCAAAACATCCGAAAATAGCAACCACAGATCAGTAGAAAGAACCAGAAATCTCTGATACCACTTGAAAATGAGTGAGCATCGGATCGTCTACTCGATGTAGCTATAACGGATTCGAAACTTAATTAACCGATTGTTTTATTGATCGAATAGAACAATTACAACCAGTCTAACACTCAGAATACAGACTCAGAGAACACACCACAGAAACAGATACTTAACTCTGCTCTCTAAGACTTTGCACACACTCGTCATACCAAATACAAAGACCAAACACCTATTTATAGATTGCTGGCCGAACCCTGTCCGAACTCCAAGTTCGGCAAGTCTGAACTCCAGATTCGAACCAGGTTCGCCAACAACATATCTTGCCTTGAACTTTGGTCTTGTCTTGTCGCGTATCTTCACATGACATCATCTGGTTTGATACTTCACAGGACGCACATACTATGTATCAACAGATTTGGTTTACGTCATCAGTTAACAGTCAGGCACAGTAATTAACAGTTTAGACAGTAATCAGATCAGTTAATGCACATTAATACTTAATTTGAAAGTCAAAGTAAACGGTTTGACCTGGATTTTCGAACGAGGTGTCACAACAGATACGAAGCATGGCACATACATATATACATATATACACACACAGAAATAGAAGCACACCGTTAGACACACATACATACATATATATATATGTGTGTGTGTGTGTGTATATATATATTAATAAAGAGAAACAAATGACTACCTAACAGCAGCAAGCACATACGCCATCACACAACTAAATCCAAACATGCATTTACAAAGACACACATGAAAAATAGAAAACCAAAGGAAAGTAGACATAAATATAAACAGACATACCGTGCTCAATGTTCTTGCCAGGAAAATGCTGTAACAATATAGAAAGGCAGATAGAAATCAGAATGAGAACAAAACAGAGAGGCAGAAACCAGAAAATATGTTAGAGCTAATGACAAAAGAAAACATATGCATGAAAGAAATGATCACAATGATATACAAAACATGGCAAAGCTAATGACAAAAGAATACATATGCATGAAAGAGATGATCACATCACAACAAAAGAAGGGAAATTAACACATAATCAACACATTGTTTTATCAAAAAAAAAATTAAGAGTGACTCCCTTTAGTCTACAAAATCTGAAGCAGACAATACACAAAAAATGTTAGACCTAAGAAAACATATGCACGAAAGAAGAGAAATGAACACATCCTTTTACGGTAAAAAATATATGATAGTTACTGCCTTTAGTGTAAAAAACCTAAACAACACAAAAACCTAAGAAAACATATGCATGAAAGTAGAGAAATCAACACATCCTTTTAGGCAAAAAATATTTTAGCAGTAACAAAAATATAAATCAAAACCACACAAAAAGAGAAATAAAAACATGGCTTTAGTGTAGAGAACCTAAACAACACAAAAAGAGAAATCAAAACCACACAAAAAGAGAAATGAAAACATAGCATGAAAAAGCAAAAGTGAAAACTGATCCAACATCTGTACATCTGTATAAAGGTGGAATTTTAAAAATGGGATGTCGCATTTTGGTTAAATAAAAATTCGGTGTAGATGTATAACAGTGCATTTTCAAAAAAAGGTATCCCACAACTACTGTGAAGAACAACAAGACACCCATAATTTTTCCAAGAAGAATAGGAAAAACCCTTCAAGCAAACCGGTCAAATAGAGCTTATAATCCCCAACACACAACTCCTTCCACGAAATAATACAATCCCCAACATAGCCAACATATGACAGAGGTATAAATGGAAGAATGGAGCGTAAAAAATCTGGAAGACGAAGATACTCACCAGCCTACATGAAGACGATGGATGCGATATGGTGTCACACCCCAGTTTCTCCAACCGAGATGCGACTAACCGACATCAAATTCAAACTAGCGGATGTCATCGGATCAACTACATAAGGAACATTTTTATTTAAACAGATAAAGTTTAAGGCAATGGGCGTAACCCTTTCATGAAGTCAGAGTTAATACAAGTTTTTAGGAAATAAAATACAAGTACATCGTGTTATACCCTGAATTTTCGGCTGGTAATCCAGGGTACAGGTATAGACCTAGGGCAGGATTGACCCAGGAATTGTATGACCCAGAATTTGACAGGTAACACTGAATGACCCTGAATGTATCAAGAGTAAGGTAATGTCCCAAGATGTCATCATAATTCAAGGAAGTTCATATTCATTTTACTTTTGTTATACGTTATTATGGTCCAGGATGAGCCTAATCCAGGGTCACCCTTATTGTACGAATGACCCAGCATGTGGAGAAGACCCTGCATGCTAGGACATTGTTACTAATGCTTTTTTGTGCTTATATCTGATCAAGGGAAGGTTGACGAAGTCTACCAAAGGTCGAATGGGATGAGCCGGAGACTTATTTCGCACGTGGTCAAAGGGTGTTAGCTGAAAACTCGGTCAACCAACTGAAAAAGACGTTGAAAAGCTAGGAATATAAATAGGACATTTAGTCATTTCGTTCAGCTCACTCGAGCTTTACACATTGTATTCTCGTATTCAATTCTTTGTTTACTCACTGTACTCAAACAATTTCGTGATCAATAATTTGGTAGCGTGTGTTATCGCTACCCGGGGTTTTTATGCCGCCGGTGCCTTAGAGACATCTAAGGGCTAAGGGCTTTTCCCTAGTAAAATTCTCAGTGTTCTTAACTGAATTCAAGGCTTGATTTGTGTCATCAACTTTTCTTAATCGATTTCACAATTAAACTTACGTTTTTACCCAGGATTCTGACTTTTGTCCCTGGAAATCAACTATTGTCCCAGGATTTTTGCAAACAGTTTTTGTATCTTAATCCTAGGAACCAAACCTCACAATCTTATTTGGTTCAAATCTTACTAATTCTGCTTAAGTAATTTTTAGCCAAAATAATTTGGCACCCACCGTGGGGCAATTGGTTCAATCTTTTGTCAAACTCTTTTCAGATTCGTCCTAAACTTGATTTTTACCAAGACCTATCAAAAAAATGTCGACACAAATGAACACCTCAAATGTTTCGGTTTCTGCTGTGACTACTTCAAAAACTGGAGTCACCCCACCGGCTCCAAGGTTCAGTACTTCGACAAGTGGAGTCACCTCACCGGCTCCAAGGTTTAACACTTCAACTTCAGCTACACATAGGGATGGACCGGCAGTCAACCATGAACTGATCAAGAATGAAAACACCCCAGAAGACCCTGTCATGATATCCAATAATGATATCCTGACCACATTCGGTAAGATGGAGCGCCACATGGAACTCCAACAAAAGGTGAACCGGGAATTCATGGCCCAATTGACGAGCATAAGACCAGAGTTACACAGGGCTACATCGGTTCAGCCTTCTGCACTCGATCCCAGAATTCTGAATTTCAGCACTTCTAGAAGCGATTCCAGGGTACGTGAAGGTGTCACCCCACTGGACGGGAGATCAACATCCTTTGCTACTCAGATGACCCAGGCTGACTTACCCAGGATGTCCACCATCCGGGAACCATTCGTTAATCCTGGGACAAATATGACCCGGGATGTCGGTAACACTCCCCAAACTTTCGTCCATTATGCTAATACTAACAATTCAGTGCAGGATCCAGGGATCAACCCATCAATGGAACGAGAGATCCAAAAGCTCAAGCAGATGATCTCAAGTGTACCAGGAGTTGTGCAGCCTATCCTTGAAGTTGGACCAGCGAGTCATAGATTGTCCACGTTTGTTCCACCGATCTGTGACGTGGAGATACCCAAGAGGTTTCAAACACCCAGCATGAAACCTTATGACGGCACGACAGACCCTGAAGAACATGTGGCGCAGTAACATGAAAGAATGGAGGTTATCTACATGCCTCCTCAAATTAAGGAGGCATGCCTATGTAAATGATTTGGGTCCACCCTAACAGGGGCAACCTTAAAATGGCTCCTGAATGTTCCTTCTTACTCTATTACTTCATTTTCAAACTTAATTAATTTATTTAACAACCAATTCTCTTGCAGCCGTAGCTTTGAAAAACTAACAAGTGCTTTGTATAGGGTAACCCAGAATGCAAGTGAAACCCTAAGGAATTACGTCAGCAGGTTTAGCAGAGAAGCCTTGGAAATCCCAAACATGGACATGGCGACTGCAGTCCAGGCTTTCAAGATGGGACTTAGCAAAGACTCACCATTCTATGAAGATCAGGTCATGAACCCGTGCTACAAGATGGACGAAGTTCGTCATAGGGCTCTACGCTTCATCAGGCTAGAGGAGGACATGCAAATCCTAGGGAAGGGTGAATCCTACCCAGGATTCAACAGTTCCAACAGGAAATCAGAGTCCTCACATCCTAGGTCACAGCGATCTAAGCCATACTCAAGGCCCAATGAACGTCAAGTGAAAAGTGTGGACCAGGATGAAGAGGAAGAAGAATATCCTTCCCTTAATGATTATTGCTTTACTACTGATATTTCTGGTGTTATGTTGGCTATGCATGATCTTGGAGACAAAGCGAGGTGGCCCAAGAAGAATGATAGACCTTCTACTTGGAAGGACAAGTCCAAGTGGTGTGCCTACCATGAAGACTTTGGTCACCAGACCGAGAATTGCATGGCCCTAAGGAGAGAAATTAGCTATCTACTCAACAAAGGTTACTTGAAGGAACTCCTGGGAAAGAAGGAGGATAAATCCAGGGAGCAGAACCTAAAATCCAGGGACAATGGTGCAGGGTCCCAGGATTCTGGACACGTCGATGGCCGTCTTGAGAGAGCATCCTCACCACCCCCTGATAAGGTAATCCATTTCATTTCTGGTGGTTCTGATATTTGTGGTACCTCCTATTCTGCAGCGAAAAGACATGCCAAGGAATCCAAGTCTGATAGAGAGGGAAGACCCAGGAAGAGTTCTGTTCAACCTGATGTCAAGGAAATTACATTCGGGGAAGACGATAGACGCGATATCATAGACCCTCATCATGATGGGTTGATGATAACACTTTTCACATCGCCAACAACATTGTGAAGAGGATCTTGATCGATGGAGGCAGTACAGTAAATATAATCCAGTTGGAGGCTTTGCAGAAGATGGGGATTCCACATTCAGAGATCATCTCAAAAGCCACGGTACTCGTGGGTTTCAGTGGCGAAACGAAGAATACCCTGGGTGAAATCAAGCTTCCGGTCTATGTAGAAGGGCTCAACTCAGTTCAACGTTTCTGTGCGATGGACGCACCATCAGGGTACAATGTAATCCTGCATAGACCCTGGATTCATGACAACAGGGCTGTACCCTCAACGTACCATCAATGTGTGAAGCTGCCAATGCCCTGGGGTGTGATCACAGTCCACGACGACCAGCAAGAGGCCAAGGAATGTTACACTACATCAATGAAAATATCCTCCAAACAAAGACAAGGATAGCAATTAAAGAAAAAGGCCCAGGAAGCCCTGGAAGCAAGGGAGCAAGACGTCAAAGCTGTTGAGTTGGATCCCTCAAATCCAGGGAAGAAAGTCTATATTGGAACAAATATTCCAGGGCCAATAGATAACAATTAATACACCTACTCAGGACCAGGATGTCAACCTTTGCTTGGTCCTACGACGACATGACAGGTATTTCTAAATCCGTAATTACACATAAACTTGGAATTGATAACTCTTTCAGGCCTATACACCAAAAGAGGAGAAAGTTTGCACCAGAAAAGAACGTCATAATCCAGGACGACGTGGATAGACTATTAAAAGCAAGAATTATCAGAGAAGTAAAGTTTACCAGGTGGTTAGCCAACGTAGTTGTAGTAGGAAAGAAAAACGGTAAATGGAGAGTATGCGTGGATTACACGGATCTGAACCGTGCATGCCCAAAAGATCCATTCCCACTACCACATATAGATTCCATGGTCGACGCAACGGCAGGCCATGAAATGTTGACTTCCATGGATGCCACCTCAGGATTTCAGCAGATTCAAATGGAACCCCAGGATCAGGAAGATACGGCATTCATAACACCAACAGGTATATATTGCTATATAGTTATGCCCTTTGGACTAAAGAATGCAGGGGCAACATACCAGAGATTGGTTAACATGATGTTCAAAGAAAAACCGGGGGACATGATGGAGGTGTATATCGACGACATGGTGGTGAAATCCAGAGTCATCAGTGACATGTCTAGGATGTTAAGGAATCCTTCGACATCCTGGATAAATACAACATGAAGCTAAATCCAGAGAAGTGTCATTTCGGGGTCGTAGCAGGCAAATTCCTGGGATACATGGTAACCAAGAGAGGTATAGAGGCAAGTCCAGAGCAGATCAGGGCAATTGCCAACCTACAATCACCATCCAACACCAAAGATGTTCAAAGACTTACCGGTAGAATTGCTGCCCTAAATAGATTTATATCAAAATCCTCGGAAAGATGCAGGGAATTCTATGACATCTTGAAGAAGAACAAGAAATTCGAGTGGAAAGAAGAGCACGAGAAGGCGTTCCAGGATTTGAAGGCATACTTGTCCACAACACCCTTGTTGATGAAGCCTAATCCAGGGGAACCCTTGTCCCTATACTTAGCAGTTTCCAGTAATACTGTAAGCGCAGTCCTGACCAAGGATGCAGAAGGTCAGCAACACCCTGTACATTACGTAAGTAAAAGTTTACTTGATTTTGAATCCAGGTACTCACACCTTGAAAAACTTATATTAGCCCTAAGTATGGCATCTACTAAACTTAGACACTACTTTGAAACTCATACAATTCATGTTAGAACTAACTACCTTATAAAGTCTGTTTTGAGAAAACCAAAAATGTCAGGTAGAATGGCTAAGTGGTCGGTGAAGCTGAGTGCATATGATCTGATATACGAAGCCAAAACAGCTATAAAATCCCAGGCTCTAGCTGATTTTGTGGCTGATTTCAGTACTGACATACAACAAGAGGCAGAGCATGAAATCCAGCAGCTTCAACATGCGGAAATTTCAGGGTGCTGGACCTTGTTCACTAATGGAGCATCAAACGTCAGGGGGACATGCCTAGGAATCGTACTGAAATTGCCACATGGGGACATGATACCCCAGGCTATTAGGTGTGGATTCCAGGAAACTAACAATGAAGCTAAGTATGAGGCCCTAATTGCTGGGTTACACTTAGCATTACACTTGGGAATTCAGCACATCCAGGTATATGTTGACTCTCTTCTTTTAGCTAACCATTTTAATGGGTCCTACGCAGCTAAAGGAGAGAAATTGATCAAATACTTGGAAGTGGTAAAAAGAATGTCCCAGGATTTTCAAAATTTTAATATTCAAGTACCAAGGGAGGAGAATGCTGAGGCAGACGCATTGGCAAACTTAGGCTCAGCATTCAAGGCACTTGAAGACACCCATATTCCTATAATTCATATACTAACACCAGCTATAGACCAAGGTACGGATACCCAGGATTCCGATACAGCAGATAAAATCTTGGTATCCAGTACCCAGGATTCTTCAACCCAGAAGGAATCCTGGACCAGACCAATTATTCAGTATTTGCAGGATGGTACTATTCCAGGGAACGAAAAGGATGCCCGTGCATTCAGAGTAAGAGTAGCCAGGTACGTGATTATTAAGAACATTTTGTATAGAAATTCTTTTGCAGGTGCATATTTGAGGTGCTTGGAGGAGGATGAGGCCCATGAAGTTCTCAAAGATATCCACGAGGGTGATTGTGGAAACCATACAGGGGGCATATTGGCTAGCTAATATGGAAGGAGACCTAATACCACGACCTTGGAATGCGATACACTTGAAAGCATATTTCATGTAAGGCTTACTGTCCCTGGATCCAGCTGCCCAGGTATGTGTTTAATTTTTAATTCATGCTGGAAATCCATGTCAGTTTTTCTCACTTAATTTATTTCATTTATTCCCTTATATGTTTTATCTTCTTTATTCATTTTTTAACATCAGTCACACATCATATCTTATTTGAGATTGTTATTCATTACCCTGAATACACTAAGATCTATGTTTCGTCAGTTGGGTCACTCAGAATCCAGGGTATCCCAAGATTTAGGGTACCCAAGATGCAGGATGTTCAAAAATCCAAGGTACACGGGACAAAGCGTACTCATGATACACCAAGCTAAGGATAATCAGCATATGTCTCCTAAGTTTGAGACTGGCCATCTCACTTCCGTATTGGGTAAGGCCTAAACCCAATTCTAAGGCTTAAGGACTAAGCTTCCTCCACCCGAATATGGGCTATCACGCCTCGCCTGGGACGCACGTGGCAATTTTTGCCTCGCCCGAGACACACGTGATCCAAGTATGAAACCCTGGGATTGTGGGATCATCCGTGTTGATAGCATTGGTGGCAACCTCCCAATCCAGGGACATATGCGGATCCTTTAAGGTTTAAAACGATTAACGCGTTTTCAAGATGGATTGGTGCTAACGTACCAACTTAAACCTCCGAGGACATGCCCTAGTCAGTCAGTACGACTAAGAGGAAATCCCTAGTTTGCCAGTACGGCACCGGGCATGACCCCAGAAATAACTCAAAGATTACCTAGTGGCCCAGGATTATTGACCTAATCCAGGGTCATAACGGTTGAAACCTAAGTAAATTAACTACTTGGCTAGTTAATTCTAATTGTTATGTTCATATGACAGGGAACATTCACAAACCTACTGAAACTACGAGGAGTCCTAAATCCTGGGGGCAACCCAGGAATACTAAGGTAAACCCTAGAATGATTCCACGCATTAGCACATATTTTTCAAATAATTCAAGCAAAATCATGTAATTAACAGCAGTTATATCAAAAGACCCATCATGGGTCCGGAAAAGCTCCGGCCACCCAAGGATGGGGGCATGTCAAAAACCCTGGATTCGAAATCCAGGGGTGGGGCATAATTGTCTTAAACAAATCCGGGAAACATCAACCGGCATCACATCACAAACATGAAATTAAAATTGTTTTTAAAACACGAACCACAAAAAACGAGAAGACGACCCCCAACCTTCAGACTGCATCCTGGGTCGTCTCCTTAGCTTCTTCCACCGGCACCTCCTCTGCTGCCTTGGGCTCCTGGGCTGGCGCATCCCCCTCCTTGGGCTGGTCAATGTCCATGGTGTGGTCAGCAGAACCCTTGGATGGGGTACCCTTGCTGGTTCCAGGGTCGGCTTCAGGGTTACACCCAGCAGGGATGGTTGCGCCTAGTTTGCGCAGTTTAGCTGCTCATTCAGTCACATCCCATTTGGGGTTTTTGAACCCCAGGTCCATGGCCTCTTTAGCCATCTTCAGCCTGCATTGGAGAAGCGATATGCGGGCTATTAGCCTGCCCTCGTCACCCTTTGCAGCCAAGGCAGCCTAGTGATCAGCCCACGCTTCCACAGCCTTCCTCTCCAGGTCCTGGAGCAGCCCCAGGTTCTTGTTAGCCGCCACCCTGGTCAGGTTCAGCTCCTTGTTTAGAGCAGCGACCTCCCTCTTGGCTAAAGACTCAGCATCCTGGGCACGTTTTTCAGCAGCCCGGACCAGCTCAAAGAATCGCCCAGCAATCTGCAAGAAAAGGTAATTTAATTAAATATTTTAGACCTTGATTGGCTTAACTATGCAGAAGATTCAGGGGTACCCAGGATTTACTTACTTGGCGAGAGGAGGCTTCAGCATGCGTGAGCAGCCCAGCAGCGTCCATGTTTTCCAGGGGTTGCAGGGCAGGAGCAGCAGTGGCAGCCCTGGTCTTGCGCTTTGTGCCCGAGGTCCTTGAAGAGGGAGCCTTGGGGGCAGACATGGGCTCAGCCTTCACTGTGGCCAAGACCTGGATGTCTTGTTCAGATCCACCCAGCAGAAAGGCGTCCAGGTCCACGTCCTCGAGGTTGATGGGAGTAGCAGCAGCTGAAGAACAGAAACATGAGAAATCAACACAATCCAAGGAACAAAAGGCAAGGTACCAGGATACTTACAACTGGACATGCTTTGAGAAGTGAAGGAAGCAGCTTGATGGGGATCCGCCTTAAATTCTCGGTCCTCCTCGGTGATGGTTAAGAATGTCTCGAATCTCTTAAATGCCCCTGGATTTGCAGGACCGATTGAACTCAAGCTAGGCACTGCAAAACAGAAAAGTCCAAGGTGAAAAGAAAATCCTAATGCCTAATGCAGGTGAAAACCTACCCTCTACTTTCCACCTAATTGGAAGACCCATTCCTGCTGGGATGGTTGATCTCTTGACGAAGAAGAATTTTCCCTTCCATTCCTCGTGAAAAGAAGCCCGAGGAATCATTTGAACCTCCTTGTTCAAAGCCTTGAACAAGAACCGATTGCTTCCATGGGACTTCAGTTCGTAGCCCAGGGCTAATTCAGATAACCCAATCAGGGAATCGAACTCCCTGTTGAGACGGTCAAGGGTGCCCAGGATTCTCCATATGATGGGGAGGGTTTGGGCATAAGCAAGGCCGGTGGCCTCGAAGAACTTGGCCAAAAGACCGGTGAAAGGGTAAGACAACCCCATGGAAAAAGGGGTGAACGGGAAGCAGACCCATGTTTCAGAGCTGAAATCCGACCTAAGCCTTCTATCGAAAGGTCTAATTTCAGCAAAAGAAGGAAGAAGACCTGACGACGACAATGCTGCAATGTCGGCGTCGGTGAAGGTGCAGGTCTCTATTTCCCGGCTTTGCAGGTAATTTTGATCGGGGAAATCCTCGATTCCTGTGTTTTTGGCCAGGGTTTCCGATAGGATCTTCTTGCGAGTCATGGTCGGAAAGAAAGAAAAGAAAGGGCTGGAAGGAGAGGTTACCTGGTCGGAGAAGGTCGGAAGCCAGAGATATCAGTGGAAACCTTTGCTCTAGAAAAATTAATGGGAAGAGGGGAGAGATTAAAGCTGATATTTAAGGAGGCTAGAAGTCGTAGGGGTGATGGGGTGTTACCCCACGACGTGGCGCAATGGATCCTTAATTAACGGACACGATCAAAACGGACGTGGATTAGACCCTAATTTGAAAATTTTCATAGCTGTAACACTTATCTACAACTTGCGAAAATTTGGGGGCAATTGTTATACCCTGAATTTTCGGCTGGTAATCCAGAGTACATGTATAGATCTAGGGTAGGATTGACCCAGGAATTGTATGACCCAGAATTTGACAGGTAACGCTGAATGACCCTGAATGCATCAGGAGTAAGGTAATGTCCCAGGATGTCATCATAATTCAGGGAAGTTCATATTCATTTTACTTTTTTTATACGTTATTATGGTCCAGGATGAGCATAATCCAGGGTCACCCTTATTTTACGAATGACCCAGCATGTGGAGAAGACCCTGCATGCTAGGACATTGTTACTAATGCTTTTTTGTGCTTATATCTGATCAAGGGCAGGTTCACGAAGTCTACCAACGGTCGAATGGGATGAGCTGGAGACTTAATTCGCACGTGGTCAAAGGGTGTTAGCTGAAAACTCGGTGAACCAACTGAAAAAGACGTTGAAGAGAAGATCTCTGGAATATCGGACAAGTTGTTGAAGAGCTAGGAGTATAAATAGGACATTTAGTCATTTCGTTCAGCTCACTCGAGCTTTACACACTGTATTCTCGTATTCAATTCTCTGTTTACTCACTGTACTCAAACAATTTCGTGATCAATAAATTGGTAGCGTGTGTTATCGCTACCCAGGGTTTTTATGCCGGCGGTGCCTTAGAGACATCTAAGGGCTAAGGCTTTTTCCCTAGTAAAATTATCGGTGTTCTCAACTGAAATCAAGGCTTCATTTGTGTCATGAACTTTTCTTAATCGATTTCACAATTAAACTTACGTTTTTACCTAGGATTCTGACTTTTGTCCCTGGAATTCAACTATTGTCCCAGGATTTTTGCAAACAGTTTTTCTATCTTAATCCTAGGCACCAAACCTCACAGTCTTATTTGGTTCAAATCTTACTAATTCTGCTTAAGTAAGTTTTAGCCAAATCACATCGTATGAAACATGAAAAAAAAAATATCATTTATTCATAGCATGGAGGTCTTCTAGTAACGAGGGTAAGTCTTCTAAGCAGTATTCTAGCATCCATATCTAGACAAGCCATCTAAAGTCCTTATAAATCAACGTCCTGAAACACATGCTTAAAATAATACGTTAGCTATAAAGCTAGTGAGTCCATAACTTGACACAATATCAGTCAGCGATAAAAGTAGTAGGTGTATATATAAGCATGTCACATTTGTATCCACCAATCAATCCGTCTCAAGGCCACAACCTTAAGGTGAGCAAATGTCTAAACGCAAACCCCGTTTACATTACACTTACTCGGCATACACACATGATGAAAAACGTGGTGTTTATGACGAGTTAACCCATGTTAACTAAGTAGCCAAAAATTGGCCGAGGTCGAGTATTCCCCAGTTCACCTTAGGGGAAAGCACCATGCAGAGGTGGATTTTCCATGGTCCCAATGTCAAGTAGTACTACCCACATATGTATGTGGCTCAAAGAGTTAATGATTGCACAAAGTACACGCTAATACACACCATAAAAATAGTTTGACTCGTGAGCATGTATTTCGCCCCAAAAGTTTAAGTAAAAAGGTGGAGTTTAGAGTTGTGAAACTCACTGAGGTCTTGAAGTGAAGACGTGATGTGACTAGATGCGATCACCCTCTAAAAAGCCTCCTAGTTCGCACAACATAATACTATTAAGTATAACAATGCTTATACAAGATGCGTCATATCCGTGCGTGTGAGTGAATTAATTAAGTTGTGGTTAAGAGTGTGATCTTAAAATTAGTTATGGTGTGAGTATAACCGTTCTTTATAATTTTTAGTTTTATGATTTTTCTCACTTGAATTAGTATAGCTTTATTATTAGGACATAAGTGTTCTAGTTAAACTTAATAACTTTATTTGGTAATTTTAAATAATCAAAGTTTCCTGCAAATATGCACAGTGGTTCGCAAGGTCTACAGAGTTAAAATTTATTTACATTTTTAATCCTTGGGTTTGTAGTTTATGCAAGAAATAACCACCTATCATTTTAATTATTATTATAATAATAATAAAATAAAAATTGAAGTTCACTAAGCTTGTAAAAGTTCGATGGTACTTGAAAGTAGTAAGATTTTTATAATTATGGTTTAAGTCCTTGGCTTTTCAATTTACATCAAAAAGTGACTAAAAATATAAAATTTAGTTCAAGAAAATGTGAGTAGAGGTTTCAAACTTATATTTTATGTAAAGAAAATGCTAGCTTGATAAATCACATATATTAACATACCAATATTCATACTGTTTGTCGCATACAAACTTGTATGAACCCAATGTTCACTCTTCTTTGTTATCATAAATAAATAAAACATTATTAGGTGATATAGTGTCACACCCCCAAATCAACCACTAACGGAGTTTATACCGTTAAGGGGTGCGACCAAACCGGGAACACAACCATTAGTTACAAATACTAAACGAATCAGAGTAAAGTCCAAACATTAATAATAAAAAAAATAGTTTAACAGTACGCAGCGGAAAACATTATCTTTAGCACTAACCACGTGCTTTACATAAACATTGTTTTAAATTCCCAAGTTTAGTTTAAATAAAAATAAACATCTTCTTGTGCCATGTCAACCTGCTCCGGATACTCTTCAGCGATCTGCAAAAGTTTAAACCACGCAAGTGTCAACCTAACGGTTGGTGAGTTCACAGTGGGCATGTCACGCATTGGCCCGGTCTCATAATCATAATCGAGTCAACATATACTTATGAAATATTCATTTGTGAAAAGCAATGCTTAGTGATATCCAAAATCATATTATTGTGGTTTAGTAAAAGTATTGTCCGTAACCTACGTTATCGGGTATGTACTAGTTTTGGATAGTTAAAGTGCTCAACCGATATCGCGGGTAGCTAATCCGTTGTTCCATGCACTAAGGAAGTTTGTACCAAAGCTAACCATAAATTATTGTAGTGGCCGTGCCATCAGGTTCTGCGGACCTACGTCATCGCGGATTTGCCTCCCCCGTGTCCTCTCGGGATCACGGTCAGATAGGCTGATATTGTACCTCCGTGCACTCCCCGTGCCACGGGGCGGAGTTTGTCAAACTCCAGTAGATCTACCCAACATCCCCTCGCTTTACAATTAATGGTACAATTTAGTTGAGGACTTTTAAGTTTTCAAGGCATCCTTAGAAATCATGTGATATCATGTGGTTTAGACTTTAACCTACGCTAGCCATATTAAAAAGGTTTACCGGATTCTCATGAATCTCAAAAGTGTTTTCAGTTTCGTTTCAGAAATAGTTGTTTGAGTAATTCACAAGTGCTTCCCATAAAGCACTTCAAGTTCATTAAGTGGGTGCCGAGCACTCCAAGTTTTCAAGTTCATCAGGGAGGTGCATAGCACTCTCGAAGTTGTCAGCATTGTTTTTCATTTAGTTATTCGGTGTGACCCAAACGGGTTCACGGTAATCGGGTTAGTGACACTCACCTTGGGTTGCACTGCTACACTTGCTATATAATCCAAGTTTGATTAACGAAGACCTATGAACACGTTTAGGTCTTAAGTATTAGTTTTGGTGTCTAATCTTTACTTAACGTCACTATGGCCCATAACATAGCACGTTGGAACTATGACTCGACATACAGACTCACGACACCGATGGTTGATCATAAACAAGGGTTCACATATTACAGAAATCATGGCATGTTTCATCATAGCATAATCATGTAAGTCATGGCATAACATTCAAGCAAATTGCACAAGTTTGGATTCTGGTCTCAGTTTCGCTAGCAGTTTCGCTAGGCAATTTCGCTAGGTGCACGGGCAGCACTTTCGCTAGGCAATACCCGATGACACAGTTTCGCCAGGCTAGTTTCGCTCGAAACTGTTGGCACAGTTTCGCTAGCCTAGTTTCGCCCGAAACTGGTTTGAACTTTCGTTCAGGGAATTTCGCTCGGTAAATTCGCTCGAGCAGGTCTGGTTGGTTTACCCGGCGACACTGCAGTTTCGCTGCATAGTGTCGCTGGTTGAAGATTCACATAATTTCGCTGGACAATTTCGCCCAGAGAACACAGTAGTTTCGCTAGTCACGAAAAACCTACGGATCAGCCTAAAAATCCATCTAACAGTCCCCATACCTCATGTAATTCAGTATATAGCATGCATAGTCATTTACCAACATCATAGAAGCATTTTTGACACCTTATTCATGTATTTTTATCATCAAATCACCAAAATGCATTTAAAACCCTAAATGACCTAATCTAGCATGAATTTTCATTATGGATGGATTTCACACGTAAAGTTATAAACTTTATAACAGATCTAGCAATCCTAAGCAACATATCAGAAGATCAAGTGATTCCATGGAGGTTTGGTCATGCTTTAAAGTAAAACACCAACAAAACACATATAAATGCATAAAGAATGGTTTTGGGGACTCACGATTCGATCTAGGGCCAAATGGATGAGATGAGATGATGGTTCCTTGATGGTTCTTGGCTGGAATCAGCTGGTCCAGAATATCTCAGGAGAGTGTGTGTGTGTTTTGTATGAAATGAGGCAAAAATGTGATATCTAGGGTTTTATGTCATTATATATCAGGGCCTAGTTTCGCTGGCTAGTTTCGCTGGCCAAGCGAAACTGGCTCTGGTAGTCAGAGGGTAGACTAGCCGGGCGACACTATAGTTTCGCCCGGTAGTTTCGCTGGAAACCCAAAAGTGACCAGTTTACATTTTAAGCAAGATAAGTACAGTTCATGGGTTGTCATGCTATTCACAATACTAAATCATGTATTTAAATCACATTGCACATAATAACTATAAGTAATTGAACACATAACACATATGGGCGGGTTTGGTGATCAACCAAAGGTCGTGGATGTATTCGGCCTAGTTAAGCATTAGTTACTAAGTTAACACTTATAACGTAACTAACGGAATTGTCTAACGGAAGTAAACCTTGAAATTCTCGGATGTCACATCATCCGCTTGTAATTGGAATTTTCGTCCCGAAAATTATTCTTGTGTCGTGGCGTTCGCAGCCTCGGCTGTCGTTGTTGCTGGGAAAGAAAGCAAAAGTTTTAGGGTTGTCACATCCTCCTCCTGTTAAAGGAATTTTGGTCCCCAAAATTAAATCATACCTTGAGTTTCCGCGGACGCTTGTTCGAACAAGTGAGGATACTTTTTCTTCATTTGATCCTCTCGTTCCCAAGTATATTCAGGTCCACGCTTTGAGTTCCATCGAACCTTGACGATCGGAATCTTGCTACGTTTGAGGGCTTTCTCCTCGCGTCCCATGATTTCTACTGGTTGCTCAATGAATCTCAAGTGTTCATCAATTTCCAATTCCTCCAAAGGAATTATTTCGGTGTCTTCAGCCAGACATTTCTTTAAGTTAGAAACGTGAAACACGTTGTGAACTCCATCGAGTTCTGCAGGGAGTTGTAAACGATAGGCCACCGGGCCTACTTCCCCGATGATTTCAAAAGGACCAATATAGCGGGGATTCAACTTTCCACGCTTTCCGAAGCGTATCACACCTTTCCAGGGAGATACCTTCAACAGTACCTTGTCGTGACCTTGTTAAGCTCTCTATAGCGGGGAATTATTTCGAATTTCAAAGGCTTACGGCGTTTGTCGGCATAGCTCTTTTGTCTGTCACGTACTGCGGCTATCCGTTTTCTGATTTGAATAATCCGTTTGGTGGTATCATGAATACTTTCCGGTCCAGTGAGTCCTTTCTCACCCGTTTCGGCCCAACACACGGGCGATCTACACTTTCTGCCATAAAGAGCTTCAAAAGGTGCTGCACCGATACTTGAATGATAACTGTTGTTGTAGGAGAACTCCACCAACGGAAGGTGAGCCTCCCAGTCCTTACCAAAATCGAGAACGCAAGCACGGAGCATGTCTTCTAAAGTCTGAATAGTTCGTTCCGTCTGTCCATCGGTCTGCGGGTGATAAGCTGTACTCATATCCAGTCTGGTTCCCAGTGCTTCTTGCATAGATTGCCACAATCGGGAAGTAAATCGAGGATCTCGATCAGAGATAATGGTCTTAGGCACTCCATGCCGTGCCACAATTCGGTCAATGTACAACTTAGTTAACTTATCCATATTATCATTTTCTCGCATAGGAATAAAGTGTGCAGATTTGGTTAATCGATCAATGATAACCCAAATCGCATCCGGTCGATTCGATCGATGAGGTAATCCCGTTACAAAATCCATGGAGATATCCTCCCATTTCCATTCTGGGATCTTTGGTTGCTGTAATAGCCCAGAAGGCTTTTGGTACTCGATCTTAACCCTTGAGCATGTTAAACACTTAGCCACATATCGCGCGATGTCGGCTTTCATGTTCGGCCACCAATACAAACCCTTTAAATCTTGGTACATTTTATCCGATCCAGGGTGCACCGAATACCTTGACTTGTGAGCCTCGTCCATCACGAGTTCACCGAGATTTCCAAGTAGAGGAACCCAAATTCTGTCATTATAATACCTGAGTCCGTCGGACTTAATTTCGGAGTTGCCATCTACACCACGCAGTGCTTCAGCTGCGAAGTTTTCCTCTTTTAAAGCTTCTTGTTGGGCATCGCGGATCCGATCCGGCAATCCCATGTGGATGGTAAGTTGCAGCGCTCGTACCCGTCGAGGCTTTTCGTATTCTTTCCGACTTAAGGCATCAGCCACAACATTGGCTTTTCCCGGGTGATATTTGATTGCTAAGTCATAATCATTCAGTAGCTCGACCCATCGTCGTTGTCGCATGTTGAGATCCTTCTGATCAAAGATGTGCTGTAAGCTTTTGTGGTCGGTAAATATTGTGCACTTTGTTCCATAGAGGTAATGTCTCCAAATCTTGAGTGCATGAACAACGGCTCCCATTTCCAAATCATGCGTTGTATAATTCTTCTCAGTGTCCTTCAGTTGCCTGGACCCATAGGCAATCACTTTGTCCCGTTGCATCAACACACAACCGAGTCCTTGGATTGATGCATCACAGTAAACCACAAAGTCGTCAATCCCATCGGGTAACGCGAGAATTGGAGCTGAACATAGCATGTCTTTAAGAGTTTGAAACGCGCGTTCTTCTTTTTCACCCCATCTGTATTGCACTCCTTTGTGCATTAAAGCCGTTAAGGGTTGAGCCAACTGCGAGAAACCCTTGATGAATCTTCGATAGTATCCGGCAAGTCCCAAAAATTGTCGGATTTCGGTCGGCGCTCTTGGAGTAGGCCAATTCTTGATAGCTTCCACTTTAGCTGGGTCGACATGAATTCCATTCTGATCAACAATGTGTCCAAGAAACTGGACTTCGCGAATCCAAAAATCGCATTTCGAAAACTTGGCGTAAAGCTGTTCCTTGCGGAGCAATTCCAAGATAAGTCGCAGGTGCTCCTCGTGTTTCTCCTTTGTCTTGGAGTAGATCAAAATATCATCAATGAAAACTATTACAAACTTATCGAGGTACGGCTTGCACACTCGATTCATCAGATCCATAAATACGGCAAGTGCATTGGTTAGCCCAAACGGCATAACCAGGAATTCGTAGTGACCATACCGAGTTCTGAAAGCAGTCTTGGGGACATCCTCATCTCGAACGCGAAGCTGGTGATATCCAGACCGTAGATCAATCTTTGAAAAGTAGCTCGAACCTTGCAGTTGGTCGAAGAGATCGTCGATTCGAGGAAGTGGACACCGATTCTTGATCGTGACCTTGTTAAGCTCTCTATAGTCGATACACATGCGGAACGTTCCATCCTTCTTCTTAACAAACAAAACCGGTGCTCCCCATGGAGATGAACTTGGACGAATAAATCCTTTGTCGAGTAACTCTTGAAGTTGTGCGGAGAGTTCGTTGAGTTCGCTTACGGCCAAACGGTAAGGTGCGCGTGCAATCGGAGCGGCTCCAGGAGCTAAATCGATTCCAAACTCAACTTGTCGAAATGGAGGCAAGCCAGGCAGATCTTCAGGAAATACATCGTGGAAGTCGCGGACTATCGGGTAGTCGTCAATTCTGCGCTCGGAAAGTGTCGAATCGGTGACGTTTGCAAGAATCGCGAAGTGACCTTTGCGAAGGCACTTTTGAGCTTTGAGAAACGAAATAATACCAGTTACTGTTCCACCTTTTTCACCTTGAACTGTTAACACTTCATCGTCCTTGAGTGGGATGCGAACCACTTTCTCTTGACATAAAATTTCAGCTCGGTTTTCGGATAACCAATCCATTCCTACTATAACATCAAAACTACCAATCGAGAAAGGCATAAGGTCGATTCCTAATGTATGGCCAGCTAGTTCTAACTTACAGTCCTTAACTATCTGAGTTGTATCGTGAAGTTTACCATTTGCTAGTTCTACCACATATTTAGCGTCTAAGGCAACCGGTTTAGCATTAATCAACTTAGCAAATTTAGTGGAAATAAAACTTTTCTCAGCACCAGAATCAAACAATACAGTAGCAAAGAAACCATTTAGGATAAATTTACCGTTAATCACGTTGGCATCGTTGCGAGCTTCACCTTGACCCATAACGAAAGCTCTTCCTCTGCCATTTCCACCATTCCCGTTGTTACCATTCCCGTTGCCATTTCCTCCACCATTACCATTCCCACCGTTGTTTCCTTGATTACCATTACCCTGTCTACTCAACTGCGGGCAATCCCTCTTAATGTGGCCTTGAGCACCACATTCAAAACAGCCACGGGCTCCACCATTATTGTTCTGATTATTTCCTTGCCCGTTACGGTTGTTCCCATAGTTGTTGCCATGATTGTTGTTGTTGTTGTTTTGCCTCTGTCGGTTTTGTTGTTCAGGTAGAGTTGCCCAACAGTCTTTTGCTTCGTGGCCTTTCTTTCCACACCTTTCACAGCTCAGATTCTTTCTACAAACACCAGCATGATGTTTCCCACACTTGTTGCACAGAGGCAGGTTACCCCTGTAGTTGCTTTGACCATTTCCGCCCTGGCGGTTGTTTCCACTGTTGTTTCCAGACCTTTTGCTTTGACCTTGGGAGTTATAGGATCTCCCAGTGCTGTTTCCGACACTCTGACTGTTCATTGAGTTCTCAGGAGCTTCATCATCAGCTTTTCTCTTGCCACTTAAGGCAGTCTTCTCTGTGGCTTTTGCAGGAAGTGTACCCTTCTCAACCTCCTGATCAGTAAGTTTGTGAGCCAAACGGATGGCTTGCTGCACGGTTGCGGGGTTGCTGGCAGTTACTAGTCCCTTGATTTGAGGCGCGAGGCCTTCCAGATAACGCTCAATGCGTTTGAACTCAGCATCAACCATTGTGGGGCATAAGACCGCGTACTCATGGTAACGCGCAGTATATTGCTCAACCTCAGACCCAACCATTTTCAAATTCAAGAATTCGCCCTCTAACTTCTTTACTTGGTCACGGGGACAGTACTCCTCCATAATCAGTTCCTTAAATGCTTCCCATTGCATGTTATTAGCCGCATCAATCCCAATCATCTGGATTTCGGCATTCCACCAGGAGAGAGCAGCTCCCTCAAAGGTACCAGTCGCGAACTTCACTTTGTCTCCAGCAGGGCAGTTACACATGGAGAAAACCTTTTCAGACTTCTCGATCCATCTAAGGAGTCCCACCGCTCCTTCCTCGCCGGAGAACGTCATCGGCTTACAGTCCATGAAAGACTTAAACGTACAGTGATGCTGGTTTCCTGATGCAATAAATAGTTTGGGTTTTAAACAGTTCAAAATATAATCGCTTTGTGCCTTAACCGGCATAATAATTACCATGCGCGGCAATTGTAGCTTGGACGGCTGCCACGGCAGCTTGCACATGTTCGTTAGTCATCGCTTGCAGTTGCGCGGGTGTCAAGTTAATGTTGTTTCTTCCAGCCCTTCCAGACATTTTGCTGAACAGTTAAAGTAGCCAGTGTTCAGTCACAGTTATACTTTATACATATCCCATAATATGTTTATCAACAATTCCCGTCATCCCACTATTAGTCCAGAAAATTTTTGTGCAAAATGGAGGCGTCGTCGAGGAACGTCGTAAGTCGTAAGTAGCTATCGTCGAACGTCGGCTTTCCCATAAAAGTCACCGTCGGCGTAGTCATCATAGTAGAAATCAGGACGTAACGCGTAGCATCGTTTCATTGTCGCTTTCCCCCGGCATAGTGCGCGCATTAGCGTTCGCGTTTCGTATTCGTGTGTGAAAATTTCCTAAGGCTTTCCGTTAGACTACCTAGACACGGTCTATATATATATTTATATATATATACAAACGTACTAAGCTTTTACTTACACAGCAGAGCGAGTATCCCAGGTTGGCACGTAATTATTTTGGTTTTGGGAATTTGTTTGTTCGTTTGTAACTAAGGTTTTCAAGTTGCAGTTTCCAAATCGTTTTCAAAATTGATTCCAGTTCTCTGCAACTTATGGCTCTGATACCAATCTGTCACACCCCCAAATCAACCACTAACGGAGTTTATACCGTTAAGGGGTGCGACCAAACCGGGAACACAACCATTAGTTACAAATACTAAACGAATCAGAGTAAAGTCCAAACATTAATAATAAAAAAAATAGTTTAACAGTACGCAGCGGAAAACATTATCTTTAGCACTAACCACGTGCTTTACATAAACATTGTTTTAAATTCCCAAGTTTAGTTTAAATAAAAATAAACATCTTCTTGTGCCATGTCAACCTGCTCCGGATACTCTTCAGCGATCTGCAAAAGTTTAAACCACGCAAGTGTCAACCTAACGGTTGGTGAGTTCACAGTGGGCATGTCACGCATTGGCCCGGTCTCATAATCATAATCGAGTCAACATATACTTATGAAATATTCATTTGTGAAAAGCAATGCTTAGTGATATCCAAAATCATATTATTGTGGTTTAGTAAAAGTATTGTCCGTAACCTACGTTATCGGGTATGTACTAGTTTTCTATAGTTAAAGTGCTCAACCGATATCGCGGGTAGCTAATCCGTTGTTCCATGCACTAAGGAAGTTTGTACCAAAGCTAACCATAAATTATTGTAGTGGCCGTGCCATCAGGTTCTGCGGACCTACGTCATCGCGGATTTGCCTCCCCCGTGTCCTCTCGGGATCACGGTCAGATAGGCTGATATTGTACCTCCGTGCACTCCCCGTGCCACGGGGCGGAGTTTGTCAAACTCCAGTAGATCTACCCAACATCCCCTCGCTTTACAATTAATGGTACAATTTAGTTGAGGACTTTTAAGTTTTCAAGGCATCCTTAGAAATCATGTGATATCATGTGGTTTAGACTTTAACCTACGCTAGCCATATTAAAAAGGTTTACCGGATTCTCATGAATCTCAAAAGTGTTTTCAGTTTCGTTTCAGAAATAGTTGTTTGAGTAATTCACAAGTGCTTCCCATAAAGCACTTCAAGTTCATCAAGTGGGTGCCGAGCACTCCAAGTTTTCAAGTTCATCAGGGAGGTGCATAGCACTCTCAAAGTTGTCAGCATTGTTTTTCATTTAGTTATTCGGTGTGACCCAAACGGGTTCACGGTAATCGGGTTAGTGACACTCACCTTGGGTTGCACTGCTACACTTGCTATATAATCCAAGTTTGATTAACGAAGACCTATGAACACGTTTAGGTCTTAAGTATTAGTTTTGGTGTCTAATCTTTACTTAACGTCACTATGGCCCATAACATAGCACGTTGGAACTATGACTCGACATACAGACTCACGACACCGATGGTTGATCATAAACAAGGGTTCACATATTACAGAAATCATGGCATGTTTCATCATAGCATAATCATGTAAGTCATGGCATAACATTCAAGCAAATTGCACAAGTTTGGATTCTGGTCTCAGTTTCGCTAGCAGTTTCGCTAGGCAATTTCGCTAGGTGCACGGGCAGCACTTTCGCTAGGCAATACCCGATGACACAGTTTCGCCAGGCTAGTTTCGCTCGAAACTGTTGGCACAGTTTCGCTAGCCTAGTTTCGCCCGAAACTGGTTTGAACTTTCGTTCAGGGAATTTCGCTCGGTAAATTCGCTCGAGCAGGTCTGGTTGGTTTACCCGGCGACACTGCAGTTTCGCTGCATAGTGTCGCTGGTTGAAGATTCACATAATTTCGCTGGACAATTTCGCCCAGAGAACACAGTAGTTTCGCTAGTCACGAAAAACCTACGGATCAGCCTAAAAATCCATCTAACAGTCCCCATACCTCATGTAATTCAGTATATAGCATGCATAGTCATTTACCAACATCATAGAAGCATTTTTGACACCTTATTCATGTATTTTTATCATCAAATCACCAAAATGCATTTAAAACCCTAAATGACCTAATCTAGCATGAATTTTCATTATGGATGGATTTCACACGTAAAGTTATAAACTTTATAACAGATCTAGCAATCCTAAGCAACATATCAGAAGATCAAGTGATTCCATGGAGGTTTGGTCATGCTTTAAAGTCAAACACCAAGAAAACACATATAAATGCATAAAGAATGGTTTTGGGGACTCACGATTCGATCTAGGGCCAAATGGATGAGATGAGATGATGGTTCCTTGATGGTTCTTGGCTGGAATCAGCTGGTCCAGAATATCTCAGGAGAGTGTGTGTGTGTTTTTTATGAAATGAGGCAAAAATGTGATATCTAGGGTTTTATGTCATTATATATCAGGGCCTAGTTTCGCTGGCTAGTTTCGCTGGCCAGGCGAAACTGGCTCTGGTAGTCAGAGGGTAGACTAGCCGGGCGACACTATAGTTTCGCCCGGTAGTTTTGCTGGAAACCCAAAAGTGACCAGTTTACATTTTAAGCAAGATAAGTACAGTTCATGGGTTGTCATGCTATTCACAATACTAAATCATGTATTTAAATCACATTGCACATAATAACTATAAGTAATTGAACACATAACACATATGGGTGGGTTTGGTGATCAACCAAAGGTCGTGGACGTATTCGGCCTACTTAAGCATTAGTTACTAAGTTAACACTTATAACGTAACTAACGGAATTGTCTAACGGAAGTAAACCTTGAAATTCTCGGATGTCACATATAGTGTCACTATATGGAGTTTTGAGGATGAGGGTTTATACCACTGATTTAAGAGAATGCAAGGTCGAAAAATGGTGATTAAGATGGTGGATTTGATCTTCACTTTCTTGCTACTTGGTTGTTATACCCTGGATTCTGGACCGAATTTTACTAATATTCTTTGACAAGCTGAGACCCCTGGATGTCGTATATCCAGGGACTGCATATTCGGTTAATCGGTACCTTGGTTTTCCATTTATATTCAAATTACCCTTTATTTGATTAGTATCCCAGGATGTAATGCATTCAATATTTATCTATTTAATCTACCTGATCCCAGCATGCACGGATACCCAGCATGCTAGGGTGATGTTACTAACCTTTCCATTGACTCTATGTGATCAAGCTAGGTACGAGAGAATGGATAACAGTCATATAGACTCGGTCAAAGCCAGAACACGTGTGGAAATGAAGACTCACCACCAAACTCATTCAAGTAACGGTCAGAGGTCGTTGGAAGGGAGATCCCAAGAATCTCGGAATTATAGTTAGGATTCATATGTATTTATACATGGAGTAGGACTTGATTTTTTCACTAATGATCACTTGTACTCTCAGTCACTCACTTAGCAATTATAGTAATCAAGTGTACTCGAACCAACTTTCAGTGAAATAAATGGGCAATGTGTGTTATCGTTGCCAAGGGGATTTTTATGTCGACGGCTCTTGGAGACATCCAAGGGTCCCCTCAAATATCTCGGTGTTCTTAGTTGCATTCAGGGAAGTTATCATTTGTGTTTCCATTTCTTCTATTCAAACCTTGGATTTTAACTAGAAATTTGATTTTATAAACTTAGCATTCAAGGCACCTAACCTCACAAACTAATTTGGTTACTAAATTAAGTCTTGTAATTTTTATCCAAAACAATTTGGCGCCCACCGTGGGGCAATTGGTGTCAATATTTCTCTAAACTCTTGTTAGATTCATTCTTAACTTGATTTTTACAAAAATTCATCAAAAATGGCAGCATAACCAAGTACCTCGAATGCGTCTACCTTTGCGAACACCTCTTCTGCAACTAACACTATCCTTCCTCCTCCATCGCCACGAGTTACCACATCAACAATGAATACCGTGAACCGCAACACCAGCAGGACTGTCAACCAGGGTGTCACTGGACCAGAAGTGGTGGAGAAATCCCAGTAATGGTCTCCGATGATGAATTCCTCACTATGTTCGCAAAAATGCAGCAATACATGGAGCAAGAGCAAAAGGTGAACCGGGATGTGCTTGGGGAAATGGTCAGGCTGTGATCAGAGATGAACAGAGCGGATTATACACCCGCGTCTCCTATTCAGGCTAGAAGGCTACAATTCAACAGTCCTAGGAACGGGACTAGCCTAACAGATGACGTCCAAATTATAAACCCGAGACCTGCACTTGCTACTACTTACACCACCATGGCTGACAGACCTAGGATGTCTACGTTTAGGGAATCCACTATAAATCCTAGGGGCACAGCCACCCAGGAAACTGGTAACATCCTTGGAACCCTTAATCTTAATGCTCATACTAATGAATATGTGCAGGACGCGGGTCTTAGCCCAGTAGTGGCCAGGGAGCTCAAGAAACTAACAGAAATGATCCCGAGTGTCCCTGGAGTGGTCCAACCCATTCCTGAAGTAGCACCGGCGAGTCATCGACTTTCAAGGTTTGCTCCCCCAATACGTGACGTGGAAATAACTAAGAGGTTCCAAACCCCCAATATGAAGTTGTACGATGGAACAAATGACCTGGAGGAACATGTTGCCCAGTACATGGAAAGGATGGAAGTAATCTATATGCCCCCTAGAAATCAAGGAGGCATACCTATGCAAAGGTTTTGGGTCGACACTCACAGGCTCAACTTTGAAGTGGCTACTGAGTGTTCCACCCTTTTCTATCGCATCTTTTTCTCATTTAGTTAATTTGTTCAATAACTAGTTCTCTTGTAGTCGCAATTTTGAAAAAATGACGACTGATCTTATAGGGTTACCCAATGCTAACGAGTCACTTAGGGATTATGTGAACATGTTTGGCAGGGAAGTCCTAGATAGTCCCAACATGGAAATGGCTACTACAGTCCAAGCGTTCAAAATGGGCCTTAAAAAGGATTCATCCTTCTACCAAGATCTTGTGATGAATCCCTGTCATAGGCTTGATGAAGTAAGGCATAGGGCCCTACAATTCATCAGACTTGAAGAGGACAAGAAAGTGCAGGAAAAAGTGGACGCAGTCCCAGGATACGGCTCCTCCAACAGGAAATTAGAACCGGTGCATCCTAGGTCTCAGAGGCCTAAACCATATTCCAAACCCGATAATCCTAGGGTTAACAGGGTTGATCAGGGTGAAGACGAGGATGATGAAGAATATCCTACTTTTAATGAGTTATGTTTTGCTACTGATGTTGAAGGTGTGATTAATGCTATGTAGGATTTGGGAGACAAAGCAAGGTGGCCCAGAAAGATAGATAAACAAACATCCTGGAAGGACAAATCCAAGTGGTGTGCGTACCATGAGGACTTTGGCCATATGACCGAGGATTGCATAGCTATGCGCAAGGAGATCAGTTACCTGTTGAGTAAGGGCTTCTTAAAAGAACTCTTAGGAAAAAACAAGGACAAATCCAAGGGCGCTGACCAGCCTGTGAAATCCAGGGGCACTGACCAGACCCAGGATGCCGACAGATCGCGCGCACATCCTGAGCGAGCGGCATCCCCATCCCCTTATGCAAAGGTAATTTATTTTATTTCCAGTGGATCTGATATATGTGGAACTTCTTATTCTGTGGCTAAAAGGCATGCGAGGGAGACAAAATCAGACGTACCTAGGAAATCAGTCAAAGCCTCGGTACAAGCAGACGTGAAAGAAGTTACCTTTGGTGAAGACGACAGGTGAAACGTCATGGACCCTCATCATGATGAACTCGTGATCACGCTCTATATAGACAACCATTTCGTGAAAAGGATTCTGATTGACGAGGGCAGTTCTGTCAACACCATTCAACTTGAAACATTGACGAAGATGGGGATACCCCATGATGAAGTCATCGCCAAATCCACGGTTCTTGTGGGTTTCAGTGGTGAAACAAAGAACACCCTGTGAGAGGTAAAGCTTCTAGTTAATGTTGAGGGGGTGAACTCGATGCAACACTTTTGTGTCATGGATGCTCCGTCTGGGTATAACATCATCCTGGGCAGACCCTGGATTCATGGCATGAAAGTTGTCCCCTCAACATACCATCAGTGTGTCAAACTGCCAACAACAGGAGGCGAAGGACTGCTACACATCATCTATGAAGGTCTCAGCGAAGGCTCGTCAAGGATTGCAATTAAAGAAGAAGGCCAGGGACCTCCTAGAGGCAGGGGAGCAGGATGTCAAACAAATAGTCCTAGATCCCTTGCATCCTGGGAGAAAATTGTCAATTGGCATTAACATTCTCAGATCCAGAATGTCAACATTTGCATGGAATACTGAAGACATGACAGGTATATCCAAAGATGTTATAACACATAAACTTGGTATTGATCCCTCTTACAGGCCAGTACATCAAAAGAGAAGGAAGTATGCTCCTGAGAAGTATGTGATAATCCAAGAGGAGGTGGACCGCCTACTGAAGAATAAGATGTCAGGGAAGTCAAGTTCCCAAGATGGTTAGCCAACGTGGTGGTAGTGGAAAAGAAAAATGGCAAATGGAGGGTCTGTGTAGATTACACAAACCTGAACCGTGCATGTCCTGAAGACCCTTTTCCCTTACCACACATTGGCTCCATGGTGGATACAACGGCTGGCCATGAAATGTTAACATTCATGGATACCACCTCGGGATTAAAACAAATACAGATGTAGCCAAGTGATCAGGAGGATACATCGTTCATTACACCCACAGGTGTTTATTGTTATGTTGTTATGCCCGTTGGATTGGAAAATGCAGGGGCAACCTACCAAATACTGGTGAATATGATGTTCAAAGAAAAGCTAGGAGAAACTATGGAGGTGTATATAGACGACATGGTGGTAAAATCCCTGAATGTCAGCACCCATGTCCAGGATGTTAAAGAATCTTTTGATATTTTGGACAAGTACATTATGAAGCTGAATCCAGAGAAGTGTCATTTTGGAGTGGGTGCTGGCAAATTCCTGGGATACATGGTGACCAAAGAGGAATTGAAGCTAGCCCTAAACAAGTTCATGCCATCGTGAATCTAAAGTCACCCGAATTAACCAAGGATGTTGATGTCGTGTGAATGTATATATATTTTTCAATAAGTTTTTTTCACACTTTGGTTTTAAATTTTGAAAAATGATTATCACCTCGGAACTAAACCACACATGAATAGGCAAGTGTACCTATTGATTAGTAGTATAGCTTTGGTAAGAACCAAGTATCGATCCAAAGACGCGAAAGCTCCTAGTACTAAATCTTTATCATTGTCTAGCCGATAAAAGTTGATCGTTGGTTTCAATTATATTTAACTAAATTAGCTAGTAATTAATCTAATTAAAGCAAGTAACAAAGGTGAAGATGATCAATAAATAAAGAGATCACTTAGACTTGAATCCACCTAGCCGGACAATGACAACATACATATATTTCTGATGAGATCATTTTCTACACATGAAAACATGGGAATAGACTAGACCCCCGTCAAGGCTATCTAATCATATCACTGTTCGGAAATCTAGAACGATAAACACATAACAACCACCTAAAGTCATGCAATAAAGTACCAATGATATAATTATGTTGATTGTAAAGATGGACTAAACTCCTATCAAGGTTATTTAATCTCATAATCCTTTGGAATGCTAATACGATAAACACATATTAACCACCTCGAATCACGTAATGAAAACAATATCATGAAGCTATTCAACTTGTAAATATTTGACCACGAATACATGAACTACGAATTTACTCTAGTAAACCATAATCACACATACATAATGATACAAGGGATTCACAACGAGTGCAACGGCCTTTCCAAGCCTATACACAAGGATGCGCATTTGTTAACAATCCTAAATGTTTAAATCTCCATCCACCATTCCTAGTCAAATGCCATGAACATACATACTTACATATATATCCATGAGTAAATACCTTAACACATACGGTTTTCCAACATGATATGATCAAGATATCCACGAGATTAAACATAAAATCAAGTCAAACAAACACACATAACCATTGAAAAACATTCATAGCGTTGTTAAGGTCCTCAACATAATCATCACCACAAAATATATGTAGACCATCAAAGTTTAGCTAGGATTCATCTCATCTAAGTGAATCAAGAGTTTAGCTCATACTAGCTACAAAAACACCCACGAAATAGCTTACACAATCGGAGAGAAACATGCCTAATGATGATGTATCAAACCGAAATCAAAGTGTAGATGGGTTGAGAAACACTTGAATCTCCTTCCAAGATGACGATGGCACTTTTTATTTATGAAGTTGAGATGAGATTAAACTTGAGTTTTTGGAGATGGAGTATTAGAGTTTTTATTTTTCCAAATCTGCTGCCTCCTATCTTCCCTGTTCTCTTTTTCTTTTTATATTCCTCAAGAAATATAAGAAATAATTCATATATCTTCCCCCAATAAATATGTGGCTCTAAAGTCCCTTATCCTCAAAGCATACGGCTGACAAATCAGATGGTACAACAACCAAAATCAACCCCACTTGGGGTATTAAATGAGTAGAGGATTTATCCTCTAGTGGGGGATTAAAGGAAACACAAAGGAGACTAGAGGAATTTTCCTCTAGTCAGGCAGAAGGGATAAGGGGATTTTTCTTCTGGTCAGGCAGAAGGGACAAGGGGATTTTTCCTCTGGTCAGGCATAAGGCACAAGGGAAATTTTCCTCTGGTTAAGCTTTAAGTAGGAGAATTTTCCTCTGGTGAGGAACGTTTTAGCTCCTCTTCTTTTGAAACTTATAAAAGTTAAATATAACTAAATAAGAACTAATTCCTAAAAATATACCATGGAAACTCGTTTAAATGAGGGAAAATGTGTATGATTTATATATATATAATTTATGACACATCAGATGTACAAAGGCTGACAGGCCGGGTTGCAACCCTTAATAGATTTATCTCCAAATCCTCGGAAAGATGCCGAGATTTCTATGACATCCTGAGAAAGAACAAAAAGTTCGAGTGGACATCCCAGCATGAGAAGCTTTCCAGGATCTGAAGTCATATCTATCCTCAGCACCTCTCCTGATGAAGCCGAATCCAGGGGAACCATTATCCTTGTATCTTGCAGTTTCGAGGAACACGGTAAGTGCAGTACTAACCAAGGATGCAAAAGGTCACAAAACTCGGTGTACTATGTAAGTAAGAGTCTTCTTGACGCTGAATCCGGGTATTCGCATTTAGAAAAACTTATACTAGCCCTAAGTATGGCTTCTACTAAACTTAGACATTATTTTTAGACTCATAATATGCATGTGAAAACTAACTACCCTATAAAGTCTGTCTTAAGAAAACCTGAGATGTCATGTAGGATGGCAAAATGGTACCTGAAGCTGAGTGCTTACAACCTGGTCTACGAAGCAAGAACAGCCATAAAATCACAAGCTCTAGCAGACTTTGTGGCTGATTCAGTAGTGATATCCAAAATAAAGCAGATCAAGAATTCGAGAGCCTGCAGGAAGAAGAATTCTTAGGATGTTGGACCCTATTTACAGATGGGGCATCCAATGTCAAGGGGACATGCCTTGGAATCATACTGAAATCGCCACAGGGGGACATGATACCCCAGGCTATTAGGTGTGAATTCCAGGTGACTAACAATGAAGCGGAGTATGAAGCCCTGATTGCTGGCTTACAATTAGCCTTGCATCTTGGGATCCAGAACATCCAGGTATATGTCGACTCCTTACTTTTAACTAATTATTTCAATGGATCTTATGCAGTGAAAGGGGATAAGCTGGCCAAGTACCTAGAAATTGTAAAGGCTATATCCCAGGATTTTCAAACTTTCAAAATTCAGCAAGTACCTAGGGATGAAAATGCTGAAGCAGATGCACTAGGAAACCTGGGTCAGAATTTAAGGCAATGAAGGATACACATATCCCCATATTCCACATACTAAGCCCAATAATCAACCAACAGGTGAAACCAGAAGACATTGATCCTAGGGGCAGGGTCTTGGCATCTGATGCCCAGTATGCACAACGTCCTGATTCCCAGGATAATCCGTCGTCCTGGACCAGACCTGTCATAGACTACCTACAAAATGGCTCTATCCCAAAGGAAGAAAAGGATACTAGGGCATTCAGAACCAGAATGGCCAGGTATGTCCTTATTAAAGGTAAGTTGTATAAAAATTCTATTGCAGGTACATACCTAAGATGCTTGGAAGATGACGAAGCTCAGGAAGTACTCAAAGACATCCACGAAGGCGACTGTGGAAACCACACAGGGGGCATGTCTCTAATGTCTAAAATCCTGAGAACAGGCTACTTCAGGCCATCCTTGAGAAAGGATTCCCAGGATTTCGCCATAAAATGTGATGCTTGCCAGAGACACGTCAATAATCCTCATCAACCTGCCGAACCCTTGCATCCTATCCCTACATCCTAGCCCATTATGAAGTGGGGAATGGACATCGTGGGGAAGTTACCCCGGGCCCCGGGAGGAAAAGTCTTTATGTTAGCAATGACTGATTACTTTTCAAAGTGGATAGAGGCTGAAGCATATGTCGAAGTCAGAGAAAAAGAAGTCATCTCATTCATCAAGAGGAATATCATAACAAGATTTGGCATACCCTCTGAAATAGTGTGTGACATTGGATCTCAATTAATTGGCTAAAGGACTACTAGATTCTATGAGAGTTGGGGGATAAAAATGATAACTTCTATAACAGTGCATCCTCAGGCTAATGGCCATGCAGAGTCTAGCAATAAGATCATCATCAACAATTTAAAGAAAAGGCTCAAGGAGAAGAAGGATAAATGGGCAGAAGAATTACCATTAGCATTGTGGGCTGATAGGACTACATCCAAGAATGCCACATGCCAGACTCCATTTTCCTTGGTATTTGGTACAGAGGCAGTCATTCTGATGGAAATGGTGGTCCCAACATTCAGGGTTATCAGTCAAACCCAGGATGCAAATAACAAATCCCTGGCTGACGACCTTGACACTGTGGATGAGCTACGAGAACAAGCTGCTTGGAGAATGGCTGCATATCAACAAAGAATCTCTAAAACCTACAACAAACATGTAAGGATCTGGAGATTTTAAGGTAGGAGACTTGGTTCTAAGGAAAGCATTTCTGAACACGACGAATCCAGGGGATGGTAAGTTAGTCCCTAAATAGGAAGGTCCTTACTTGATTGACTCAGAGGCGGGTAAGGGGGCATATTGGCTTACCAACATGGAAGGTGAATTATTACAAAGACCATGGAATGTGATTCACTTGAAAGCCTATCTTATGTAAGTTTAGCACCACAGGATGCTGTATCCCAGGTATGTCTCCTAATTATTACATATTTCAGTTTTATTTTTATTTTTATTTTTATTTTTATCATTCTCTGTAAAATCTAGTAACTTTTATGGTCAAGACATTTGAATGGAAATAGGTACATAACCCTGGATGCATGAAGCCAGGGATGTGTTTCTCCTAAGTTAGAGACTGGCCATATCTCCTCCATTCAAGGTATCTAGTATACCTTCTAAGGTTTGAGAGGATATCACATCTCCTATGTTTGGGTAATCGCCTGTAGTGCACGACGCCCGCCAGTAGCGCACGTTAACCCACATATTGGACCCAGGATTATGGGATCGACCTGTGTTAACAGCATAGGCGACAACCTCATGATTTATGGACATATAGGGGTTCCTTAAGGTTTTTGGTGTTTTCACACCAACATAAGACACACGAGGCAATATCCTAGTTCGCCGGATCGGCACTGGGTTAAGCCCCAGGATTTTTAGGCTTGACCCCAGGATTCTTGGCTTGACCCTAGGATTTTTGGGCTTGACCCTAGGATTTTCGGGTTTGACCCCAGTTATTAAAATTCATTCCTAACATGTGCAGGATATATCGAAGAGATTATGACCTAAGATGGCATGGCAATGCCAAATCCTAGGGTTTCGATATCGGTTAAGTAACAGCTTGAGTTGTTACTAAACATTCCAAAGCACAATTGCACTAAGGATGGGACATTTCCACCAGAAGGAGCTCAACATTCAGGGTACACCCCAGGATGTAGAAGGTGCGACTTACTTTCTTAATATGTTTATCAGCCTTACATATTTGTTTGTGCAAAAAATATAAAGACATCACATAAGCATATAGTTCAAAAGTAGTTATATATATAAAACCACCATTTGGTTGGAGCAAAGTGTCCAACCACCTCAGGGTGGTTCAAAGTTAAAACCACAGGTGTTTAGCCTGTGGGTGGAGCATTGTAACACCGGGAATCAAACCTCCGGAAACCATTACAAAAGAAAATGTTTAAAAAATCTTTACAAAACAAGGAAGAAAGAAAAAGACCATGGACTATTGAATGGTATCCATGGCTGTTGCATCCTCAGCACTTTCACGTCCTTCCTTCACTGCTTCCTCTCCTGCATCCTTCTCTGCCCCAGCATCCTCGGCCATCGGCTCCACTCCAGTCCTAGATCCGGATGCGCCAACAGGAAGGGTCACCTTGGCACCCTGGGCCTCAACAGAATTGTATCCTTGGGGAACAGAACCTCCCAAAGCATGCAGTTATTTCGGCCATAGTTGTACGTTCCAGTTGGGGGTGGTGTGACCCGCATCCTTTGCCTCCTTGTCCATCCTCAGATTGGTCTGCAGCACCGAAATCATGGCAGATTTCTTAGACGTCTCCACATTCTCCTTCAGAGTCGTCTCGTGTTGAAGTCGGGCCTCGACTGCCTTTTTCTCATTTTCAAGCACCAGTTTTTGGGCCTTGTCATGCAGGGTTTTGGCTTTGGTAGCTTCTTTGTTGGCTTGAGCGACCCTGGATTTAAGGGTCTCGGCCTCAGTAGCGCGCCTCTCGGCGGCTTCGAGCAGCTCCAGGAAACAGGAATTGGCCTACGAAAAGGTAAACACAAGTTAAAATTTACTTTATGTCTAACCATAAAATGCATGTAATACAGAAACAACCAAGGGTTACCTGATGGGCGACGACCTCGACATGTTACACAAGCTCCTAGGGGGATAGCTCAGCCAGGGGATGTTAGGCAGCAGCGGTGCTGGACCCTCGAGTTTTTCTCTTCATACCAGAGGCCCTGGATGTAGTGGCCCGGGATGCTGGGGTAGGCTCGGCTTTGTCGGAACTCAAGATCATTAGTTCCTGGTCGTCTCCTAACCCTGAAGAGAAGGCAGCTTCGAGGTCATCGGCATCGAATGTAGGGGCAGCTGCAAAAGACAACATGACCCAGGATGTCAGCAGTCAGGTATGAAAGAAACTAACAAAATGTAGGGTTACTTATAACTAGACATGCTGACGGTAGGCTAAGAAAAGACTGGATGTTCGATGGCTCTGAATGCACGCTCAAACTCAGGAATTCCCAGGAATTTCTACAAGTTACTCTTTGTCTCCTCCTCCTCGGGACCAATTTCCTTCAAACTCTTCGCTGCAAAGAATAACATTCAAGGTCAGATTGCATAATTTCAAATAAAAAACCCTAACGTCTAATGCAGGTGTGGCTACCCTCTACAACCCAAGTTTCTGGAAGTTGTTGAACACCTGGTATACTGGAACGCTTGACAAAGAAAAATTCACCCTTCCATTTACCATGTTAGGTAGCATTGGGGATGAGTTGCATGACCTTCCAAAGGGACTTTAACAGAAAACGGCTGGACCCATGGGATTTCAGTTCATAGGCTAGGGCTAATTCCGGCAAGCCGATCAAACGTTCGTATGAGTGGTTCAGACGATCCAGGTTCCCAGGATGCGCCATACCATGGGAAGAGTTTGGGCGTACGAGGCCGGAGAAGGGGTAGGACAAACCCATGCTGAACGGGTTGAACGGAAAACAAACCCAAGTTGGAGAAACGAAGTCCGACCTCAATCTCGGGTCAAAATCCCTGATAATGGCCGACGGAGGAAGGAGACCAGAACCTTTCAATGCTGCAATCTCATTATTCGTGAAATTGCACCTCTCCTGCTCAGGGTGGTGAAGAAACTTCTGGTCAATGAAGTCCTCCACCCTGGCGAGAGAAACGGTGGGTTCATGACAAACACGTTGTTTGGTCATGATTTAAGAAAAGAAAAAGAGAGCTAACATGGGAAATTACCTGATCGGAAGGGGTGAAAAGAACGACGGATGCTCCTAACTCTTGACTCGGGTGAGGTAAAAGACTCGAGAGGTTGGGGGTACTTATGGGCTGAGTAGTTACAGAGGTGATGGGACACCGGTGGATGAGATCAAGGCTAGAAAAACGAGATCTACGGACAGGATTGATATAGCTTTGATGAGTCATCGCGATTTCAAAAAATTCACAGCTGTGAAATCTTATCCAGTAGCTGCGAATTTTGGGGCAATTGTTATACCCTGGATTCTGGACCGAATTTTACTAATGTTCTTTGACAGGTTGAGACCCCTGTATGTCGAATATACAGGGACTGCACATTTGGTTAATCGGTACTCTGGATTTCCATTTAAATTCATATTACCCTTTATTTGATTAGTATCCCAGGATGTAATGCATTCAATATTTATTTATTTAATTTACCTGATCCCAGAATGCACAGATACCCAGCATGCTAGGGCGACGTTACTAACCTTTCCATTGACTCTGTGTGATCAAGCCAGGTACGAGATAATGGATAACGGTCATATAGACTCGGTCAAAGCCAGAACATGTGTGGAAATGAAGACCCGCCACCAAACTCAGTCAAGTAATGGTCGGATGTCGTTGGAAGGGAGATCCCAAAAATCTCGGAATTATAGTTAGGATTCATATGTATTTATACGCGGTGTAGGACTTGATTTTTCACTGACAATCACTTGTACTCTCACTCACTCACTAAGCAATCACCGCAATCAAGTGTACTCGAACCAACTTTCAGTGATATAAATGGGCAACATGTGTTATCGTTGCCAAGAGGGTTTTTATGTCAGCGTCTCTTGGAGACATCTAAGGGTTAAGGGCTTTTTCCCCTCAAAAATCTCGGTGTTTTTAGTTGAATTCAGGGAAGTTATCATTTGTGTTTCCATCTCTTCTATTCAAACCTTGGATTTTAACTAGCAAATTTGATTTTATAAACTTAGCATTCAAGGAACCTAACATCACAAACTAATTTGGTTACTAATTAAGTCATGTAATTTTTAGCCAAAACATTGGTCACCAACAAGCTGTGAAGAAGAATGTGGGTTTAAATAGAATGTGGTAGATAGAGAAAGATAGAGAGATATGGGATCCTATGTTGCAGAAGAAATATCTTGGAAAGATTTGAAGGAGATTATGAAAGGATTTTGAAAGATATGAATATTAGGAGATTGGTGGTTAAAGATTTATGTCTTTTCAAGATACATGTATGTAGAGTAAGAAATAAATAAATAGATATAAGACTAAAAAAGAATGCACATGGCAAAAACTTCTTGTCAGGTGTGTACGTTGCGGTTGGGGTGGTGGGGAGGTTCCATTTCTCATACTTAATTTTATTATTCAAACCTAAACCTAATGTATTTCATTACTCATAATTAATTTTAATTTTAGTTATAAAAGTGGTACATGGGTGTATATATATATATATATATATATATATATATATATATATATATATATATTATATAGGGTTAGGTTCAAATGAGAACTTTTTGTTTTGAGAACTTTTGAGAACTAAATCTCAACCACAAATTTCAGAGGGGACCACTACAATTCATGGGAGGGGGAAAACATGTAAATAAACTTGTGGCTCAAATTAGTTCTTTCTAATTCTCAAATCAAATTGGTTCTCAAATTATCCTCTCCTATATATATATATATATATATATATATATATATATATATATATATATATATATATATATATATATTATATATATATATTTAGTTAGCTTAAACAATTAGGTGAGCCTTTTAAAAAGAAAATATTACGTAGTAATATGAGAAAATATTAGAATGTTATATTTATACACTAGGTAGTGTAAGATCGCGTGTCCATTAACTCAGTCGTAAGTTTTTTATGAACCGAATATAAGTCGACTAGGCTAGTGCTTAAAAAGTCCTAACTCGTTCGTCTTTAATACGGGTCTAAGGCGGTAGTTTAGACGGTGACCGAATGGTCATAAAATTTAAAAAAAAAATTAACTTGAAAATTCGGGGTTGTGACATTCTCCCCTACTTATTTAAATTTCTTCCTCGATTCGTTTATTGATCTACGTTGGCTACTCGAGCTTAGTTATCTATGACCAGCTTAAGGTACTTCCATCTCATCTCATCCTCATGTTCCTAAGTGAACTCATGTCTTGTTCAATTGGAAAATAAGAGAAGCTAGACCAAAAGCTCTTAATAGGATATGGGTCCTCAAAACCAGTCAGGTAACTCCCGTGCAAACTGTGATGCGCCACGACATCCTAATCCACTTTTTTGTGTGGTAGGTAGGGGTTAGTGGTGCGATAGTAATGGGTGCGGGTGGTGCAAACGACGAAAGTCCCAATACTTTTATAATGGGAGAACCGGTAGACCTCATGCTTATTCTCGCAGCATGTCTAAGGCTTGTACCAAGGGGGTGTCGTGTACCACTAATGCTCGTGCTTTGAGTGGTGTAGTCAATAGATGAATTTTTTTTGTTTTGTGGATCAATGTACTCGCACACGGGAGGACTACATAAGGGTGGGAAATTCCTACGAGTGTTTGGGCAAGACGGCACAATATCAACCCAGAGTTCCTTTCCATTATATTGGTTTCCTGCCATTTTCTGCACAATAAGAAGCTCAATATATATGTAGATATCAACTAGCCGTGTGCCCGCGCGTTGCGGCGACGACAGTATATAGCGTGTTATTCGTCTTCTGTCCGTGCGTTGCAGTGGCACAACAAACTATAGTGTATAGCAATGAATCAAGTAATATCGATGCTACGGATGAGCAACCCAACCAACAACCAACTAAGTCACCCTTAACATTTATTTCATTGTGTAAAACAATTTAGACACTTATAGGTGTACGGAAGTCATGAATTTTCTTAGAATAAAGAGGGAATGAAATAGTTGAATATACATCACGTATTGAACTCATGATTAGCTATGTAATAGAAAATACTTTGTGGTATGAAATTAAATTTAGATAACATAAAATCTTAATCGCGTTGCTCGATGCAGCGGCAGCAACAACTTAATCGCGGTGCTCCTCAATACATGTTTTCTATCCGCACAATGCGGAGACGGAAACAACTTACAACCCAATACTTATCTTCTATTTGTGCTATTTGGCGAAAACAATTTTAAAAATCCATTAAATAGTCATCCGCACATATTCAGGAGCTTGGAGCAAGACTTAAAGAATTGATGACAGAATTTGAATCGCTACAATTGATGCGATCATTACTCGAACACAAAACATTAAGTGTTAACAACTTACTAAAAACTTTCTGTAATAAAATGTGCAAACCTAAAACATAGATATGTAGTTCTATATTTTGTATTTTGTAGAAACATTAAGATGTGAGTTTAGGAACAAAGCACAATCAGTGTTATATAAAAAGTGACCTAAAATACCACCAATGAGTGATAATAATTCATTGCACATACATATGTGAGTTGAAATTAAACAAACATGAGTTTTTCATGATTATGAAACATTATTAAATGATAAACAAAAGTTAATGTGGCCATAGTACTTTAAAATCTAAACAAAACTGAGATCAAATTGCTACACTTAGAAAAAAAATTAGGTACTTATTAGGTCTTTTATTCTCTATCATACATGTTGGTTCGGAAAAGATCCGATTGATCCTGCAATGATAAAAGAAAGTAAGCACTCAATTTAAACCATGATGAGGTAAATACACACCATCACGTTGATTAAACCATGAAAAAGTACCTGAAGTTCTATCACAAAAGCTATGATTTCATCTAGATACGCATTCGATTCCTGTAACGATGATAAAGTAGTCAATAACTCAATAAGTAAACTAATATTGCACCGTCCATCACATGAATAACTTATAATAACTTTGGTCAAGTTACCACCAATGTTTGACTTTTGGGAGCAATATCTCTATCATCAAAGCACCACCTATCCACCACAAGGTTTTCAAGGAACCCAAAGTTGGCCCTTCAAAGAAGGGTGGGCTGAAATTGCTGGATAACGGGTTAAAAGAAGTTAAATATGATTAAAAAAAGCTACTTATTACAACAATAATAAAGGGGAGCATGTCTTTCACGACATTAACAATCAAAGAAAGTTAGGGTACATTGCTTATATTTCTTGAATGGAGCCTAGCATTAGCATTCTTTTAAGAAAAGTTGGTATTTAAACATATCCCGATCTTTTTAAAGATAAGCTGTAGTTATCTAAATAAAATGAAAAATAGAAACTTACATTTTGCAACTTCTCCTTCAAAAGTTCATGTTCCATTCTAACTCTCTTTCACAGCTTCACATTTGTTTTTCTTCAGCTGTTTCACTGCCAATTTTCCTTCTTGATTAGCCTCTTTAGCAGGCCCTGTAACCATGAATAGAAGATAAAACTATGAGCCAAAAGAAGGTAACAATATAGCTGAGATCTAAACAATATAATCAACAGCACAGACATGGATACTTACACATTGGCAATATTTTTCTGTTCCATTTTTTCAACCATTGAACAACTTTCTGATTCATTCACTACTTTACTAAGACCTTGTCATAGGTTTATGGAAACAATTATTTTCTTAACACACTAAGACCTTGTCATAAAACACAAAATCGTAACAAACAGGGGCAGTTATATTTGAGGAAGTTCCTAGTTTTGGTGTCAAAGAATACCACAGTTTCTAATTTGGAAATTTATTTATTATGATAAATAATAAATAGCAAGCGCTTACAAGCTTGTCTTTAACTGCAAATATGATGGCACTGGCATGTTCTGTTGCATTTCCGACAATAGGAAGCACTCACATAGTAAATACAACAATAAGTTCGACATTGGAGAAGCTAATCTCGGCATTATAGTTGAGGAAGTTCCCAGTTTTGGTGTCAAAGGATACCACAGTTTTTTTTATTTGACCCATTTGAGATCAATCTGCTTGGAAGTAAAAAAAATGGAGTATAAGATGTGTAAATACTAAACCATACCACATGTGGGATATAAAATCAATTACTTTTAAAGCCATATTGATCATCATTAGAGGTGGCCATTTTGATCCATTTACTTTTAAATGGGCATATGGATCAAATGAAAAAAAATTAGTGTAAATGGAAATGGGAACATGTTTAAGATGTACCCGTGACATCTTCCAAACACCATCTCGGCCCCTTTTCAAACACTATCTTCCAAACACCATTTTGTGAACTACCTGTCACACAAATCAACAGTTGTCAGCATTTTCATCACTCTATTTTTGACATAGAATAAGCTACTGATATATCAATTCATAATAAAATGTCAGCATTAACTGCTGCACACATGCTTCCAATTTATTTTGAAAACCTAAAATATATGAACACTTGAACAACAGAAGTTATAACAGATAATTACAGCATAATTATATGCTTGTATCATACGTTACAATCAAAGCCAATTATGGTTACTAAAAGTCTTAAGGCTAAAAAGAACGGTATCTCTTTGTAGTATCAATAACAAAACATACCACGTCCCTCCGTAGTCCGTATAACCCTTTTGTTTTGAGAAGATTTTTTTGAATGGCAAATGTAATAAAAAGTAAAATAAAAAGGTTGTATGTTAAATACTACTAAATCATCAATGAATTCAATTATTCAAAATCTTTTACCCTTCATAATCTGAAGAATGAAGGAAATTTACGAACCGTCCATGATGTTGGTAGTGGTGTTGCAACGAACCGTCCATAACTGTATTAAAATAGTATGAAACCAACAATCTTTTACAAAGTAATCAAACCATTCAACAAATGTAAATACAATTGAATTAGTAAATTTTAGTGACTAACTTTTGCCCTTTTGCTGTGAATAAACATAAGCAGAGAATTAAGTTATGGGTAAATGAATTCAATTATGGTCTTATGGAGTAAACCTACTGATCAAACTGTGAATACTAAAACTCACTAATTTATCTTGATATCGATAGCTTTAATAGGTAGAATACAAATTCAATTGGAAGTAATCAGTGAGAGTGTGAAATCATACCACATTAGTATCATCCCCGGTTCAATCAAGGCAAGCAAAATCCCCAAACGACCAAACTAAAGATAAAATCAAACCAATTAACAGTCGCAATATCAGATACTTCAGGTCATAAAAGAATAAATTAAAACCCGAGAATAAATTGAAGCAGCAGTTCCAACAACAACATCGAATGTGTTATAAATAAGAATTCAGCTACATAATACAAAAAAATATGGTACCTGATACAAAAAAAATACACTTACAAGATATGATTGTAGTAAATTAAATGGTCATTGAACACAGCCACAGAATGTGTTTTAAATAACAAACAGCAGGCAAATCTCAAAATAACAGAACATCAGTTCAATCATCCATTTTCAAATGACATAAATATTTTGTTTTTATAAACAGAAAAAAATTTGCTCTAAAAAATTAACTGAAACTTTTTTATTTCAACAACTTTTTTTATTTAAGGAAATTAAATATTAAACTAAAACGTTTTGGCGTGTGTGGCCAAACCAACCCAACCCATTTGACAAACATATAAAATCGCTTGTTTATCCTTATCCAACCCGCCTATGCCATCAGTTACCAACAAAAACATTGGTAATGCTTCTTAAACCAAGGAAATTCAAGATAAGAATCAATATAAACTACAACATGGTAACTCAACCTGCATCCAAAAAGGGCTTCTACACCTAAGGGGAACAGAAAAATCTGGCCTTCGATATTTCTACTGCCACTGTTGAACATTTGAGATTTCAGTGGACATGGCTACAAGAACCTTTGAGATTTCTGTTGCCACTTTTGAACCGATGCCTACATATGTAACAAAAAAATCACTCGTTTTATAAAGTTGCACCAGCTATATTTTCGAAAAGAATAAGTTGAAAATGACCATGAAAACATAGAAACTAATAGTTTAAAAACACTTGTCATCAGATTGAGAATATAACCCAGGTCTGCGTCAAGTTCCTTTGACACGGTTTCCTTAAGCATAACTCTACACAAGCTCGAAGAACACCATCTGTTATTACTGATATTGAGTGTTTCTACTGAGGAAATCAAATACTACCAAATTTGCTTATAAATACTCTGAAAAAAATCAATATATATCCCTGTGAGCATCAATTAAGGACTAATTTTACAACCACCTTGTTTCTGTAAGAGGAAGTCCAGCTTTCTAAATGTCACAAATCGACTAAATCCTTCATCAATGAACTTTGGTATTATTAAATATAAATGAATAATGAACAAGGACTGCAAACTTAAAAGGTTCTTGAATTTCACCAAGCTTACCTTTTAGAATCTACAATCGACTAAATCCTTCTTGTTTTGTTCTTGAATTTTGGTTATCTACAATAACATGAAACAATTAAAATATACCGTCAACAAACTTACCTTTTAGCAGGTTCGGATTAGAATAAAATTAAGTGAATCAGTCAAGAGGCACCAAATAGACATGAACACATTTGCTCCATTGAACATCGTCTTCCTCATAGCCACATGAAATCAAAAGATTAATCAAAGCAATTGATTTAATAGGATCAACGAACATCAGATGGATTAAAGCATACCTGATTTCTGCAATCAAAACCCCTAAAAACAAAATACGGGAATCAAAACCCATTTAAATGATTGATGAAATAGGAAATTAGTGTTTAATCAAACATACTAACTCCAAATCGTACATAAAATCAGAGATGATGATCTATAAGAAACGAAATTGATGAATTACCTCTGACCTGATTTGCTTTGATGCTTCTTGTTCGCAAGTTTGATCTGCGCAAGTTTGAACTGAGGGAGAGAGGTCGCATCGAAGGTGTCCTAGCCTGCAACTTAAATGCTTCTTGTTCGGGGTTTCAGTTCACGCAACCTTCAATTCAATTGTGATAATCGAGAGGGAGTTGCGTGGAGACACCCTAATTTGTGGTAATCAAGAAGAGAAATACGGCTGTGGACAGAGATTGATGGGGCTATCGAGATGATGACGGGCGGCAATAGGTTGATGGGGGAGAGAGACATGTGATGAATCGTTCGAGAGGATGTCCATCATTAATTAGGATTAGGATGACCAGATTACCCTCACGTGATATGCTTGTAAATACTGGATGTGGTATAAAAGCTATGCTTTACCAACTTGTACATGATGTATAAACTTTTGTACGCGTCTTAAGATTAAGGAAATTTCATGACCAAATTACCCTTTTGAGCAATATGTATTATATATAGTAATAGATAATAGATATACAAGTATAAGTCCTCTTAAAAAATATTAATCTTAGCTTAGAGTTAGGTTTAAATTCTTAAGTAGTCTTAACTTTTAGGAAGGTTTTTCCTAGGTCAGGGTCCTTAGTAGGTCACCGTTAGAGCTTAGGAGGTCAATCCTAATTCGCTGTAACTGTAAAACCACGAAACGGATCTTACTACTGCATGATTCGGTTAATCAAAGAACACAAACATAAATAAAGTTTTGCTTTATTGATTCACAAAGAGATTACAGTGTGGAGAGAGAAACACCTTAGAAAACACACACTTAAGAATGACTAAACTCTCAGAACTAGCTAACTCTCTCTAACACGAACTATTTATACATACCATTAAGTGCAGCATACCAACCCACGTACCAGTTGGTACGTCCGTACCAACGGGTACGGCGGACCATATGGTACGGCCCCTATTGGTATGTTGACTATTTGACTCACAAACTTGCTCTAATCTAGATACAATACACGAGACACATCGTAGCATAGGAATATTCTCTAACAAACTCCCCCTCAACATGTAGTGCATCTAGCTATCTATCTATCCAACCAGAACTTCAGTCTTCAATCTTCAGCATCGCTGCGTCCGATCTTCCACTTGAACTCTTGTTAGAAATAGATCATGCATGGCTGGATCAATCTTGAACATTCTTTGAACTTCAAGATCCATTTGTGAAAGATACTTCATACTCCCCCTTTCACCATGCTTGAGTCTTTTCACACAGAACGTGCAATTTCAGAAGACAGAAACGTGACTTTCTTTTTCTTTTGAAATTTAATTTAATCTTGGCACAAAACTTCTCTTCGAGAATCCAAGATATAGTTTTGAAATCATAAATTTTGTATCTTGTATCGATCGGTCGAAAACAAATAAGAAACAAAATATTTTTGGCTTTTTGAAACTTTACATCAAAACACACCGAAAATCTTTCTGATTTTTCTAAGTTTATGCTAAAACACACCTAAAATCTTTTTGATTTTTCAGATATGAAACATAAATGCAATACAGAATCAGACACTATTTTTGTCTTTTGCGAGAAAGATCACAACTTGGGATCATATTGGACATGACATGCTGAACTACACTTCAATTTCAATTACTTCAGCACACAAGTCATGTCGATTGCTAGTATAATTTGTCCATCTTAAACTCAGGCACAATCATACTCATAACATCTGGATATGTTATTGTATTGATTAGATTTGCTTTGACCAGTGTACCCCACACTATCAGACATACTCAGATATGTTTTTGCTTATCACACTTTGTGATTTCATTTGTGATTTAATCACAAAATGATTAATTTCATGATATTGTCAACTGTGTTTCATGCAAAAAGAAATAAGAACGTTAAATCGTCTACCTTAAGGTCGATCTTTCGATACGCAGATAAGGCCTCGAATTTAACAAAATAAGAAAAAAACAAATTGAAATTGTATAACCCAATAACAATCAGGTCGCTACTCCCGTACACGCAGAGAAAGTCCGAGGAGTTATACGAAACACCAAAGAAAATAAAGCAGAACGTCAAACGAACAACAATCAGGTCGGTCTTGTGGACCCCCAGAGAAAGTTCGATCGTTTGACAAAATAAAGAAAATCAAACAAGTTTAAATCTTTGCAAAATGAACACATGTATACACAGTAACTTCTCATTTTTCTTTTTCACATATCTTTTTCTTGATATCTTGAAATACGCATCAAGATGTTGTCCACTTGGTCAGGCATTAGTATTTAAAGTGAATATCACATCTGAATACTTTCTGATTTAATACCGAGCCTACCAAGCACATCAAACAATGATCTTATGGCTTTTTCATCTATTTTATCCATTAGTCAGTCACGTAAGCCAATGTACCATCATTTCCCAAATATGTCGGATATGATTTCTCATTTTTCAATGTTTTTGTATTATCTGTTTTTCAATGTTTTTGAAAAAATGTTTTTGTATTTTCTTCCCCTTAAAATGAAAACTCTATTTTTGGATTTTTCATTTTAACAAAAAACACAAAGACACTATTTTTGGTTTTTCAATTTTCTCCCCCAAAACTACATACGAAATGTAAAAGAAAGAAAATTAACCAATCGATACGGATACCTTTCAGTTTTTAGCTTTTCAGAAAAAAACTTTCAGTTTAGAAAGATGAAGCATGCAATTTAAGTTACGCAGGGAACTCCACTATCAGTAACTGCTTGAAGCTTGAATTTCACAATCACCGACAGGTCTTCTTGAAGTACCTACACACTGGAATAAAGATTAGACTTCAAATGACCCAAAGCACACAGTTTATGGTCGACCAGTGTCTTCCACAAAATCATTTGCAGCTGGGATGAACATTTTAGGTCACCACTGAATTTTTGATTTATCAGAATGAACTGAGTCATCATTGTAAAACCGAGTTACGATCTTACTACTGCATGCTTTGATCAATCTAGTGAGAAGGAGAAGTAAATAAGAGAATTCTTATTGAATCACTTGAAGATTACAAAGACTCTCTCTGGTTTCTCTCTTTAACTCACACACAGAAAAGTGTAGAAATGACAGAAGTGTTAAGCTATCATTCTAACACATGGTATTTATAGTTAGTGACAATCTGGCCTGCGCACCAACTGGTGGACCAATTGGTACGGGCCTACCAATTGGTACGACGTACCAGTTGGTACGGCATCATTGATATTGCCACTACAACTCACAGACTCGCTCTAATCTAGATACAATACACGAGACAGATTGTAGCATAGGTATACGCTCTAACAAACTCCCCCTTAACGTGTAGTGTATCTATTCTCTAACTAAACTTCAGTCTTCAATCTTCAACCTTGCTGCATCCGATCTTTGACTTGAAATCTTGTCAGAAATAGAGCTTGCATGGCTAGATCACTCTTGATTCATCTTTGATCTTCAAGATCCACTTGTGAAAGATACAACAAACTCCCCATTTCACCATGCTTGAGTCTTGACACACATAACCTGCAATTTCAAAAGACAGAAACACGGTTTCCTTTTTCTTTTGAAAATTAATTTAATCTTGGCTCAAAACTTCTCTTCGAGAATCCAAGATATAGATTTGAAATATGAATTCGTATCACATGTCGATCGGTCGAAAACAAATAAGAAACAAAATCTTTTTGGCTTTTTGAAACTTTATATTAAAACATACGTAAAATATTTTTGATTTTTCTAAGGTTATGCTAAAACACACCTAATATCTTTTTGAAATTTTCAGATATGAAACGTAAATGCAATACAAAATCAAACACTATTTTTGTCTTTTGCGAGAAAGATCACAACTTGGGATCATATTGAACATAACACGCTGAACTACACTTCAATTTCAATTACTTCAGCACATAAGTCATGTCGATTACCGGTATAATTTGTCCATCTTAAACTCAGGCACAATCATACTCATAACATCTGCATATGTTATTATATTGATTAGATTTGCTTTGACCAGTGTACCCCATACTATCAGACATACTCAGATATATTTGCTTATATCACTCTTTGTGATTTCATTTGTGATTTAATCAGGACGGTACTCCCATACATGCACAGAAAGTCCGATGAGTTATACGAAACACAAAATAAAATAAAGCAGAACGTCAAATGAACAACAATCAGGTCGGTCTTGTGGACACGCAGAGAAAGTCCGATCGTTTGACAAAATAAAGAAAATCAAACAAGTTTAAATCTTTAAAAAATGAACACATGTATACACAGTGACTTCTCATTTTTCATTTTCACATATCTTTTTCTTGATATATCATGAGATATGCATCAAGATGTTGTCCACTTGGTCAAGCATTAGTATTTAATGAATATCACATTTGAATACTTTATGATTTAATGCCGAGCCTACCAAGCACATCAAACAATGATCTTATGGATTTTTCATCTATTTTATCCACGAGCCAGACACATAAGCCAATGTACCATCATTTCCCAAATATATCGGAGACAATTTCTCATTTTTCAATGTTTTTGTATTTTTCTATTTTTCCATGTTTTTGTATTTTTCTCTTTTTCTCCCCCTTAAAATGAAAACTCTATTTTTGGATTTCCATTTTAACAAAAACACAAAGACACTATTTTTGTCTTTTCAATTTTCTCCTCCTAAACTACATACATAATGCATGAAAGAAAGACAATTGACCTTTCGACATGGATACCTTTTAGTTTTAGCTTTCAGAAAAATTGCAGTTTTTGAAATTTGATGTCACATGTAGTTTAACCTAAATCAGCAGAATACTCCTTCATCAGCAACTTTTCAATCACCGAGAGGTCTTGTAGAAGTACCTGCACACTGGTCAAACACATCAGTTCATAAATGACCCGAAGCGAATCGCGTCTGGTTGACCAGTGTCTTGATTCCCTTTTGAAACCACTTTAGGTTTCCAAGTTTGTTGTTTTGGTAAATCAGTATCTGATGAACCCGTCACAGTAGATTGTGACAAACAACCGACAGATGAATCATTTTGAAATTTAGGTAAAAACCTTCTTTGATGTTTAATAAAATGTCGATTGAAATTCATCAAATACTCTGCCATATTCATCAATAAATCTGTATTTGGCAGATTTACCAACATAAGGAACCTGTCTTTTCCTTGAACTAGAAGCAGCAGTGACATGACAATCTTGTGCCATATGCCCTTTTTGTCGGCAATTGTAACGCAAACGATTGTTTACATTTTTCCTCTTTGGTCTCTGCAAAGCTTCACAACATATAGCATCTCCAAAATGATCATAAAAATTATCAAATACCTGAAAACGATGATCATTTACCCATTTTGATGTCGGGCTTTTTGGAGCAGAATTTGATCCTTCAGAAGAATATGTAGCAACTTATGGCTTCTTGCTCTTCAAATCAACTAGACAAAAACTTCGGCAATTTTCTGAGCATCCACACAATGGAGTGGGAATTCTTGATCAGAAAATATTTGTTCCGAACCCTTGAGTTTGTAAAACCTCTCGGGTTGAACCTTGTCAGCTTTAAAACCATCTTTCTTGACTTGTTTTAGCTTGACTTGCTTCAAATTTTGTTGTTTTGAACCTTGAGACCCATCAACTTTAACATTCTTGGTCTTGAAACCCAACCCAACATGTTTACCAGCTATCTTGTCTTTAGAACCAGATGATTTACGTCTATTCTTCACAAGTCGAGAAAATTCAGCTTTCACTGCTTAAACATTCTTTTGTTCATAGAAAATTGATTCATCAATAGTTGTCTTCTCAGTTGAACTCGCTGATTTCTCTTCTTCAGTCGCCGAGGAATCAGACACACCCGTTTCAGCTTTCTGTTCTTTCTGTGACTTCACAACCTTTCCCTCATCAGATCTCTTGTCAGCAGCCTCAGAATAATCACCAGGTTCTACCTTTTACTACAAGTCATTAACACCTTCTTTGAAACTACCCGGTGGTGAAACAGTTTTGTTAAACATTTTCTCAAAGTTGTCATCTTTGGCCAAGAAACTTGTAAAAGATTGTGAATTAGTAACATTGTTCAAAAGACGTTTTGAATCAATGACTTCAATCTTTAGTTCAGAAATCTTTTGTTGAGCATCAGCTAATTCTTTTTCCGTAGCAATCAACTTCTTTGCCACTTTATGAGTTTCATACTTTTGCAACCTCAACTCATCAAGTCCAGCCCACAATTCCTTCGTCAGCTTATCTTCATTTCTTTTCTGAATATCCAAGTTTGAATTTTTCAACTTATTTACTCTTGCCAATTCCCGCTTCTCATCTAACAACTTCTCCATATCAAGTTGATTTGCTTCAATTTTAGCAACCGAGTCATCGGGAGCCTTGGTAAGTAAATCAAGTTTGATATTGGACTTTTCAAACAAATTATTAAAATCATTTGCAGCATCCTCAGCTTCTGCCTTCCATTTCTCAACTTCCTTGACTAAGTCAACATTTTCTTCAGATAATTTTGTAATTTTCTGTTCAAACTATTTTTCAAGACTTTGAAATTTCAATTCTTTCTAAACAACCTCTGCCTGAAAATTTGAAAACTTTGCTTTTTGAGAGGACAATTCTTGAATTAGATCTCCCAACTTTTTCTGTTCACCTGTCAACTCTTCTATCTTTCTTCTATTTTCAGCAACCAACAACTCATTTTCTTTTATCAATTCTTGATTCTTCTTGTCTTTCTGAGAACAAAACTCACAAACCGATTCATAGCCACTATTTCCAGAACCACTTATTTTAGATTCTGAATCAGTTACTTCTACTTCATCATCACTATGAACAATTTGAGCAATCATCGCAGATGGAGCAAAAAGTGCAGACTCATCAGGAAAATCGGCAGCCCAATCATAACCTTCATTCGATGTTAGTGCTTTTGACTCAGAAGTAATAGCTGTTAAAGCAATTGGATGTGAATCATCGGAAGTTCGCCCCTAGTTATATTGTTTATCAACTAGAGAAACTATAGCTGTTGGAGACTTTGATGAAGAAGCATTTGCTTATAAACATTCACGAGCAAAATGTCCAAAATTAGAACATTTACAGCATTTTGCCTTTGATTTATCTATGCCAACCTTGCCATCTGGATTTAAACTTTGGAATCCAGTCTTCTTCTTGAATCTTTTAACTCTTTGAGCTAACATTGCAAGTTGCCAATTAATATCCATTTGTTCAAGGTTATCTGGATCGATCTGATCAAAATCCTCTTCAACCAAATTAGATGTTGTCAAACCACCATTCAGCAATCCATAATATGAAGATAATAAAGCAGATATTAATGCCAAATGTTCATCTGGTGTTTTTGCAGAAAATGAACTTTGACTTGAATGATTTGGAATAGTGAAGTTACACCCCCTTGATGAATTTGCAGAATTTCCTGAACCATGACCAGCAATAAATGTTGTTTGAGGTGGATTTGATGAATCAAAACTAGATGATTTAGACTTTGCATTGATGCTTGCAGAATTTTGACCATGATATAATTCCGGATTGTGTGATTGAGCAGTTGATTTGTTGGATGTCATCATTTCCATTTTTCTAGCATGCAACTTCCCGGTTAAATCATGAAATGACAATGTTGAGTATTTCTTATCATGAGTAAGTAGTAGAACATAATTCTCCCACTTTTCTGGTAAAGCTTCCATCAGTTACTCTTTCAGTTCCTCATCGGTCTTTTCATTATTCACCACTTTCATTTCACTGATTAGATGTTAAAATCTGGATACAAGTGCAGGAATATTTTCTTTATCATAGTGTTGAAAATTTTCAAATTCTTTGTTCAGCACTTTTCTTCTACTCTTCTTGTATTGATCATTGCCTTCACATCTTGCAGATAGTGCATCCCACAATTGTTTTGACTTTTTGCAAGTACTAAACGGATGCAACAATTCAGTGGGCAACGCCATTGTTAGATAACCAAAAGATTTTTCTTCAAGCTCGTAGAGTTTTCTTTCAGCGGCATCGAAATTGTGAATTTGTTTAAAATCTCCATCTTCCTTTGGATGCATGTAAAGCTTGCGAATTGGAATCCATAAATCGACATTATTTGTGTTCATGTACGCAGAAAATATTTGCTTCCAATTGTGATAATCCTCCAACTTCAATAATTTGGGAACTTTCTGGCTTGTTCCAATTTCGCTATCAAAATCGAGCAAGGTTTGCATTGCACTTTGCATAGCAGCGAACGCTTGAAAATGAAACATTTTTCACCGAAAATGACACTTCAAAAACTTCGAACTCAAAAACGAAGGTCTTCCAAGTGGATTTTGGGTACCAAAATGGAGGATAGTGGCCGTTAGGCTAGTAAAAGTCTAGATCTCGTCGAGACGGTCGTTTTGGTTAGTATTGGGTTCCGTAACTCTTAACGGTTCTCAAGTTACGTCAGTTTTAATAAACGTAACTTTTCTGCCAGCGTACCAAATCACTCTCAGTGGACCAAATCCCTTCTCAGCGTACCACCCTGTTAATGTCAGGACCGATTTCACATCGAGAATCTCGATCTTGAGCAAGAACGAAGGTGAGATTAAGGAGGAGACGGGATGAAGAGAATCAAAGATAATAAATGACAAGAAATAATAAATCAAACGATTCATTGATTATTGTTGAATGATTACAACGAACCGAATGATTACAAACTCGTCATAGGAAATCCATGGTCACATTGGGTTGAGCTCAAACCCAATGTGTGACTCTCTCTCTAGAAATTGATAGCTCACATCTCTCTTTATTCTTTCATTATTCATCATCTTTCTAATGGAGCTATCCATTCCTATTTATAGAGAGCCCATGTGCTCACTAGCCCACTAACTAGCTAACACACATACAAATGAGCAAATACAAATAAACAAATGACATAATTATTATTAATTAAATCAAAGATGATTTAATTAATATGAAGCTTGACTCGCTCGAACTGATCTTCCGTTGACTTTTACGTTGACCGTTGACCCGAACGGTTGACTTTTCAAGAAAACGTCTTCGGTCCAAACTTGCAAGCCTCGAGCATCACAACCCGCGTCTCTGAATCAAATCACAATGGATTCTTCAACCGAATTATTCGAGAATAGATTTGATGGCGTCAGTCACACTTATTAAAAGTTCCAACAATTCCCCCTTGACTGACGCTGTCAAATCTGTCACACTGGTGAAGAACCGCTCTGTCGTGCATCTTCGAATAACTGATAAACCTGAATCTTTCCGTTGTAAAGATTCCCCCTTTGAATAAGCTTCTTCTGTTCTTGTTGCTCCACTTGAGATCCAAGTGCTGCAGTTCACTCGGTTCACACGGTCGGGTACAATACTAAGAAAGCTGAACATCGGAGTCAAAATCGCAACAAATCGAATCAGATAAACCAATCAATCACTGAAAATGCTCCAACTTCAGATAATTGACCCGATAATCCAAATCCATAGAAGTTCCCCCTTTTCTCTAGATCTCTCTGAAAACATCTGATGCGGAAGCGGAAAACCAGATGCAGAGAGTGGAACCGTTCCGCTCAGTTCCGAAGAGAAAACGGTATAAAAATCCTGAAATCGGACAATCTTACGAAAAACCGGAAGCCGGGTACAGACAGTTGTGAATGATCCATAAATACTGAATTTGTTCCGCGTGACTGGGTTGGATGCAAAAATAATGTCAAATCGGTGAAAAACTGAGATCCCGAGCGTAAACGAGAAATTTATTCATAACCGGAGTCTTCGTAATTTTGGGCGAAGAAAATCGAGCTCGGAAAAAATATTCCGTGAAGAATTCTGAGTAAAACGGTGCAATCTGGAATGAATCTGAGAAGACCGTAAATATTATTCAAGTAACGGGCCTTCCGATAGAGATTTAACGGAATATTCCATATTTAACTGAGATTCCAGTTAATTCGGTTAGATGACATCAGCGTTGCATCAGCTAAACAACTTGGAGTGAGACATAACGAAAAAGTCACAAACTTAACCGAGAAGCGAAACCAATCCGTCAGTGGTCGTTAGCTAACGTGGCCTTGACGTCAACAAAAAACTAGAAACCCGGTCGAATAAACGGAATAAATCCAAGACCAATAAATATTTCCAAAATTCCGTTAGCGGCGTTGTCTCATTAGTCTCGTTAAAGACTTAAAAGATTACCTTTTTTTTTAACGAAATATGATGGAAAAATACGTTGGATTAATTAAATCTCACAACAAAAACCATGATCCATGTCCATGAAAGTGAGCCAATCAGATTTAATCCACCAATTAAATCTAACGGATGAAATTCAAAGGAAATAAACGGATCAGATCTGGATCCGTGTGACTTGGTTCCAGCCAATGAGAGGCTGACAGACCATTGCTTTCAAACGGTTCTTTCATGTGTGATGGGTCCCACCCGCTCCTTTTCATCCAATAAAAAATCGACAACCATCAGCCTTTCATCGGCTTTCTTTAACTCAGATGGTCCCCACTTAAATTGTTTCAACGAAATCATTCCAAACGGGTCCCACTAGAATTGGCATTAGCCAATGACCAACGGCTCTCTTTTTGTGAGCAGGCCCACGCGCCTTGTCCACCGAGATTCTTTCAGCGACTTTTTCTCCATGCAGGTCCCACAAGTCATTCTTTCCCCCAATCAAATTTGAACAACAATATTAAAGTTGACTGGTATCCGACAAATGAAGAGAGAGACAATTCCCTCTGCGCCTATCAGTGGTTGACAGCTCATCGTCATCTCAAGAATTCGTTGAGCTCCACCGTAACCCTAATTTCATTACCGGAAAACTCGAGAACCCGCCGGAAAAGCGTGAAATGACCATATCTCAGTCGAAACTCAACGAAATTCGACGAAATTTATGTCATTGAACCCGTTATTCGATGCTTTATCATCCTGGACGATTAAAATCATCTGAAAACGATCCGAACAAAAACCCAGATGACGAGATCGCCAAACTTATTGAGGTCGCCAAGGCTACACGAGGTCGCCAAGGCCATATTCGAAGTCGCCAAGCCTTATTCAAGATCACCAAGCTTTATTCGAGATCGCCAAACCCAGATCGCCATGAATAAACTCGAAATCACCAAGGTCTGACTCGAGATCGCCAAGGACATATTCAAGAGCATCTGAGATCGCCAAGTACATCTTCAAGCTCTCTCGAGGTCGCCAAGAACATCTTCATCAGCTGCAAAATCGCCAAGGCAATCTTCATAAAAATGAAGAACACCAAGAACACCGTGAAACACACACTACTGTTTGTTTCTCCAGATCTGCCCAAACCCTTGCGTTTCAGACAAAACCGATGCTCCCAATGGATCCGGAACGCGTTTTCCATCAAGATTCATACTTTATTTCATCAAAAAACACTTATTTTAGCATCAAAAACTCATAATCAAAGCTAAAAAAATCTTCAAAAACACTCAAAAACGTGAAAACCCTAACTACTTTATTTTTTCAGCTCAGATCTCTGATTTCTTCACAGATTATGACATATGGAGCATAAAATCACATCTAAATGAACCCAATAACAAGAATATATCATCAGATTCATCCAGAAATCATCCAAACAGCTCCAAAAATGCAGAAAAATAGAAAAAGTCTCCAAAGTGGGTATACCAATCAGCACCTCATTCAAGCTCAAAATCACAGATTCGAGTGACCAGATTCACGGTGAGATGAATCTGATCGGTACCCGCTCTGATACCATTTGTCAGGACCGATTTCACATCGAGAATCTCGATCTTGAGCAAGAACGAAGGTGAGATTAAGGAGGAGACGGGATGAAGAGAATCAAAGATAATAAATGACAAGAAATAATAAATCAAACGATTCATTGATTATTGTTGAATGATTACAACGAACCGAATGATTCTAAACTCGTCATAGGAAATCCATGGTCACATTGGGTTGAGCTCAAACCCAATGTGTGACTCTCTCTCTAGAAATTGATAGCTCACATCTCTCTTTATTCTTTCATTATTCATCATCTTTCTAATGGAGCTATCCCTTCCTATTTATAGAGAGCCCATGTGCTCACTAGCCCACTAACTAGCTAACACACATACAAATGAGCAAATACAAATAAACAAATGACATAATTATTATTAATTAAATCAAAGATGATTTAATTAATATGAAGCTTGACTCGCTCGAACTGATCTTCCGTTGACTTTTACGTTGACCGTTGACCCGAACGGTTGACTTTTCAAGAAAACATCTTCGGTCCAAACTTGCAAGCCTCGAGCATCACAACCCGCGGCTCTGAATCAAATCACAATGGATTCTTCAACCGAATTATTCGAGAATAGATTTGATGGCGTCAGTCACACTTATTAAAAGTTCCAACAGTTAATCAACGTATCACAAATCTTCAATGGACCACCCGCGTACCACAGACTCAGTGTACCAGAAAACGAACCGGATTCACCAGCATACCACTTGGGTACGGTGTAACTGTCAGCGTACCACCAAGTAACCGTTGCGCACCAACTTTGAAGTTTACCTTGCGTACCAGGGAGCGTACCAACCAGCGTACCACTTTTCAGATGAAGATTGCCTTGCGTACCAAACGGCGTACCAGAATGTTCAACCGGCGTACCACAACATTTTTGACTGATTTTTTAGAATTTAACAGTTTTGAGCTAGAATTTGCTACAGTAAGGTGCGAAAACACACTAGGAAGGTTCAGAAATCAAGTTTAGCACCAGAAACACTCAGAATTGAACGAATTCGATGAAAAATTAAGAAACACCCACTTTCTCTCACTAGAAATCCGAATTTGATCAAAAATACAGCAGTAAAGCAACCTTGAGAGCTTTGATACCACTTGTAAAACCGAAATACGATCTTGTTGAATCACTTGAAGATTACAAAGACTCTCTCTGGTTTCTCTCTCTAACTCACACACAGAAAAGTGTAGAAACTACAGAAGTGTTAAGCTATCATTCTAACACACAGTATTTATAGTTAGTGACAATCTGGCCTGCATACCAACTGGTGGACCAATTGGTACAGGCGTACCAATTAGTACGGCGTACCAGTTGGTACGGCATCATTAATATTGTCACTACAACTCACAGTCTCGCTGTAATCTAGATACAATACACGAGACACATTTTAGCATAGGTATATGCTCTAACAATCATCCCATGATGAACCACCAAAACTTGAAACATTTTTGAAATATTGTTTAGTTTTAGATTTAAAGTGTGAAGGTGGTGACTCAATAAAAATTTTTCCTGATTCATCAATCAAGGTGGCAGATTTGTTATAAAATGATCTTTTTCCATTTCAGGACAATCTCGTGCCATATGTCCCTTACAGCGACATTGATAACACAAACGATAGGATCGTTGAGATTGTGGTTAGTCCTGAAATGAAGGACATCTATCATCGGATTCAAAAGAATCAGAAGAATCATAAAAAATTTGAAACCGATTAGCATGTACCCATTTTGAAGTAGGACTTCGAGGGATAGTATTGGAACCAGATGACGAAGATTCTCTGATCTGTTGACCAGCACAGGAAGTATCTTCAGAAACATCCTTCTTTTGATTTTTACCTCGGAATCCTTTTTCCATTGTGGAAATAAACACCTGGGCCAGATGATAAATTTGATCTAAACTTGTGTCTTTCTTGTCTTTCTAAAACCTTATTTGTCACAGGCTTATTCCCTTTCTTCTCAAAGTGCTTACCCTGGCTACCCAAACCTGAACCTTTGTACCCTGGTAGCTTTGTCAGATCAATTTGAGAACCCGATGTACCAGCTTTAGTAACTTGATTAAAAGAAGCTTTGATATCCTTTAATTTGTTATTTTTAACCAACTTTGCAGCAACAACTTCTTCATTCAGCTGCTTTTCATCTTTTTCAATCATCTTGTCAGTAGCAATAACTCACTCTTCTGACATAAACCCATGAGAAACAAATGGTGATGGTGATTTATCAACCAAAGTTTCATCTTTTTCTATAATTCTTTGATTTCTTTGATGTCTTCAAGTCAGAGGTTTCAGCAGCAAATTCAGAATAATCTTGCTTTGTATTCGAAGTGCTCAAATCAACAATAGATTCCGTTTGAATCACCGGATGCGGAATTTGATTAAAATCATCTCCTCCAAACACCTTCTTGAAATTATCATCTTGACACAAATAACTTGCAAAAGAATGTAAATTCTTCAAGTTATGCAATTGACGATTAAGGTCCAAAATTTCAATATTCAAATCGGCTATTGTCTTTTGTGTCTCAGCCACAATCTTTTCTGATTGAATCAACTTCTCAGATGTGTTGTTAACTAGACTTTTCTCTTCGCATACCATCATGAGCAGCATACACTTCTTGTGTAATTTTATCCACTCTTTCTTTATAGATCTCAACATTTTTGGTCAGCAAGGTTTAGTCCTTCTTCAGACTGATGATTTTATCTTGCAATTCAGACTGAACGATTTGATATTAAGTTCTTTATGCAGTAACTTCATCCAATGCTTTTTGAAGTTCATTATTAGATTCCTTAAGAGCTTCCACCCTTGCTGTGGATTTCTGAAAGAGATTCTTAAAATCTTCATAAACATCTTTAGCTTGAAACTTATATTCCTCAACCTCCTTTACCAACTTTTCATTTACAGCAGTTAACTTGACAGTTTTGGTCATGAATTCATCATTCTCATGTTGAAGTTGTAATTTTTGTTGATCACTTTGCATACACCTTTCTGACAACTGTTTCTGAAGATCTTCCAACTCTTCCAACAACAAACTCCTTTTTTTGATTAATTTCTCATTTGTTTTGCAAATGTCATCGCAACCTTGACATTTCTTGACATAACCTTCCAACTCTTCATCTTTTCTTTTGATTTCAGCTAATAGACACTCTTTTTCCTTTATCAAATCCTGAATTCGAGTATCCTTTTGTGAACAAAATTCACACACGGATTCATAACCACTAACTTCTGAATCAGAATCACTGGATTTATTTGCATGGTAGCTATCAAAGCAGATTCATTATTACTAAGAAAAGCAGATTTATCCGGAAAATCCTTAGACCAATCATACCCTTCATCAGTTTGAGATATCATAGCTTTAGCTTCTTTATTATGATCATGATTATCTGAAGTACTCGGTTTAGATAAAGATTGATTTCATTCTCGAGCAAAATATCCGAATTTGGAACATTTATAACATTTTAGCTTTGACTTATCTAATCCCAGTTTGTCTCCCTGAATAATAGAATTCTTGTTATGTTTATTCATAAACTGTCTTCCTCTTTCAACAAGCATAGCAAACTGTCATTCCAAATCTAACTTGTGCAGTTGATCATCATCCATCTATTTTTAATCATCTGAAAACATACCAGAATTACCAATTTGACTGAAAATTGACCCCAGAAGCAGATGATATGAAAGCAGAAAACAGTGCAGCTAGATCTTCTGCTGTTTGAACAGGAATAGAATTGGTTGTTGATTTTTCAGGAATAGTGAAACTGCAACCTGGATAATAACTAGAACATTCAGATTTTCCAGCAAGAAACGCTGTTAATGGTGGATTAACACTTGAATCAGAATGTGACTTTAATTTAGCATTCACAGTGGCTGAATTATCTCCATAATACAATTCTGGAGTCTAATTTAAAGCAGGTGTAGATCTTTTCACTTTCATTTCTAACTCACGAGCTTGTAATTTTCCTATTAACTTGTGAAAAGACCATCCAGAATAGTCTTTATCATGTGTCAATAACAGAACATAGTTTTCCTAGCTATTTGGTAATGCCTCCAAAAACTTTTCTTTCAAATCATCATTGTCTTTAGTAACTTTCAGTTCCTTAAGTTCACTAACTAGATGTGAAAACCTAGAAACCAAGTCTGGAATACTTTATTTTTCACAATGTTGAAAGTTGTCAAATTCTTTCAACAAAACTTTCTTTCGACTTTTCTGATATTGATCATTTCCTGCACACCTATCTTTTAATGCATCCCACAAGGTTTTAGATGTTGTGCAATTCTTAATTGATGCAAAAGATCTCTTGGTAATGCCATTGTGAGATTTCCATATGTTTTCTTCTCTCGTGCATAAACTTTCCTTTCATCTTCATCAAGATCACTTCGCATGACTCGTTCTCCATTTTTCATAGGATATATGTACTCTTGCTCAATGGGTATCCCATAAATCAATATCAAGAGCACTGATGTATGATTCAAACCGTTGCTTCCAATTGTGATAATCTTCCAAACTTAACAATTTAGGAACTTTCTGATTTGTTCAGGTTTCATTATCATAGGTTAACAAAATTTGCATTAAAGATTGAATAGCTGACAATGCGTGGAAATCGCTCATTTTGAAATTAAAAATCAAACGTCAAAACTTCGAACTCAAAAACGAAGGTCTTCCAAGCGGATTTTGAGGGTTAAACTGAAGGGTACTAGCCATTAGGCGAGTAAAAGTTTAGATCTCGTCGAGACGAACGTTTTTGCTAGTATTAGCTCCCGTAACTCTTAATTGAACTCAAGTTACGTCAGCTTTAGTGAAGAGCACTAGTCTGCCAGCGTACCAAACCGTCGACTTCCATACCAATGAGATTCAACGTACCACCAGCGGACCAAACAAGTTAGCGTACCAAAACCCAGACCAGAAATATCAGCGTACCACCAACCTCATCGTACCAACTTGGTACAGCGTAACTGCCAGCGTACCATAAAATAACCGTCGCGTACCACGGATGAAGATTGCCTTCTGTACCAACGAACAGCGTATCAAAAATTTATGAAGATTGCCTAGCGTACCAAAACATTCATCCGGCGTACCAAGACATTCATCGAGCGTACCAGCAGCGTACCAAACTGAATTCGACTGGTTTTTTGAATTTTTGACTTTTTGGACTGGAATTTGGAACAGTGAGGTGCGAAAACACTCTAGGAAGCTTTAAAAATCATTTTTTACCTCGTAATCACTCAGAATAGAGAAAAGTTGATGAAAAATGATTCAAACCCAAACTTTCTGTCACTAAGATTTCGAAAATGGCCAAATCACAGCAGTAGAGCAACCTGGATTGCTACACTTGTAAAACCACGAAACGGATCTTACTACTGCATGATTCGGTTAATCGAAGAACACAAACGTAAATAAAGCTTTGCTTTATTGATTCACAAAGAGATTACAGTGTAGAGAGAAACACCTTGGAAAACACACAGTTAAGAATGACTAAACTCTCAGAACTAGCTAACTCTCTCTAACATGAACTATTTATACTTACCACTAAGTGCAGCGTACCAACCCACGTACCAGTTGGTACGTCCGTACCAACTGGTACGGCGGACCATATGGTACGGCCCCTATTGGTATGTTGACTATTTGACTCACAAACTTGCTCTAATCTAGATACAATACACAAGACACATCGTAGCATAGGAATATGCTCTAACAGTAACCTTCGGCTCTGATACCACTCTGTCACATCCCGGTTTTTTCAATTGAGATGCGACTAACCGGCATCAAATTCAAAGTAGTGGATGTCATCGGATCAACTACATAAGGACCATTTTTGTTTAAGTAGATAAGGTTTAAGGCAATGGGCGTAACCCTTGCATGACGTCAGAGTTAATACAAGTTTTTAGAAAAGAAAATACAAGTACATCGTACAAACTATGAAAACAAAAGATCATTTATTCATAGCTTGGAGGTCTTCGAGTAAAGAGGGTAAGTATCCCCCACCATTTTGTGGAGTGGATATACCCTTTGTCTTCCAATGTGGAGGTCAAGGGTTCAAATCCCACCAGACACAAAAAATGAATGATGAATTAAAAATTATAGAGGTGGGTCAGAGGTTTTACCACAATGGGCCTTAGGGCTGTGGGTTTTCTCTGAGATGGATGTGCAACATAGAGGGTCTTGGTTACTCGCAAGACCTGTGGTTGTAGCATGTCGTGGGTAGCATCGTTTGCCATGATGAGACCCCAGAGTAACCGAGTGTTTGCCGTTCAAAAAAAAAAGTAAAGAGGGTAAGTCTTCTAAGCGGTATTCTAGCATCCATATCTAGACAAGCTATCTAAAGTCCTTAGCAATCAACGTCCTGAAACACATGCTCAAAATAACAAGTTAGCTATAAAGCTAGTGAGTCCATAACTTGACATAATAATAGCCGGCAATAAAAGTAGTAGGTGTATATATAAGCATGTCACATTTGTATCCAACAATTAATCCGTCTCAAGGCCGCAGCCTCAAGGTGAGTAAATATCTAAATGTAAACCCCATTTACATTACACATACTCCGCATACATACATGATGCAAAACGTGGTGCTTATAATGAGTTAACCCATGTAAACTAAGTAGCCAACAATTGGCCGAGGTCGAGTATTCCCTAGTTCACCTTAGGGGAAAGCACCGTGCAGAGGTGGAATTTTCCATGGTCCCAATGTCAAGTAGTACTACCCACATATGTATGTGGCTCAAAGAGTTAATGATTGCACAAAGTACACGTTAATATACACCATAAAAATAGTTTGACTCGTGAGCATGTGTTTCGCCCCAAAAGTTTAAGTAAAAGGGGGAGTTTAGAGTTATGAAACCCACCGAGGTCTTGAAGTGAAGACGTGATATGGCTAGATGCGGTCACCCTCTAAAAAGCCTCCTAGTTCGCACAACATAATACTATTAAGTATAACTATGCTTATACGAGATGCGTCATATCCGTGCATGTGAGTGAATTAATTAAGTTGTGGTTAAGAGTGTGATCTTAAAATTATTATGATGTGAGTATAACCGTTCTTTATAATTTATAGTTTTATTATTTTTCTCACTTGAATTAGTATAGCTTTATTATTAGGACATATGTGTCCTAGTTAAACTTAATAACTTTACTTAGTAATTTTAAATAATTAGAGTTTCCTGCAAATATGCACAGTGGTTCGCAGAGGTCTAAAAAGTCAAAATTTATTTACAGTTTTAATCCTTGGGTTTGTAGTTTATGCAAGAAATAACCACCTATCATTTTAATTATTATAATAATAATAAAATAAAATTTGAAGTTCACTAAGCCTGCAAAAGTTTGATGGTACTTGAAAGTACTAAGATTTTAATAATTATAGTTTAAGTCCTTGGCTTTTCAACTTACATCAAAAAGTGACTAAAAATATAAAATTTAGTTCAAGAAAATGTGAGTAGAGGTTTCAAACTTATATTTTATGTAAAGAAAATGCTAGCTTGATAAAACACGTATATTAACATACCAATATGCATACTGTTTGTGCATACAATTTTTTATGAACCCAATGTTCACATTTCTTTGTTATCATAAATAAATAAAACATTATTAGGTGATATAGTGTCACTATATGGAGTTTTGAGAATGAGGGTTTATACCACTGATTTGAGAGAATGCAAGGTCGAAAAATGGTGATTAAGATGGTGGATTTGATCTTCACTTTCTTGCTACTTGGTCACCAACAAGCTTCACTACTTAACTAGATTTTTCTTATAGTGAGTAGATTATTTTGGTGGGTTTTGAGTGAAGAAGAATGTGGGTTTAAATAGAATGTGATAAATAGAGAAAGATAGAGAGATATGAAATCCTATGTTGCAGAAGAAATATCTTGGAAAGATTTGAAGGAGATTATGGAAGGATTTTGAAAAATATGAATATTCGGAGATTGGTGGTTAAAGATTTATGTCTTTCCAAGATACATGTATGTAGAGTAAGAAATAAATAAATAAAAATGAGAATAAAAAAGAATGCATATGGTAAAAACTTCTTGTCAGGTGTGTACGTTGGGGTGGTGGAGAGGTTCCATTTCTCATACTTAATTTTATTATTCAAACCTAAACCTAATGTATTTCATTACTCATAATTAATTTTAATTTTAGTTATAAAAGTGGTACATCGGTGTGTATATATATATATATATATATATATATATATATATATATATTTATATATATTTAGTTAGCTTAGTAATTAGGTGAGCCTTTTAAAAAGAAAATATTACGTAGTAATATGAGAAAATATTAGAATGTTTATTTTTACACTAGGTAGTGTAAGATCGCGTGTCCATTAACTCAGTCGTAAGTTTTTATGAACCGAGTATAAGCCGACTAGGTTAGTGCTTAAAAGTCCCAACTCGTTCGTCTTTAATACGGATCTAAGGCGGTAGTTTAGACGGTGACCGAATGATCATAAAATTCTATAAAAAAAAATTAGCCTGAAAATTCGGGGTTGTGACATATGGTGCTGTGGAGAGTGAGGGTATGACCGATGGCGTGCAAATCTCCGCAAAGGAACGGGGGTAGGAAGGTTGCAGAACCCTCTGACCAAACACACGTGCTATGTGTTATATGTGTGGGAGGGGGGGGAACATAAATCTTGGGGTAGTAAATGGTAAAAGAAAGGTGTGTCAAAATGTAAAAAATGAACGGTAAACTGTTTAAGAGATGATTTATTATATTTAGGTAATATATAATATAATGTAGAATTATGTTAGTTACCAAAATACAATTATCTATACCATATCATAATATGTTTGTGGAACATAAATTTGCATTTTACTATTAATAATTAGAAGTTTAAAGGGTATGATAGTTTTTTGAAAAATAAATAAATAACAAATCAAAATTATTTTCTTATTAAGAAATGAAAATCTAAATAGGGAATTTAAAGCTAATAAAAAAAGTAGTCTACTATATAATAAATAAATAAATTTATATCACGTGTCATCGACACATTTATTCTAATCAAAAAATTATACTGCATATCTCTCTTATTTATACCAACCACCTTTCATATTAAATACTAATAATTTTAAATAATTAAATTATATAAATAAATATTAAAATATAAATCTTCTTATTTTCTAATAAGTTTTTAAGCTTAAAAAATTATAAAAGATGTCAATTATATCATATTTTAATATAAAATTTTCTAATTCTTAAATCTTTGATATATATTTATATTTTTAAATATTCATTATTCTTAATTAACGGGTGTTTACTTAAGAAAGTTATATTATTTCTAATATGTTAACGTTTAAACTTATATTTAAAAAATATAATAATAATTACATACAAATTTATTAATTAAATATTTTTAAGATATCATATGTAATATACGGGTTGGTATAACTAGTGATATTATATAAGTAAACTAAACAATAAGTTAAATATAATAATCTGTCTTTTAAAGGGGAATCAAAATTGTCTTTTAAAAGTTTCTAGGATAAGATTAACTAATTAATGAAAATTGAAAATTTTGAAAGGAAATTTATAGAAGGAATTCAATTATTATCGGTCATTTAGTCGAATGGTATTGGTGATGAGGGGAAGACTTGGGACTGAGAGGTCACAAGTTCGATCCCTGAGCCTGACAGGTTTTCCACCCGACCTTTAGAGGAGGTGGTTTTTCCTGGGAATTGGCTCAACTGGTGTAAATAGTCTTAGTTGGACGTTTCAAAAAAATAGAAGGAATTCAATTCAATGATAATCTACCTATACATATACATTAAACAAAACATATTGGGTTGAGTTGACACATAATAAGTGTGTCCACATCATCAATTGGTGATGTGGCACCCTCTAATGACACTAAAATCCTAGGTGTAATTTTGTTAGTTTTTTAGATTTTTTTTAAATCTAAAGTATTAAACTTAAAATATAGGGAATGATCTTCGGAGCAATGCATACCTACCTTTTTTAAGAAAGTCAAATTAATTCTCCATTTTTTTTAAATCTAAAGTATTAAACTTAAAATATAGGGAATCTGATTGTTGCTTCTTTTATCGGATAACGTTCACATTGAAATTTGTTGTGAGTACTCATATTCGGTTTCTTTCCTTTGCTCAATTCATATTTCATTTCCAGGATTGGTTAACACGCTAGCTAGGGGATCTACGAGGGGCTTTTGCTGCTACAGAGAGAATTATTCCATCTTATCGGGGTCAGAAATTGATCAAGCATTAGCATATGGCTTGGAAAAAGACATCAGGCAAGAATTACAAGTAGATGATAACTTAAAAATGTTTTTCATCAATGACTCAAATGACAAAAGGCGGCCTAAGAACACGAGGTACATATCATCTTTAACAGCAACCAGCAGTGTTTGTAGTCTTGCAGGTTATGCTGATGTGGATGTAGACAAGTTGCATACTTCATTCACATGTAGTTTCAATTTCTGGATGGATGGTATGTCGATTTTAATAGGTGTACCAGTGGTTCAGTTTTATTATTATTTACATTCAACTAATCAATTATTAATTATTGCTGCTTTAAATTAGTACACACATCAATCTCCATAGTTATAGCTTGAGGTTTTTAAGACTTAATGGTTTGATCTAAATCACAACTTTGTTATGCCATAACATGTTGTATAATTGCAATGATTTTTGGAGAGTGGTTTGCTATTGATTATTAAAAATGTAACGTAAGTATAGAGCTAATTTATAAATTTTTTTACTTTTTGCTTTAGTTGTAGCTGAATATATTGAACCGACTCTAGCAGGCGATATGAACATATGGTTGTTTTATATTTTCTTCAGCTGTGTCACTGTGTGTCAAAATGCTTAATTAGGTACAATTTGTTCATAAATGTTGCTGCTAAATAATGGTTAAATATGTAGATTTAGTTCTTAAATGGTGTACCTAATCGTTTCTTCTATTTATTTCTTTGTAGGTTCTTCATTTGCTGCATAATATAAATGGCATTCTCTTCTCAGTTGTACAATATCATGTGGGCATGGTGATGTATTAGATCAATCTCCATTTTGGTTTTGGTTTCCAGGATCATTTAGATGACACCTAAAAAAATTTTTTGGTTTTTGGAATGAATTTAGGTCCACTTTCATATTGAATTTAGTTTTCGAAAATTTTGTTTTGGTTTTTGGAATAATAACCAACTTACGTGTTAATTTTGGTTGCAATCTATTTTACCTTCATATTTTACTATAATAGATTATAATAATTGTTATTGTTTAAAAACCCCAGCCATACGATGCACGTGTATTAAAAACTAACATATGTAACAAAGAACATTTTTTAAAATCTCTTTTTTCAAACTACCAAGTTAACTTTTACTTAATATTTGTTTCGTTTTTTTGTCTTATTTATCTTCTTTTCTGTTTTATTTTATATGTAGTTTTATGCAATCTTTTACTTTGTATTCAATTTTATATTATAACATCGGGTATTTACCCAGGTGTTGTTCATCCCCATGGTCCATGGCGTAATTGTAAGTCTGTAAACTAGATATTAAGAGGTTTTTGTTAGATCAAAAAGATCATAAAAGGTCACCAATCACCCAAAATTAAATTGTTATTGTAATAACATAGGTCCTTTGGTAGTGTTAGCATACTCTTAATATGTTTCTTTAGTAATATTAACATATTGATTGCAACAGATAAGTAAATTAATTTTAAGTTTCAAAGAAGTCAGTTTGCAATTTCAGTTTGTTTTGCAATGACTATAAACAAAAGCAATGTAAATCTCTTTCCAAAGTTTGATTGTTTTTAAAGAACCCAGTATTCTCGCATGGATAGTTATACGTTGCTTTATCAAGAGTGAAGAACAAAAAATGTACTAAATCTTTATTTTAGATGAAAACGATCAACAAACAAATGCAATAAAAAACATTTAAGTTTCTTTTTTCAAATTTGTAAGTTACTCTTATTTAATATTTCTTACATTTTTAGTTTTATGTATTATTCCTTTTAGTTTTTATTTCGAATTTAGTTCTATGTTATATTTCATTTCATGTTTTCGGTGGAAATTTCAGGCAAATTCTTCCCGTCCTTCAAGGCGTTTCAAATTAAGATGTTGTTACTTGATGCCTTACTTCGTCTTACATTTGGAGAGAGTGTAAGGTTTTAAAGTTAACAAAAAACATGCGTCTTTTTCAAGGTAACGATCCATTAGGGATACAAGAAACAACTGATTTTGCTCGATGGCTTTTGGATATTGGAGAAGGAAAAGTCGGTGGAGATAATGATGGTGAGTCAAATATAGATATTTCTCGTGATCTTCTTATTCATGATTCATCGGATCCAGTCAGTGATCTTATTGAGTTTTTTTACCCTTCGCTTCTTGACAACTTCGGTCATCGAGATTTTTGGTCAGAAAGAGTTGTTCTCGCACCAACTAATGAAGTTGTCGATGATATCAACAATCGTCTACTTTCTTTGGTTCCCGGTGAAGAGCATGAGTATTTAAGCTCATACTCTGTATGTTAAGATGAGATGGTAGGTGACAGCTTTGATCGTAACATATACTCACCAGACGTCCTGAATTCTTTACATATATATGGCATTCCAAATCATCGACTTGGTGTTGAAAGTCGATGTTCCTGTTATGTTGCTTATTGATCAGAGGAATGGCCTATGTAATGGAACACGCCTTCAGATCGTATCTCTAGGAAAGCACGTGATTGAAGCGGTTATTATCTCTGGAAGCAACATTGGATTCAGGACTTTTATTCCTAGACTTTCCTTGGTTCCAACATATAAAAGAATTGCTTTTCGGTTTCAGAGAATGTAGTTTCCAATCTTTGTTTGTTTGCAATGACGATATAAAAAGCCAAGGTCAATCTCTTTCGAGAGTTGGATTGTACTTGAAAGATCCCGTCTTCTCTCATGGTCAATTATATGTTGCTTTATCAAGGGTGAAGAGCAAGAAGGGTCTGAAGATCTTAATTTTGGATGAAAACGGTTGTCCAACAAATGTAACAAGAAATATAGTGTATAAATCTATCTTCTCAAATTTGTAATTGTTATTGAATTTTTTTATTATTATTGAATATTGTTTTACCGATAAGAATTTTTTGGATAGTATATATATCTATATTTTTTTTTACGTTTTAGACCCGGGTATTTACGCGGGTAAGTGGCTAGTATGTAAGTAAAGTAAAAGAAGATGTGAAATTCTAAAATGATAAATAAGAAACTATAATTCATTTTCTTAATTTTTGTTTCATCTTCCAAATATCTTTTAGTGAGCCATCAATTAAGAGTCGAAATCATAGGGATTTCAAATCCCTTTTCTCACAAAAATCCCTTCCAAATATCTTTTTTTTTTTCTGTATTCAACTCCACCCACTACAATGTGAATCTCATGATTTCTGATAGGATCCGTAGAGTGGATCAAGCTCCAAAGAACAAAAGAGATGAAAGAGACTAAACAAATAAATTTATGCAATTTTTCTTCTGTGATTTTATTGAAGATTCGTAACCTTAAATACCCTAAAACTATTACACATGAAACAACTAAAAAGACCCATGATGTGAAATCGTGGTGTACATGCAGAGAAACTAATTAACATGAACATAGAATTAAAAGGAGATCGTGGGATAGAGCATTCCATATGCATGTATGGTAGCATGTGTGTTGGGCACGTATCAATTCCCCACGCCTTGAAAACGTTCTTGTCCTCAAGAACGTAATGAGTTGGCCATGGCGGTCATCATTCGAGTCGCACCTCGGCATTTGGGCCGGTGTCTATGTAGCGCCACGGTGGGCGCCAATCACGTCTTCTTGTTTCACATTTGTTCGGCGGTATAAGCGGCGTACCCGGGCTGAATGGGGAAAATGTAGAATTTGTTAATCGCACGTTGTTAAGAAGCTTATCATGAATGAAGTAAAATGCATTGAGCCCATGTGGAGGATTCTTGTTAGATGTCTAAACGGGCCTAAAGATATTTGAATGCATTGAAACACCATACCCACCAACAGGGTGTGGATTTGGTTGTTGTGCAGAGCTACGATTGGTGGATGGGTGCAAAACCATGATAGAGGGGGCAATAGAGGGGGCAAGGGATAACGATTCTTGACAGTCACTTTGTTGAGTTCTCTGTAATCGATGCACATTCGAAAGGTTCCATCTTTCTTTTTAACAAACAACACTGGAGCTCCCCAGGGTGATGAGCTAGGCCTAATAAATCCCTTTTCAAGTAGTTCTTGAAGTTGAGTATATAGCTCTTGTAACTCATTTGGTGCTAAATGATAAGGTGCACGAGCAATAGGTGCTGCTCCAGGAGCAAGATCAATCTGAAATTCGACTTCTCGATGAGGCGGTAGACCTGGTAGATCTTCCGGAAAGACTTCAGGAAAGTCCTTCACGATCGGGATATCTTCAATTCTCTTCTCCTCATTTGCTTTCTCTGAAATGTTCGCAAGAACAGCAAAATGTCCTTTACGCAAACACTTCTGCGCCTTGAGATAAGATATCACACCCATAACAGTACCACACTTTTCTCCTTGAACTGAGAGCAATTCTCCACTAGGCAACGGTATCCGAACAATTTTCTCATGACAAACGATTTCAACACGATTCTTGGATAGCCAATCCATTCCCACAATGACATCAAAACTTCCCAAGGAGATGGGCATAAGATCTATTTCTAATTTATGGCCAGCCAATTCCAATTTACAGTCTTTAACTAAATGGGTAGACTCAACAAGTTTACCATTAGCAAGTTCAACTACGTATTTAGCATCTAAAGGAGTCATGTTGGCATTTATCATATTGCTAAATTTAGTAGATATGAAGCTTCTATCAGCACCAGTGTCAAACAAGACTAGAGCATAATATCCGTTAAGAGAAAACTTACCGGTAACGACATTTGGATCTGCCCTAGCATCTCCCGAGCCTATGACAAAAGCTCTACCTCTGGCACCATTTCCACCGTTGTTCCCATTGTTGTTGTTACTATTGCCATTGCGATTGCAGTGTTGGTGTTATTGTTGTTGTTGTAGTTGTTGTTGTTTCCACCGTTGAGTTGAGGACAATTCCTCTTTATGTGGCCTTCCTTACCACAATTAAAACAACCTTTGGGGGCTTCAGCATCCTGAACTTGTTTCCTATTGTTCTTAACCCTACAGGTTTTGGACTGATGACCCTTCTTTCCACAATTTGCACACACATAAGAGTCACACGTACCATAGTGATGGAAACCACACTTGTTACAATGTGGGGAATTTCCCATGTAGGATGATCCTCCTTGGCCACCTTGGCCTTGATTGTTCTGCTTCTGGTTGTTCGAGGAGAAATTCCTAGAATTATTAAACTTGCGATTCTGGTTTTGGTGGTCCTGCTGGTTGGAAGACTTGTTTCCGGACTGATTCCCAGAATTATCCAATTCGTTCATCTAACGTTGTCTAGGTATCCGTTCGGTGAATGCATGTCCAAGTTAACTCATGATCGTAGAGTTCTAGGGATTGATATGGTCAGTAAGATCATAAAAATAGAATTATGATTCAGGATGAGTTCAAACCAGTCAAGGGTTTCGTCCAGAGTGTTCGTAGTTAAGGAAAACTGGTCATTGAAATACACGAGTGTGACGGTGTCCTACCAGGACCAACTTTTCATAATATGCTCCAAAAAGGTTCACAAATGGATTAGAATCAAACAATAAAAAGGGATCAGATCAGGTGTGATAGCGTTTACAAGAATGGAGGACTTTCAACCATCCGATTGAGGCGAACATGCCCGATATTCGGACGTCATGGGGTTTAAGGTAAGAGATTGCATCCTTTACAACCATCAGCTTGCCGTTTCGGATTCCCTAAGATTTCTATACATTGCAAATTACATTTACGTGTGCACCCGTAACTGTACTTTACCCCATATGGTCACCCTAGTTCCTCTTACTTCAGCTACCAGGTATTGTGGAATACCTATGAGATATCCTCGGAGTTTGTATCAAGAGTAGGGTCACTAACCGATAGTTATCCTGATAAGAATTCGTTAAAGAGACAAGTCTCGAGAACAGCATGTTCACTTAATTGGAATGACCCACCCGAAGTGAGTCAGCCATAAATTTAGCTTAAAAGGATCCTGAATAGGGTTTACTGCGCATACCGACTTGAACACCATCTTGTACATAAAGGGAAACTTTTAGTCGGCCCACATTAGGTAACATTGAGGTTATAAGAGTTGTTCGCAGGTTGCGTTATCTCGACGCATAATCCGATAGAAACGAGAAGAGGGGGATCTTAAAAAGATCAAGGCAAATAGGAAAACGCTCAGGGTAACAGAGGCAGATACAAATGACCTCATGAGCAACCAATTGAATTCAAACAATGTTGCCACTGCTGAAGTTGATGATCGCACTAATAGCAAGTCATGATTTCGTTCCCTGAACATGAGAGTTGAGCTATATATGAAAGGCATGTATAATAAGCACCTCCTAAGCTAAGTTAGAGGTTTTAAGGAAAATAAGAGGTATTATACCACCTTCCCTATGCAGCATACATCCATAGTATGGGCATTACGCCTGTAGGACCGATGATTACTCAGAGAAATAATCAAAACAAGAACTCTTTACTTGAAGATCACAACCATGAGGAATAAAGTTGTATCATACTTGTTTTTACTTAAGCTTTGTTTTACTTATACTTGTAGTTTGATTGTATTGATTGCATAAACTAGTGAACACAAGATAATAAATTTCTCGGTACTATTTGCATTAACTCAAGTTCAAACTGTTACAAGTGTAAGCACTGAAACGGGTACTTGTGAATGAACTAGCTAACAACTATAAATAGTACTAAGGAGATCAACTACAGCCGTTGATCTCATACGGGCTAATCTAACCGTACATAAAAGTCAAACAATAAACTTACTAAAAGAACATTAGTAAACATACTAAAGAGGAAATGTGCAAAATGCATTTATCTATAAGTAGGAGACGGCTAGGATGTGACTTTGGAAGAATAGAAGCAGTTGCAGGTCTGAATTCTGCAAAAGTAATCTTTCAGTACTTTTCCGGTTGAACTCTTTATACTGTTGGATAAAAGAGTTCACCCGGAAATGTTCTTCTGGTTGATCTTCCGGTTGATAAATCTTCCGCTTGAGCGTCTTCCGCTTGAACATGTCTTCAACCGGAAATCTTCATCTTGAACCGGTTGACTCAGAAATTCATTTCCTTACAATCTCCCCCTAAGATGATGCTGCCAAAATTTATCCTCTGTATGTTGTTCTTCAAAAATTGACTATCTCCAAGAGCTTCACTCTTCTGGAGATTGCGGCCTTTCAAATTGAACTCTTGTTTTGTTCAATTGTCTCATGATCCTTCTGGTTTGAAAATTGAAGGTTGAAAGAAGAGGTCTTTTAGCAATGGACTTCTTTCTTCCAGGTGAAACACCAGTGGCAGGATCAGCAGATGATTTATCAGTTTCAATTGGGACCTTTTCTTGCCCTTTATCTGCTTGAGACGATGCTTGAACAGAACTGGTTGCGGCTATTTCAGTGGGTTCAGAAGGCTTTGTTGGTGATATGGTGGGTGGTTTCATGGCTTGTGGCTGTGGAGTTGAAGACGTGGAGTTTTTAGGTGGAGAGGAAGGTTGATTATACTTCCAAATAGATGGACAGGGTTTGGGCTTGGCAGGGGTGATATCAGTCCAGTTATCTATCCTAAATTTTGGATGAATGTATTTAGGCTTGGTAGATCTGGATCCCCTGGGCCTTGGGTTCATTCCCCTGGGTCTATGTGAGTAAAATCTGGAAGATGGAATGGGAACATGGGAGGCTGGATGCTTGAGTCTTTCCAACAAGTTGGAAGGGAGAGACTCAGCAAGTAGGTCAGAAGCATCAAAAGGTTCAGGTTTAATGTATGTAGATGAGGGGTTACCTGTGACTGTCTTAGATGGCAAAGGCATTTGAAGACTTGGAATCACAGCAAATTCTGCTCCTTTCACTTGTTTGAGCAGCTCATCTACAATTTTGCAAGTATCTTTTGCCTTCATCTTCTCTACTTCAGCAGCAGGCTTGAGACATCTAATGATAGCACATCTCTTGATCCTTTCCAATAGCTCCAGGTTGTCTAAACTTTTGTTCAAGACAGTTGGCATTCTGGAAGCTATGTTGATCAGCCTGTTTTTCTCCTGTTCACTTAATTTAACAAGGTCATAGACCTGCATTCTCCATTCAATCGATCTCTTCCTTGCTTCATCTACCAATCCTTCAACCACAAAGTCATTTGATAGAAGATCCAGGTCTGCCAAAAATTGTTTGTATTGCAAATTTGATTTGGCTTCCTCTGATCTTATCCTGGCTTGATTATCTTCCCAGTCATGGATGAATTCTTATTCATTTAGGTCATCCATAGTCTCTTGTTCTTCTGACTGGTCAGAATCAACCATAGTATCTATTACCCTTGGTTGAGGAGTTATGCAATCTTCACTCTCCTTCAGTCTGATCATCCTCCTAGGTTTGGTTTGTTTCTTTCTTGTGAAGCTCAAAGGAGGCTCTGAATCGGAGGTGGAGTGCAGTTGGATCAATGTTTCAGCAATCTCAGCTTCTGTTGGGTTTTCCGGTTGAGTCTCTTCCGGTTGAGCTTTTTCCGGTTGAGTCTCTTCCGATTGAACTTCAGCCGGAGATTTTGTACTTAGTTCTTTCAGTACAGTGCTGATATCCTCTCCTTCTTTTTCACCTTCAACTTCTTCAGTCTGAGTGACTGAAGCATCATCATCCACATCTTCATGAACCACATCAACAACTGGTTCAGAGACAATGTTAGTTGTGACCTCATCCACTTTAGATTTGGCAAATGCCTCCTCTTGTGGGATAATCACATTGGTCAAGAAGTGCTTGACCTGCAGAATGCTCTCTGGCTGAGCACCTGCAACTAACATTGTTGCTTCAATCATTCCCAACAGGCTTGGATCCTGTGGAAATACCTTCATGAGTGAGCTCATCTTCACCTTGGTTAACCCATCAGCAACTGAAAAGGGATCAACTTTAGCCAATTTGAAGGCTGTATGCCTTACTTCTTCAGGTAAAGGCACTGTTTGATCAAGTTCTTCTTCTTCAGTTGTGGTTGCAGCAGCAGCAGTAATAGGTGTTGGAGGATTAGTCTTCTCCCCCTTTTTGGCAGCATCAGCTTCTACAGCCTGACCTCCAAAAGGAAATGGGTTCAAAGAACTAACCTCAGCAGTATACTGTGCAACCGGTTGAAACTTTGGTGCAGGGGAAGTTTCCGGTTGAGCAGTTGAGGCTTCAACAGGAACTTCTTGAGCTTGAGCAGCAGCAGGAGTGGTCATTACAAGGCTGGCAACAGTCGAATTGAGACTGGTTACCTGAGCCTGTAGTGATTTGTACAATGCCGTCAATTCTGTAAGTGTTAAACTATCCTCAACTGGAGTTTCACCAGTATCATAGGAAAAAGATGGACCATCAACCCTATGTTGATCAAGTCCACCACCCTGGTTTTCTTGGCGCCTGGGATTCCCCTTAACTACAGTTTTTCCTTTAGGATCCACTAAGGGATCTTCCGGTTGAACTATAGTATGGGTTGCCATGGATTGGATCTTATGAATGTTACCACCATCATCAAAGTTCAATGAGAAACTTTGAGTGGCAGCAGCCCTTTCCACATGAATCTCATCTAAACTCCTGAGATTCACCTCCTGGGGTGAATGTGGGTTAGATGTAGCAGTGTGAGTGTCACTCAGAATGTTCCCATGTAATGTGGTGTGTGGGTTAATAACACCATCATCTGTGACATCTCTTTCTACATCATCATTCACAGGTGAGAAGTGTGAAGTGTAGGGTGAGAAAGTGGATGGGGATTGTACATCCATATGAAATGACTCCCCCTCAGAAGAAGGTTCATCAACAAGTTTAAATCCCAATTTGGCTGACCCAGTTGGCTTTGTGCCAAGGGTTGGTTCAGGGCTGGAGGCAATGGGTTGCAAGAGAGGAGTAGGCTCTTGCACAACCTTTTTGAGCCTTTTGAGCTTTGTAGGTTTTGGGGAAGGGGGGATGGTGGGAATTGATGGTGGGTCTGAATCTCTTCTCCTTTTTCTTTTAAAAAAATGGTTGAAGTATCAGAAGGAGAAGGTGGTTGATCAGTGGTGGGTTCAACTACTGTGGATGGTACAGTGTTGTCCACTGGAGCAAGTTGCTCTTCAGAAGCATGTGTTTCCGGTTGAGAACTAGGTTCTCCTTGTTCAACCGGAATCACCCTTTGGATTGGCATGGGATGGTCAGTGTCCCTCCCAAGGAATGGCTTCTTGTTGGTGGTTAATTTGGAAAATGAGTTTTCAGATAATGCTCTTGGAACCAGCATCATGTTTCCATCCAAATTAATTTTGGGGTATTTTTCTTGAAAAATGTAAGTTAAAAATCTAGGGTACATGTAAAAAGCAAAGTTCTTTGCATTACCCTTTAAAGCATTAAAAATTACAGCAGAAAAATTGTATACCTCCCCTTTCACCACAGCATAGAAGGCAGAAGCTTGCTCAACAGCCATTTCATCAAATCCTGATTTCTTTGGCGACAGGCAGACCATGATGGTGTGAGCCAGAAATCTCCATTTGTAGGGCATTTGACCCTTGTTAACAGTGGCAGTTCCTTCAGTAGCACCACCATAGCCAATTGCTTTGAGCAGAGCCATGCTTGGGGGTTCTGCGAACATACCCATTCTTGTCATTCAATTTCAGCAATTCCCTAATCATGGATTCAGTGATGAGAACAGTTTCCCCTTTTACAGTTGACTTCAGCGTATCCTCCTCTACATCGTCTACATCCTTCTCGAGCACTTGGATGTTCTTCCAGAACTCAGAGAGAATTTCCTCATATAAATAAACCACAACAGTGAGTGCGTGATTCAGATATGAAGTTTTGAGGAAATTGATCATCTCGGTGAAGGTTTCAGCATGTGTAGAGTTCACTGGTTCGTCAAGAAACGCAACTAAGTTGTGTTCAAGTGGGAAAGGATCATTCTTCACTGGTTGTTTCCCTTTTGCTTTGGACTTCGGTGACATTGTTGATTTACTTATGAGAGAATTTTGAGAGTAGAAAGAAATGGTTCTGAAAATTTCTAGGTTTTCGGATTTTGAACGATTTCTTGCTTTTGGATTATGAGGAGTGTTGAAGGGGTTGTGGGTATTTAACTGGTGGGTTTAAAGATGGGTGACAGTTATCAGCGCTGGGATAAAGTACGCTGAGTCACAGGAGAGAGAAAGAAAAAGTGCAAGTGGGTCCGCAAAAAGTGTGCTTCAGGTGGTTGTACAATACAACTCCCTGTTGCGTGTCTTTAGAATTTAATTCGGACAATAAATTGAAACACTTTAAATGCACAATCCGCTTGAAAATATGTGCCTCAACTGGTGAATTAAATGATTCATTTAAGACAAAAGATTTTTCCGGACAGATTTTGCCGGTTGAAAATTTTTCCGGTTGAGGTTGTCAACAGGAAATAAAATTTCCGTTTGAAAAAATTTTCAATTTTAATCTGAACTTTCTAATAAAGAATTGTTGTGCCTTTTACCGGTTTCAGAAATTTCGATGGTGTGATAAAAAATTGAGTTTCCGGTTGAAGATGACTTTCCGGTTGAGAATCAACCGGATGTGTTGAACTGGAAAGTTCAACCGGAAGACAGAAAAACACTTGATTTTGAAAAATTACATGTATCAGTTATCATAGTTTAACAGTATGACCTGACTATGATTGAAAAGGTGTCTAACTGATACAGAAACTTTTTCTTTTTCTTTTTCTTTTTGTATCAAGAGACGGGCTCTTTGACACAAAATGGTCTCTTTTATTAAGTTTGTGAAAACAGTTTAATTAGTCAAAGTTCATCATACCAATGGCACTAATGAGATAGAAAAATCTAGCTTCATCAAATGCTTTGGTAAACAAATCAGCCAATTGTTGATTTGTATGAACTTTAACCATTCTAATTAAATGTTTCTCAGCACAATCTCTAATAAAATGGTACCTGATATCAATGTGTTTTCCTTTTAAGTGTTGAACAGGATTGTTTGTGATTGATATAGCATTGTTGTCTGCTAGAATTGGAGTCTCCATGAACTTGATGCCATAATCCAACATTTGATTCTGAATCCATAAGACTTGACTGCAGCAGCTTGATGCAGCAATATATTCAGCCTCAGCAGTAGAAGTAGATACACAGGTTTGCTTCTTGCATTGCCAAGACACAAGTCTTTCTCCCAAAAATTGGCATCCTCCAGTAGTAGACTTTTTATCCAAGTTGCAGCCAGCATAATCACTATCAGTGTAAGCTTTGAAGGAGAAATCTGAATTCTTTGGATACCACAACCCAAGCTTTGGTTGTCCTTTAAGATATCTAAAGATTCTCTTTACTGCTAACATGTGTGATTCCTTTGGTTGACACTGATATCTAGCACATAAACAGACACTAAACATGATGTCAGGTCTGCTAGCTGTGAGATAGAGCAGTGATCCAATTCTTGCCCTGTAGAGATGAACATCCACTGGTTTTCCACTTAAGTCACTGTTTAACTTGTGGGAAGTGGAGATAGGAGTTCTTGAGGTTGAAACAGACTGCATATCAAACCTTTTTAGCATATCTTGAATATATTTTGACTGATTCAAGAAAATTCCATTGGCAGTTTGTTTCACTTGTAGGCCTAAGAAGAAATTCAGTTCACCCATTGAACACATTTCAAACTTAGATTGCATCAGTCCCTCAAACTCTTTACATAAGGCAACATTGGATGAACCAAAGATGATGTCATCAACGTAGATTTGTACCATCAAAGTATCTTTCCCATCAGATTTCACAAACAGTGTTTTGTCAATAGCTCCTCTCTTGTAGCCATTCTCTAGGAGATAGTTTGAAAGTGTTTCATACCAAGTCCTAGGAGCTTGCTTTAGACCATATAAAGCCTTAATTAGCTTGCATACCTTGTTGGGGTAATGAGGGTCTTCAAAGCCAGGAGGTTGCTTGACATACACGTCTTGTTCCAAAAGACCATACAGAAAAGCACATTTGACATCCATTTGAAATACCAGAAAGTTTTTGAATGCAGCATAGGCAAGAAATATTCTGATTGCTTCAAGCCTGGCCACAGGAGCAAAAACTTCATCATAATCAATGCCTTCTTCCTGTGTGTAGCCTTGAGCTACAAGTCTGGCCTTGTTTTTTATCACAATTCCTCTGTCATCCTTCTTGTTTCTGAATACCCATTTGGTTCCAATTGGTTCTTCACCTTCAGGTAGGTCTACCAATTCCCAAACCTTCTGTTTATTGATCTGAAACAATTCCTCTTGCATTGCCTCTACCCAGCTTTCATCTTCCAATGCATCATTGATCTTTGTGGGTACTTCTTGAGACAGAAATGCAGCATGAAGGCAAATGTTTGCATCAATAGACTTGCTTCTTGTCAGCACAGGAGCTGACAAGTCTCCTATAATATTCTCCCTTGGATGATTCTTACTAACTCTTCTATCATTAAACATTGGAAATTCATGGCTTCTTCCATTATGAGGAATATTGAGTTGAGGCAATAACTAAATATTGTTGGCTTGTGAAACAGGTTCTGAAACTTCAGTTGGTTCTTGAGAACTAGGGACTGAATCTGAGATTAGATGCTCAAAACTGTACTCATTTGAACCAGCATCAGTTGAATCATTGGATTCATTGTTCTCAAAATTTTCTGAAAAATTGTTTTCCGGTTGAGTCTCAACCGGAGATTCTACTGCTACAGGATCCGTTTGAACTTCAACCGGAAGTTCAACCGGATGAACTTCTGCATCAGCAAGAACAATTTCAGAGGCTTTCTTTGAATTGTTGGATTTCACAGGCTTGGTGCTGATGGATGAAAAGAAGGTAGGTTGCATTTGCAATCCTTTGGTGTTCATCTGCCAGATATTATCAGCTGACCTCATGTGATTCTGCTTAAGTTCCTGTTCCTGCACTGTTGAACTCAATGGCTTCTCAATGGTAAAATTGAAAGCAGTGGTTAGTGCATCTATATCAAATAACCAATCTGGTTGAGATACAAAATTGTTAAGAGATTTCTCATTAAAGGTTACATTAATGGTTTCCTCAACAATTTTAGTACTTTTGTTGTATACCCTGAATGCTTTTGACACACCAGAATATCCAACAAAATATCCTTCATCTGCCTTTTCAGCAAACTTAGGCAACAACCTATTAGTTATCAAAATAGTAACAGGACAGCCAAATGATTTAAAGAAGTAAATGTTAGGTTTTCTACCTCTCCAAAACTCATAAGCAGTTTTATTTTTACCCTTAACAATCAAAGTCCTGTTTTGGACATAGCAAGCAGTGTTTACTACTTCTGCCCAAAATATCACAGGTAACTTAGAATCTGCTAGCATTGCTCTAGCAGCCTCAATTAATGTCCTATTTCTCCTTTCAGCAACACCATTTTGCTGTGGAGTTCTAGGAGCACTGAATTGTCTAAGAATTCCCTTTTCCTCACAAAATGAGTTCAAAACATGATTTTTAAACTCAGTGCCATTGTCACTTCTGATTGTCTTAACTTTCAATTTTGCTTTATTTTCTAAAGATACAATTAGTGTTTTTAACAATTCAGCAGTTTCATCTTTTGTTTTTAAGAAAAACACCCAAGTATATCTTGTGAAATCATCAATAATGACAAAACAGTATGACCTTTTTCCTAAGCTCATCACTCTAGTTGGACCAAACAAATCCATATGCAAGAGTTCTAGAGGTTGAGTGATAGAAGACTCAGTTTTTGGCTTGAAGGAGGTCTTGTGTTGCTTACCCTTGAGGCAAGAAACACAGTGTTCAGAACAATTGAACTGCTTGTTAGGAAGACCCTTAACCAAGCCAAGATTCACTATCCTGTTCATGTTCTTGTAGTTAACATGACATAACCTCCTATGCCATAAATCAGATTCATCCACTGAGGCTTTGGATATAAAGCATGCAATTCCACTTGCTGGAGTGGTAGCAGATAAATCCAAAATATATAGTCCTTCTCTCCTAGGTGCTCTGAGCAATACAAGTTCCTTAGGGATGTTAACACCAGGTTTTAAGACTATGGCCTCTCTCTCAGTGAACATCAAATTCAAATTCTTGTCACACATTTGTGAGACACTAAGTAAATTGAAATTTAATGTATCAACAAAATTTACCTTGTCAAAGGTAAGCTTCCCATTACTAACAGCACCTTGTGCAGTAATGTGTCCCTTAGCACTCCCAAAGGCTACAGGACCTCCGTTTATGTTTTTAGGGTTTTCCAATACATGCTTATTTCCTGTCATGTGGCAAGTGCATCCACTATCAACAACCCATAGGCTTTGTTGGCCTTTATTATGCACCTACACACAAAGAAAGTTGGTTAATTTCTAAAGGGAACCCAAGCCTTTGAGGTCTTGGGCCTGCCAGAAGCATCATAATACTTGTACTCTTTAAGTACTAAAGTATTTTGTATTGGATCCTCATTCAACAGATCATCTTGATCAATGTTCAAGTGTTCAGACTGTTCACTTGATTGACATTGTCTGTTTATTTTGCTAAGCTTTCTCTCAGCAATCTTCCTCTCTCTGTATTCCATATATTTCTTTTGTTTGTTGGTCAAAACCTTTGGCAACTCAATGGGTGAGGTGTAGGTCTGATCAACACCAGTCACTGGTGAGATTCTAGCATTAAAGTTTGAAAATTTGTTTGACTGGCTAGATCTCTCACTGTGAAATGCAACAGTGGCATTTCCATTTGAACTAGAGGGAATTTCCGGTTGAGAGTTGTGCTTGTTTTTCACAAAATTTTCTCTAGAGGTGGTCTTGCCTCTAGATGGGTTTCTCCTTCCTTGACCTTCAAAATGGTCATACTCATCAGTGAACTGAACCCTGGGTCGTTGTCTAGGTGCAGTAACTGATCTGAGTGTTTTGGATATTTCTGGTTGAACTTCATTTCCGGTTGAAAATTTTTCCGGTTGAAGTTCAGCCGGAACCTTGTTCGGTTTTAGGACTGAAAAACTTCCATTTTTGTTGTTCCCAATTAAAACTTTGTTTGACTCAGTATCAAATTACTTCAATGTGTTACTTCTTACAGGTGAGGTTCTACCTGTAGATTTTTTTTTAGTAGAAACAGTTTTGGGTTTTAACAAGTTTTGAGTTTCACTCAAAGGATTGAATTTGCACATTGCAGCCATGTGCCCTTTCTCACCACAGAAAACACATTCAAACATTTTTCTTTGGTAAGTGTTTATATTTTTGGTTGATTCTTCATTTGTGACCTGGTGATAAGTTAGCTTACCCATTTTCTCAGTTTTACTGGGTTTTGGCTGCTCAGGTAGTTTACCTCCAACTTTTGAGTCTTTGGGCTCATAAATAGTTGGTGGTGGAAAAGCAACTTTTGGTTTTAAAACCTTGGATTGGTCAACAGATGCTGATGTGCTAGCATCTTTGACTTCACAGTTTGATAATGATTCAACAGATTTTGTTTCAGAAGAAGAGGATGTAGTGCTATCAACAGTTAGACTCACACTACACTCCTTCTGAAGTGCTTGGATTGGAACAATAACAGGTGAGTATTCCTTGGGTGGTTCAACATTGTTGTACCCAATACCTGTTTTCCCATGCATTACCCCATTCCAAAGTTTCTCAGCTTTCTTGTTAGCTGTTTGGAATTTGTCACAGGTGAACAAGGCATCTTTTAACTTAATTTTAAGAACATCATTTTCTGCTTTTGCATCTTTTGTTTCTTGTCTTGAAATAGTTAGTTTGTTCAACAGATCCTCCAATTGTGTTTCCAAAGTAGAGTTAGTTAGCTTCAAAGCATCAAATTCTTTGTTTAAATTTTCAATTTTGATGATGTATGCATTTTCAGTTTTCTTAAAGCAATTCTTTAACTCATTCAAATTAGAAACTTCATCAATTAGATCAGTGTTATGTTTCCTGTATTTTGACACTTGTTATATGCATGCAGGGCTGCATAGATTTTCCAAAACCTTTTCAGGAATCTCATTTACCTGTTCAGTTGAATCTTCTTTGGCCATCAAAGCATGGTTGATTGGCTCAAACTCAGTGACAAAGTCATCCCACTCATAGCATTCAGTCTGGTTAGCTACAGCTGCCACCACATTTTGATTTCCAAGTGGTTTTGGTTGTGTTGGCTGTTGGTTGCTGTTGTTGTTGTTTTGTTGACTGCTGCTGTTGTTGCTTCCATGGTTTGATCTCTGTTGGACATTGTTGTTATTGTTATGTCCATCTCTCCTTGGTTGCTTGCATTCCCTGGCAAAATGACCAAGTTGGTGACAATTATAACATTTAGCTTTAGATTTATCCAACCCAATTGATGATCCCTTTGACCCTTTATAAATTCTTCCAGTTCTTTTATAAAATCTTTGGGCCCTTACAGAAACCATAGCTAATTGAGTTAAAATGTCCATTTCTTCTAGATCATCTGCCCCTATACATTCCAAGTCTTCACGTGTGAATCCTTGAGATGAGTCAGTTGCCACATGGGCAGAGTGAGAGTTGTCAAACAGTGTTGAAGAACTCTCTGAGCATCTAGGTGACTCATTGAAACTGACTGAGGGTGAGTGATATTGAGAAGAATTTGAAATCTTTTGAAAAGCAGTTGTAACCAAAGCAGTGGTTTGCAACTGTGGTGATGCTTCAGGAAAGTTGTTTTCCTTAAGATTAAGCTCCATTTCATAAGCACTAAGGACTCCATGGAGTTCACTTAGTTTAAGCCTTTTGAGGTCCTTGCACTCCCTAATGCTTACTGTATAGACAATCCACATTGGAGGTAAGGATCTCAAGAACTTCCTGTTGGCATCAGCCTGTTCTGTTGTTACTTCTACCTTTTGCAATTCATCAAGAAGTGAAACAAATCTAAGATACTGGTTGGTCATAGATTCACCAGTTTTGTAAGTGAAATTTTCATATCTTTGTTTCAAAACATCCTTTTTGTTTTCCTTAACCTCACTAGACCCTTCATACATCTCACTGAGAGCATTCCACAAGCCATGTGCTGTCTTATATCCCTTGAACCCTACCAGTATAGAGTTGGGTAATGCAGCCTGGAGTGTCCAGTAGGCCTTGTGATCATATTCAAGCTCAGTATAATCAGCTTCAACATATCTGTCTAGTGGTTTTGGTATGTACACTTCGGCATCATCAGCAGATTGAACAGTTGGACTGTAAGGACCTACAGTCAACCTGTTCCAAATGCGTCTGTCTAGGCTTCTAACAAAACCTTCCATCCTGAGTTTCCAAGTATCAAAGTCATCAGGTGTGAAAATTGGTGGTTTGTTAGAGCTACCATTTAGTGAACCAAGAGTTAAGTCAGTCATTGTGAAAAACAGTTTGTAAAACAGAAAAGCTTATAAAAACTCAAGTGAGCAAGTAAAGTATCAACTTTGAAGCACTAGAAGTCTTCAAAGTGGAGAGCCAAAGCTCTGATACCACTTGTAGGACCGATGATTACTCAGAGAAATAATCAAAACAAGAACTCTTTACTTGAAGATCACAACCATGCGGAATAAAGTTGTATCATACTTGTTTTTACTTAAGCTTTGTTTTACTTATACTTGTAGTTTGATTGTATTGATTGCATAAACTAGTGAACACAAGATAATAAATTTCTCGGTACTATTTGCATTAACTCAAGTTCAAACTGTTACAAGTGTAAGAACTGAAACGGATACTTGTGAATGAACTAGCTAACAACTATAAATAGTACTAAGGAGACCAACTACAGCCGTTGATCTCATACGGGCTAATCTAACCGTACATAAAAGTCAAACAATAAACTTACTAAAAGAACATTAGTAAACATACTAAAGAGGAAATGTGCAAAATGCATTTATCTATAAGTAGGAGACGGCTAGGATGTGACTTTGGAAGAATAGAAGCAGTTGCAGGTCTGAATTCTGCAAAAGTAATCTTTCAGTACTTTTCCGGTTGAACTCTTTATACTGTTGGATAAAAGAGTTCACCCGGAAATGTTCTTCCGGTTGATCTTCCGGTTGATAAATCTTCCGCTTGAGCGTCTTTCGCTTGAACATGTCTTCAACCGGAAATCTTCATCTTGAACCGGTTGACTCAGAAATTCATTTCCTTACAACGCCCACTTGTTCAATCCGGAATAATCCCGAGTAGCAATCAGCTCGTCAAAAGCATAACCGTGATCCTTCAATCTGATTCGACGTCTCGTCGTACATAAATGTTAACCGAGAGGTACTCAACTTAGAGAGGTTAAGGAAAATTACTCAAGACTAATCGGCTCCTCGCCGTGAGTATAGTGGGATTGGATGATGTATACGACATACCGTAAACCAGGTGTGCGTAGGAGTGAGTATCACGATGCATGAGAGAAATGTTTAAGTGCAACTAATGCAAAACAGTTACAGTCTAAGACGAATCTTAGTTCGCTGCAACCAATGGCTCTGATACCAATCTGTCACACCCCCAAAAATCCCACGCGCGATAACGCGCCGCAGGGAGCGTGACAAACCAGGATCGATGTCCATTAGCTACACCAAACGACCAATAATTTATTAAAAGGTTGTATATTTTATTAAAATATAAATACAGAGTTTTACAAATGCGGAAGCGTAATATGCTGAAAGTATTTATTGTAAAAACACCACCACCCAAGGTGACGTAGCTTGTTCAAAGATAATAAAAGGGTTTCGAAGTCTCATGCATGCGTACTCGTAATACTCGAACATCTGCAACCTGAGAATAACATGCTAAAAAGTGTCAACACAAAGGTTGGTGAGTTCACAGGTTTATCAGTTGAAAAACAGTACAAGTTCAGTTTAAGATCGATTGTTCAACAACAATCAAGTTGAGTTTATGATTGACTATTCAACAATAGTCAAGTTGAGTTTAAGATTGACTATTCAGCAATAGTCAAGTTGAGTTTAAGTTTGACTATTCAACAATAGTCAAGTTGTAAGAACATAATCACTAATATATATCGAATAGCTAGCTAGGCTATATACATGAAACTTCGCACGTTGATGGTTACCGAAGCTAACAGTTGTTTACGGTTTGCGCAGTTTGCCTTGTTGTGTTTAGGACGAATATAACACCCGTTCGATATCCGATCGTGCCAGCGCGACTGGCCCGGGTGGGGTTTGTCAGACCCAGTAGTACTACAATATATCTCCCGCTATCGTCATTAATACTAACGGTACCATAAGAAGGACTTTGTTGTATCAGTGTGCTACAAGTACTTCAAGTGATATATAAAAGTCTAATTATCTCAGTTGTATAGTTCATGTATGTTAATCTCCCACAACAGGATTTAAAACAGTAAAATGGGGCCGTGAAACTCACCTTAGCTTGCTCAGCAAAGATTCCAGATAAAACAGTTAATTCAAGTAGCAAGAACGGGTCTTGTGCAAGCAATCAATCACCTAACGAGCACACAAGTATAAGTGTGTGTTCTATAAACTATTGAGTCTAACGTAAACGATAAAAACGAAGGATCGTGAAGTCCGGAATAAGTCGAGGATGGCGTGTGTGCCAAATCCGAGCGAATATCGAAATAACGCGAGAAAATCCAATATATATCTTTAATATATAATTTCTAAGTAAATACGTATATATTATATATATGTTTAAATAAATGTTCAAGTGACGTTAATAATAAAGTTTCAACAAGTTATATATATATATATATATATATATTATATATATATATATATATATATATAGATAAATATGTTAAATCCAATGATTTAAATATTTATTTTGAAAAGAAACAACAATTTATGGTGAATCATAATCCAAAACCGAGTGTTTCGCGTTTCTAGTCAAAACAACGCTTTTTAATAGTTTCCTAAAAACATTTTAATGTTTACACAAAATATTACTTTGTTTCAAGCCATCGTCTTGTATATATATATATAATAGTTTACACAATGAATATATATATATATATATATATATATATATATATATATTTCTCCTTTTTTTTAGATAAACCCAAAGTTTTATATCAATAAATATATACATGGATGTTTAAAAAAAAACTATATTCTTAATTTAAATTAACAAGTTAAACATGTTTTACAACTAAAATATGATTTACGATGTTTAAATGTCTCAATTATAATTTTTACGGGTTTAAGATATGATGTGAAACACATTTGGTACATAACCTAGTGATTAAATACTCAAGAGATGCAAAATAAAAAGAAAAACAGCAACATGGAGGTCACTGGGTTCGAACCCGTGACCTCTATGTTATCACACAGCAAGTTTACCACCCGGCCAGCAGCCCCTTTTGGTTTAGAAGTCGACCGAAATCGTATACATTTAATCAGCAGTGGCCAGGATTGAGTTGTAGGAAGAAAATAGGAAAAAGGGGAAACAAAAAGCGTAGGCCGGGTCTCGAACCCACGACCTCACGCATAAAACCCAACGACTCAACCACTGTGCCAGTTTGGCGTCTGATATTAAATCGGATCTAGAAATATATAACAAGTACCCAGTTCATGTCTTCTTCTTCCCCACAAACCCTAATGTCGCCGGAGTTATTTTCCGGCGACCGGAAAATCGTAAAACACAAAAAAAACAATCCCAGAACATGCGATTATCATAGGGGACGAGTTACCTTGAGTCGGAGATGAGAGTAAACAAGTTTTTAACACCGAAATTGATTCCGAAACTTTGACGACCGCTCCGCACGTTGCTTCGATCCTCAAAACTAAGGACACCCGCGTGTTCAGTGTCAAAAGGCGAACTCAGTGGTGGTCGAATGGATGTCGATGGTGCAGTGGTTGATCGGGATTTTAAGTTCACCGGGAAAACTTTCTAGCAACGAAAATAGAGAGAACTTGCGAGAGAGGGAGAGGGACTGAAATTGTGAATGATTGTTAAGGTATAACTCTATCATTGAATCGAGAGTTATGGTGGATTAAAACCGACGAGGTGGTGGTTTGAATCGGTCGAAACCGAATTCAAAGAATGAATGCGTTTAATTGAAAATTAAATCAACTTTTAGTAATTGACAGAAATAACCCCTCAAGACTTTTTACTTTAGGATGGAAAGTTTGGTTAATTGCAAAAATAGTCCCTCAAGGCTTATAAATAATACGACATCTAACGGAGGTTAACGGAGGAACAGATAAACGATGAATATACGAGGGACGTCAAAATATATAAATCGTATAACGTTTATAGGGATTATAAATCTCGTTTTACCAAAATAGGTCATGGATATAACTCCACAATTATTCTTCTAAAATCACATAAAATCATTAAAATCATAGAATTCAATTCCCCCATTATTTATTTAAGTTGTAACCTATATTCTTAAAGTCTCATAAAGTTATGGCTAAATGTTATAATTATATACTTTATGTTTACATAAAATCATAATTATAAATTTATGATTTAGTAATTAAAACTCACATGGAATGATAAAATACATGTGAAATATATACAATTATATCACATAAAATCATAAAGTGAAATCATAGAATATCAAACGTTTGAACTTTCGTGCATGCTCATAGTGATGATAACACAAAACCCTAATTTGCTAAAGTCAACGCAGATAAGCACATAAATATTCACACAACATATAATACGTTTTACGTTCAGTTAATGTCGGAAAATGACCTGAAAAGTCGGATTGTCACATAATCCCCAATTTGTTCATGCATAAAAACGTTGACTTTTGGATTAGAGGAATATAGATGAAATTGGACATGATAGTTTGGACTCGTTGGGCCTAACGAGCCTCTACAAGGCTACAGCAAGCCTAAATCGGCCTAAGCAAGGCAACACGTCCTAATGACGTGCCTTTACAAAGCTAGGCCGTTCAAAGAAGCAATGCTAGGCGTTCTAAGAACGAGCCTTAGCAAGGCTACCTAAACGAGCCTAAAGCACCTAACTAAGAACCTAAACTAAACTAATTAAACTAATAAAGCGATAAATAAATGAATAACGAAAGGAAGGAAAGAAAGGAAACAAAGAAAGAAAAAGAAGAAGAATTACCTTCAAAGAAGCTTTTCAAACGAGATAATCTTGAAAGGCAGCACCTCTTCGCCGAGAGCATAAAAACTACTAAGCACGACACCTGAAGGGGTATTGTAGTTATGGAACCGCCAAAAATTGGTTATTGCATTTGTTTATACTCAAACTAGGAGTTGCAAGCTATTAGGGATCAAGGGAGGGTATTTATAGGTGTGAAATGAAGGAAAAAGTAGTATAATGGGCGATGTGGGATGAGTTTAGAAGGAAAATCGCGTCTTTGCAATCAACAATAACACCAAACTTGTTTTCGCGATTCCCGCTTCGTTATAACTCGGTTTTGCGCACGGTTTTCGCCCACGTTCACCATTTTCAGAGTTCTATCATTTGGAAGAGAGTAATCTACCATTTATGGTGTTGAGAATTCGGCTTAAACCTTGGATTTTGATGTGGGTCGAGTTTTCGGGTTTTTGAAAAATACGGATGTTACAATCTCCCCTACTTTAGGAAATTTCGTCCCGAAATTCAGTTAGTAGAGATTGTAGGAAACAGGAATGAGGATAATTAAATGTTATACCAAAAAGTACACTTATCCAAAAAATATATATATATATTAATTGTAAATGTTTCCTTTGAAATAGTGATATAAACTTATAACACTAATTTTGACACACGACCAGGGCCAACTCTCGGTCCGACAACTAGCCCACTTTTAAAGAACCACTGATGCTTATATATAGGGTGTACCGCAGCTAACCCACCATATTGTTGCTATTTCAAAAGTGTGCTAGTTGCTTACGGAGAGACTCCCTCACACAACACAAAAAGCATGGAAAAGGTTTTGATAAGGGAATACTTGACACCGCAAGATCCAGACGTAGTTTATATAGCATATGATAAATTTGGCAATGACATGGTTAATGGCGTACACACATGGAATGAGTACCATACCGAGAATCAAAGGTCATAGATGATTCGAAGGCGAGAATGCATGATTTGACCAAACAACTTGTTCAGTAAAGTGAAAGCCACAATCTCCCCTACTTTAGGATATCCAAACGAGGAGAGGCTGAGGATAGAATAAGTGGTTGAGGGGTTAACATGTATCCATTTGAAAGTGATGTCTTGACTAAATAAAATCAATATAAGTGAATGTATCAATCGAAAATGAAACCAATGCAACTAAAAAAACAGTGTCGGATTTTAAATAAGAGAACGCGTTCGATTCTGGCGAACTAAATGTGTCGCGACTCACACCCAGTCCACCTTTCTCGAGGTGCGAGGTCTAGACGATATCCAAAAAAATAGTCCTTGCTAATACGACCAGACCTCACGGCTATGACCCAAAATCAATCGCATGGTTAACTAGTATTACATACAAATGACGGTTATAGTTCGTATAAGTCTTGGTTAGCAAGATTGGTATACCATGATAATGAAAACATGCAATGGTGAAAACACGTGACAATGAAAACATGCAATATTGAAAACATGTGATAAGGTGGTCATGTGATAATGAAAGCGTGTAAGTTGTAACATTCATGGCATGAAATAGTGGAAACATGTGGAAATGATAAATATAAAAATTTGTGATAATGAAAACTTGAGGTAGTGAAAACATGAAAGCATGAGATAGTGAAAACATTTGATCATGTAAACATGAGATAACGATAGCATAAAGGCTAATCGCGATAAGCGAACAGTTTACAAGTGGTATATCAAATGAATGGATTAACTTAAATCGAATGATATGAATTTTGAAAGTTGAATATCATTTAAGCATAAGCATGTAAGTTTGAAATCATGAATTGAAGGTCGAAACACACAAGTCTGAATTTTGAAATACACGAATTGAACCGGATGTTGTAATCTACACACCGAATATAGAAATCTTCAAACTGAGAGTTGAACACTGTAACCAAGAGTTGAACTCGTGAGCCGAGAGTTGAAAATCGCAAGCCAAGCGTTGAAAATCACAACCAAATTCACCATCTGAGAGTAGAAATTCGCAAACCGAACTCACCAATCAATTTTTGAATAATGTGAGTTACAAACTTTTGAATAAACATGTCATGTGTTGACACCACAAGTTTTAATCCATGGATCAACATTAGGAACTGGGAATTGAGTCCACTCATCGAGTATTGAATACGTCGATTTTGGAACTCATACACTGAGCATGGAAAACCACAGTTTAAGTTCGAAATATTAAATAGCGCTAACAAAAAAAATTACAATATGTATCGAAATGCGGAATAACGCGAGTCTTCCTAAAGATTATTGTTTGGGTCAAAATTTCATGAAAAATTTTAAAATAGAATTCAAGTAAATTCGAACATCGCCAACAAAGGCAATAACAAATTTATCCAGAAAAGAGTTACAAAAGAATTGAGGAGTTCCACAAGAGTGCTTGGTTAGCCATAAGAAGCTTATGGCTAGGCACAATTATGGATTCAAAAAGAAACGTTGATCATGACTGAGAAGTATCTATAGTATATAAGTAGTACAGATGCGGGGATATCGTCATCATGAATGCGATAAAAGACTAAATGGGAGTCGTATTTGCGGAAGGAAGAGAATTAGAGGTAAGTGGCTGACACAAAACAGTGTGAGGCGATATGGTGACTTGCCAACAGGAGTAGTACCGGGTAAATTAATGCGGAAGTCGTCTTGGCGAACGGGAGGAAGACCCAATATGTCTTCGGGAAACACTTCAGGGAAGTCCCGAATGACTAGGATGTCTTGGACTCCCTATTCCTAATTACGAACGTCTACAATGCTGACCAGACAAGTCATGTACTCCTTATGCAAGTACTTGTGGGATTTAACGCCGGACATGAGCTAGAGCCTATGGAACGGTTTATCGCCATAGATTGTCGGGACTTGATTGTCGAGCGGGGAAAACAAACGATCTTCAAATTCGCGATACACACAAATTTGACGTTAGCTAGGGTAAAAATGAGTTTGGATAAAATAAATGTTAAGGCGAAACAGTTGGAACATCGCGTAAGTGTGTTTGGAATATAACCTTGAATATAAAAGATGAGTTTTTTTTAATTAAATAAACATGTATAGTTATTTACTCGTAAAGTTGTAAAATCGTAAACTCGTACACATGCAATCCCGTAAGCATCTGGACTCGTAAACTCATAATTTACTAAACAAGTAAATTCCTAAACATGTATACTTAAAAGTACAAAATGTGATATTTTGGAGGGGTTCAAAAGTGGATAGTTTAATAATTTCTAAAATTGGATATCATGTACATTTGAGTCCGTAGGCTCGTTAATGGGTAAACACGTTAACTCATAAGCATGTAATCACGTAACCATGCAAACTTGTAAACTCGTAAACCCATCGACAAGCACTCGCTCACCTGTAAATGAGTTAAAAAGCAAAATATGTGCTATAAATTGGTTTTGAAATGATGAATGTAAATTGTTTTAAATTGTACATCGAACAATAAAATCACAAATGAATTTTCCAAAAAAATTCATAAACTTATAAACCAACTGACTGGATTCAAATGGTAAATTTGACTTAAGATCAAAACAGTTACTATGCGCACTCTGTTTCGCTAGTTTGACCGAAGCATTGTCTGCAATGGCCAACCTAGGACACACATTGTAGGGTTGCGTGAATCACCATGCAGGTGTGTCTATTGGCCGTTGGTGCCACAGGTTGGGCTATGATTGGATCAATGGGTTGCTGGGTTGAGTCTAAAATGGGTTGGCAACATGATTTGATAAAACAATCAATCGACCGCGACTTGAGAATCGTGACATGAAGGTTTTGAAACTAAGCAAAAGCGTTTTATGAACTCACAAGGTTTTGGTTTAAAATGGGATAATCAGATCTATAACACATTTATGGTGACGAGGAATGGCATGAATTTGAAATACAAGGACGATATGTGAAAAATCAAGAGTATGTGAAATCATGAGGGTAACAAATTGATTGTATAAACATCACGAAATACCTCAAGGGTGGAATCGGAAAATTGTGAAACTCGAGCTACAAATTAAATAACCAAGGTGTTATTTCAATTCTCAAAGGTGAGTCGAAATGTAACTGTGAACCTATAACGTAAATCCTAGGATAGTTTAGGATGTGATATGCCACAGGAGTGTCGTACAACATTATAAAATTGTGAAATAGAAATCACAAGGATGACTTTGAATGTAATAAAACACGAAAGGTTTGAATATGGAAAATCAATCGACTAAAACATGAGTGTAAAATATGTAAAATTATGAAAGTAAGTGTCGATGGTGAAAATTTCAAAAATGCCATTGAAATCATGAAAAGTGGTGTTTAGCCTTGAAATCTTGAAAATCAAAAGAATATCATAGATCGAAATCGAAGTATAAATAGGATGTCATGTAACCGCATGCAAAACAAGAAAAGGCTAGGAAGCCTGAAATTGAGTTCATAAGTGTGTGATAAGTGTTAGACATGTGGTACATCATAACTAAGAAAAAAACAAGACATAAAAAGGGCAATCTCTAAGCGAAGCATGCAATACATGAGGTTCTCGTGTTTGGACACCTAAGGCAATAGTCTAGGTCATTCCATTTCTAAAACCTAGTTCCCTATAGCCATGGCTCTGATACCAATCTGTCACACCCCAACCAACGGCGAAAACGTTAGGGCATGATTAGATTGCCCATAAGCTCATGACAACTAATTTAGTGACAATAGTTAAATAATAAATTTTATTGATAACATTGAAAAATAAAACAATACATCACATATTAATAACAAATACAATTTCTTTATTAAACTAGGTCCAAAAGCCCTATGTGATAGCATCTTGAAACATCAACATCATAGCCTGCAACATGTATAAAATAAAGGGGATCAACTATAAATAGTTGGTGAGTAACCACAAGTTTGATACATAACATATATTTGAAAAACATGTGTTACGTGTCATATGATAGAATAAGTGAAATATAACATGCTAGAAGATATTGACAACATGAAAGACTATGCATAACCAAAATTGCTAGTATAAAATGACAACATGAAAGAGTAGGCATAAACAAACCTCAATGACATATGATAGATTCCCTAACCCGCAGGTTAGACTATATGAAATAATGAAATAGGCTCCAAACACCCAACGCCGAACCGGTCAAGTTGAGTGGGTTGTCAACCGATAGATCTACCTTTGTTACCCCAGGCCTTACGTTAATGTTTATGCCAAATGAAAGATATGACAAACATGACAACCATGGCATACTTGACATCCAATGATAAACATGAAAACCTTTGATAAACATGAAATCCTTTGAAAATCACATATTGACAAATCATGCTAGAAGTCACATAACACATAATTCACACATAGATCACATACACATGGTAAATGATAAATTTGAAAGACAACACTTTGAAATATGATACATGTTGCAACCCCAAAAATGAGAAAATGAGAAAAGGGGCAATGATTACTCACTTGGATTAGAAGTTAAGTCCACGAAGCGAAAAGTGAAGGTGAAAGGATTAGTTCCGAAGATTCATCCTAAAAGAATAGAAAGGGACGACATGAATATTGGAATATGAGATTCTAAGCTCTTATGCATTTGGGGAATGGGTTTTAATGTTATAAATTGAAGTTCGAAAACATGTTAACTTTTAAGAGTAATAGTACCTTAAACGTTACTAGACATGCTTTGGCCTAATAGGTTATGACATTCCCATCGGGGCATCCCAAGTAAGCACCCAAGTCTGACTATGGGATTTATGCGAACAATTATCCTTTGACAGAGACCCCAACTACCGGTGTTTTCACCCTTCCAGTTACTACATGCCATTCGCGTCTCAAGTACCATCACTAAATATGTTGTTAAACAGAGAGCGATTTCTAAGTTTATTTGAAATTCTTAAAAATGAGTTTATGTTCACAACCTGAATTACATATTATAATGATTAAGAATTAGTTTAATTGTTAGCCTTAATCCCCAATTTGTTCATGCATAAAAACGTTGACTTTTGGATTAGAGGAATATAGATGAAATTGGACATGATAGTTTGGACTCGTTGGGCCTAACGAGCCTCTACAAGGCTACAGCAAGCCTAAATCGGCCTAAGCAAGGCAACACGTCCTAATGACGTGCCTTTACAAAGCTAGGCCGTTCAAAGAAGCAATGCTAGGCGTTCTAAGAACGAGCCTTAGCAAGGCTACCTAAACGAGCCTAAAGCACCTAACTAAGAACCTAAACTAAACTAATTAAACTAATAAAGCGATAAATAAATGAATAACGAAAGAAAGGAAAGAAAGGAAACAAAGAAAGAAAAAGAAGAAGAATTACCTTCAAAGAAGATTTTCAAACGAGACGAGCTTGAAAGGCAGCACCTCTTCGCCGAGAGCATAAAAACTACTAAGCACGACACCCGAAGGGGTATTGTAGTTATGGAACCGCCAAAAATTGGTTATTGCATTTGTTTATACTCAAACTAGGAGTTGCAAGCTATTAGGGATCAAGGGAGGGTATTTATAGGTGTGAAATGAAGGAAAAAGTAGTATAATGGGCGATGTGGGATGAGTTTAGAAGGAAAATCGCGTCTTTGCAATCAACAATAACACCAAACTTGTTTTCGCGATTTCCGCTTCGTTATAACTCGGTTTTGCGCACGGTTTTCGCCCACGTTCACCATTTTCAGAGTACTATCATTTGGAAGAGAGTAATATACCATTTATGGTGTTGAGAATTGGGCTTAAACCTTGGATTTTGATGTGGGTCGAGTTTTCGGGTTTTTGAAAAATACGGATGTTACAGACGCCTAGATCAATACGGTCCAACCTGTAAATCAAATAAAATAATTTAAAGTTAATTAGTAGATTAAAAATAAATGAATAAAATTAATACAAAGTTTAGAGAAATGCGGTTTAACATGTCAGCCAAAGCATCAGGTAGCGTCAGCGCCCGATACTGATGTCGTCTCTCGTTCTTGGAGTGTGCCACTCCCTCATCAGCCATATAATCATATCCCGTACCAGACCCACTGGCTCCGGTGGCCCCAACATCCTGCCCATAAGGTTTCGGATGACGCGACCGGTAATAATATCCACCCTCTCCCTGTAACTTCACTGCAACTTGAATCTGGCAAAGGGCCTTGTGATCCAAACTGTGAGGCAACTTAACTGCACCGACCCGATTAGCATCCGACAGGTCAACACCAACATTATGAGCAATGGTAGTAATGAACCCTCCGCAACAAATATTGTCCCCCTTGATGCTTGCATGGTTGCTCAAAAGCTCTGCAAGACAGTGTGCAAGTGCACACTGCGTATTGTTAGCCAGACAATACAAGTAAAACAGATATTGCATGCCTACTACATCCTGACTCCTAACATGCGGGGTGGTTGAGTTAGCAATCAACTTTTGTAATAACCTAAAGAAAGAGTCGTGACATTCCCCAATACGGTTGTTCCTTCTGTTCCACGTCTTCTCCGAAACTGTGTTCCACCACCCTTCCAAAATGATCTGGTTAACGGCAGAAACAACCTCACGGTACAGTGGAGTAGCCAACTCGTCGGACGTGTATAATCCCGACACCACCGCAAACTCCCTCAGGGTCAACTCATATTGGTTACCGCCAAGGCTGAAACGGACCTGTTTTGGCTCAGGTTCGTGGCGTTTGAATGGACCCTGGACTGGGACATTCTTCCTAGGTGTATAGAAGAAAGTTGACAGGAACTCCATAATCAGAAAATAAAACATATGGTGCTTAACCATCGTGAACAACCGCCTCCACGGACCTTCCCCAACATATGACTCATATCTCTCCATACCCTCACACTCAGTCATAATTTCCTCGTCTAAATATAAAGGTGACCCAATCGACAATCTCCTAAGTTTTTTTAGTTTTTTATACTCATCCGAACCGTGGTCAAACTGCAGCCACTCGTGAATCTCAATGCGTGCCATAGTAGCTAAGAAATACCCAACAAACAACACTAAAAAAATCAATCAGTTAACAAAACAAAAATTCAAAAAAACAGAAGAACAATACGCTGCGTTAGGGGTGTGCGTTGGGACGGACCCGGCCCGACCCGGACCGACCCGGACCGACCCGTCCCGAACCCGATCCCGCCAATTGTCCCTAAACAGTCCCGAGTCCCGACCCATGAATTAAAATTCAGGTCGGGTAATTTCACGGGAATCCGGTCCGGTTTAATGGGACGTCCCAAGTGTCCCGAATTTTTATTAGCCCAAAAAAAAAGGCCCAGTTCTTTTGTCCGAAATTAGCCCAAAAAAAAGGCCCAGTTCTTTTGTAAACATGATCGTATATAGAAAAAAAAATGAACCATGATTAGGGTACGTATCTAGATGATGAAAATCGAACCATACTAACCTCTTGTGGCTGCGATTTCGATTTGGAAGACATGATGATCCCTGATTACGATTTGGAAGACTGGAAGTCTGGAAATCTCTTGTGGTTTACTTGGAGTAAAACCCTAGACACGCAAAACTGAAGCGACATCCGATCGTTATATGATATATCACCTAGGAACTTGGAGACCTATTTTATTTAATTAAGTAATTAACTATTAAAATTCGGGATTCACGGGACAGTATCTATTTTCGTGGGTCGTACCTGTCCCGACCCGAGTCCCATGAATGTTAAAATATAATACCCGAGTACGGACCCGCCAATTGAAATCCGGGACGGGACGATCCGGTTCGGTTCAGGTTGTCGGGATTCGCGGGACATTCCCGGTTTCTGCACACCCCTACGTTGCGTATTTAGCAATACGCAGCGTATTGTTCTTCTATTTTTTTGAATTTTTTGTTCAAATCTGCATAATATAAGAACGTATAAGAACAATACGCTGCGTATTGGACAACACGCAACGTATTGTTCTTCTATTTCCCCACAAATCGATGATTTAGAACCATTCATAGCGTGTATGAACATAGGTTGTGTATGGTTCATCAATTATTTCATAATCCCAACAGAATTCGTTCAAACTTCTTAAAAAAAACCAAATTAAACTCTTTTGGGTAAAATCAAAAGTAAACAAATTCGAATTTAATAAACATATTAGTTGCTAACAATGGGGTAGAATTGAAAAATAACATACCGTTTTTGAAGATTTGGAGACGGAATCGAAGATTAATGAATGTTAGAGAAGCTGTTTTTTTGTGGTGGTTGTGAATTGTTAAAGTAGGTTGCGTATAAGAATACGCAGATCCCTATACGCAGCATATGCTGCTATACGCAGCGTATACGATATATATATATATATATATATATATATATATATATATATATATATATATATATTTGAAAGTTTCTTATTGTTTTTAAGATAAAACTCTGAATCAAATAAAAATAAAAACCTAAAAATAAAAACATCAAAGTCTGATTCAACTATTATTCAAAATAAACAACGTTACCAGTATTATTAATCACACATTACAAACTTAAAAATACATAAAAAACAGTCGAAACACACATTGAAAACCAAATTATTCTAAACAAACGCATCGTGACCTTTTAGAAAGTCCCAAACCGGAATAATATCAAAGTCTTTTCCAGTGGCTTGTCGGTATGCTTGGAGTGCCTCGACCATCACGTTTTCAGCCTGGTTTGTGACGGCTTCATTATAGTGAGTATGGAACGTTGATATTTTTCTCAGCATCTTGTTCCATTTTAAGTTACACGCCAGGCTTTCTCGGTAAGGGTCACGACCCATTAGAACGTGAAATCTGGCAGTTACATCTGGCCAGAAACTATACATTGTAGACTAAGGGTTGCACTGGAAGTAGTCGGGAAAAGTCTCCCACCAAGCTTGAGCCAACCTAAGTTTTTCTTCCGAGGTCTATGTAATATTGAAAATAATTTATGTAGAGAGGGTGGGATTGAAAGTAAATGTGAAGATTATAGTGGGAATGGAGGGGAATTTATAGCATGAAAATTTTCTGGTTTGTCATATGCAGCGTATGGGTACATATGCAGCGTATGTAATTTTTTAATTTTTTTTTCTTTTTAATAACCTTTATGAGCAATGTAAGTTCATAAAAACGTTATGTGAATTTTCCATATTTTTTTAAAAAATACTTCAATTTTTTTTCAATCTAAAACATTTAGCTAGGTGTTTGAGTGTTTTGTAAAAAAAAATTAAATTTTTGTAAATAATGTTTGTGGGTTGTTGGTTAAACACAGCTTGTTATCAGATACAGTGAATAAGTAGACTGTCCATCTCTATAGGTTAAACACAGCTTGTCATCAACTAATTTTTGGAGATATTTCATGTTGTGCCCCGTAACCCGTTCTTCCAAAGTTATTCTCTGAGCTATCTCAAATGGTATACCAGTCTCAGATACAGTGAATAAGTAGACTGTCCATCTCTATAGGTTAAACATAGCTTGTCATCAACTAATTTTTGGAGATATTTCATGTTGTGCCCCGTGACCCGTTCTTCCAAAGTTATTCTCTGAGCTATCTCAAATGGGATACCAGTCTCAGATACAGTGAATAAGTAGACTGTCCATCTCTATAGGTTAAACATAGTTTGTCATCAACTAATTTTTGGAGATATTTCATGTTGTGCCTCGTGACCCGTTCTTCCAAAGTTATTCTCTGAGCTATCTCAAATGGGATACCAGTCTCAGATACAGTGAATAAGTAGACTGTCCATCTCTATAGGTTAAACACAGCTTGTCATCAACTAATTTTTGGAGATATTTCATGTTGTGCCCCGTGACCCGTTCTTCCAAAGTTATTCTCTGAGCTATCTCAAATGGGATACCAGTCTCAGATACAGTGAATAAGTAGACTGTCCATCTCTATAGGTTAAACACAGCTTGTCATCAACTAATTTTTGGAGATATTTCATGTTGTGCCCCGTGACCCGTTCTTCCAAAGTTTTTCTCTGAGCTATCTCAAATGGGATACAAGTGTCAAATACAGTGAATAAGTAGACTGTCCATCTCTATAGGTTAAACACAGCTTGTCATCAACTAATTTTTTGAGATATTTCATGTTGTGCCCCGTGACCCGTTCTTCCGAAGTTATTCTCTGAGCTATCTCAAATGGGATACCAGTCTTAGATATAGTGAATAAGTAGATTATCCATCTCTATAGGTTAAACACAGCTTGTCATTAACTAATTTTTGGAGATATTTCATGTTGTGCCCCGTGACCCGTTCTTCCAAAGTTATTCTCTAAGCTATCTTAAATGGGATACCAGTCTCACCCACCCCTTTATACGGGTCGCCCGTTATGACATTGCGGGAGGAAAACCCATAACCTTTACTAACGAAAAGTGTTTTTATCTTTTCTAGTCATGCTTTTGTAGGAGATGAATCATTTCTTGTTCTTGCAATCTCATAGCGTGTATTTCTATCAGAGGAGGCCTGGAAGAGTTACAAGTACCATGTAAAAGTAAAAAAATATGCTATATTGATGAAAATTACATCACCCTCCATGAGTTATACACATTGAAATCATTTTCTACAAAAATATTATACACAGTTGAATAAAAAAGTAAATTAAATTGGTTAGGATCAAACATGTCGAGTCACAAAAATTTTGACAAACATGTCGACTAAAAATTAATTTTCCGTATCAGGCTCAAGGTCTACAAAACTGGGCGTGCCTTTGTTGCCTTGAACGTAACTATGGTAGCTGTCTAGCTATTGTTTATATACTTGAACCCATTCTGCAGCTTCTTCAGTTCGGTGACCACGCCAATGCGGATCAACGTATGGCCATGGAACGTCCCCCTGTAATTCCATATTGAGGAAATGATTTCCGCCAACGTTTACTAGTGATATCTCTCGAGGATTGGTTGTTGGACCAGAATCAATCGGGAAGAATGTACTGTTCATGGCTAGTGAAATGTTGTGGATAATACAATTGAACGTTTTGGAATTAGAAGACCGGTTTCTGGCATAATCATCCAGCAATTAAACGAAGTCGTTCCAGTACTAAACCAATTAATGCTATTACGTAGGTCCATGTACTGTTCTATGAAGTCTTCGGAGTCCTTATCACCGTTGAATTCGTTACCGTTGTATACATTTGTCCAAAATTCTCTATTTCAATCCATTTCTTTTAACAGTTCTTTCCGAACGTATGGCCATAGGCTTTCATATAATCCTAGACCTACAGCAACCGCACGAAATCCACAGTTACCGTCACCGTCTACATTTGTTAGTTTTTTATGTGATGCCTCTTTATGTACGATGGTATATCTTTACCGTATATCTTGTAATTTTAATCGCTAAGGTCAGGTGTATCTTTATTTACTTTTTTTTTACCTTTTTTTGTTGGGGTTTGTTTTTTCTGGGAGCTTTGGCCTAGGTCCATAGTTTCCTGTGACCCGACATACGAACTATATCGTGCCAGCTCCATATTTGATTTTGTCGGACCGGTATACGAACTATGCCTGGCCTGCTCCTGAGCCCTCTGTTCATCCCTCTCTTCTTTAACTTGTGTGGTTGGGCGACCACGGGTATTTATTTTAACTTCTGGCTCCTTGTATTTTGGTTTGCGCGTAGTTCTGTTCCAAAAGTTCATAACTTTATCGAACACACTCTTCTGGGCATGTTTTGGTTGGGTCCCTACGTATTCATTAGGGTCTTCTTTTAACCGATCCAACCCTTCGTTCGGGTCAAAATCGTCAACTTTTCCTGGATACGCCGGTTTTTCATAATTCAGCTTCCGCCAAAATGGATCGATATCTTCCAAAGGCATTACGTAATATGAAATTAAAAAACAAATTAGAAAATATTCCAACGTACTAATTAAGTAAGACTATCGTAAAATGGGTCTGTACTTTAACACACTTGGAATGTCTAACATTTTTTCAAGCCGACAAGCGCATGGGATGCCACAGTCGGTGTATAGTTGATGACCGCGGGAAAAGTTGTGCACCTTGAGTACTATATGCAACCTATCGATCTCTTTGTATAACAGGTCCAGGCATTTGATAGACACCCGGCCCCTTAAATGGTCAAACAAACGAATCTTCGCATGATGAGCCATCGTGTTTATTCTAGAAGTGCCTAATTTCTTTTAGCTCACCTAACTGCAGCTTTTGCGCTTGTTTAATAAACACAACTAACTGATCCAGCATTGTCTTTCGGTTTCTAAGATGTGATTTCAGGGCATGGTGCTCGCTCTCGGCCCTGTTCGTTGTGTTTTCACCATAATTCCGACGTGAACTAGTCCAGCAAGTTACAAACCGGAACCTGTAGGTGGTTAACCAGTAGTCATCCAGATATTTCAAACACTCTGAAAAAAAACAACGATGATTATTATTTGTTATAAACGGAAACAAGTTATTTTAATAAAATATGGGTGGAAAATATATAGTAAGGCTACTTATCGAGTCGGTCAACTATAGCAAGATTTTGGAAGATTCTGTCTTTAAATTTGTGATAATGTGTTTCATTTGGAGAGTCAACCAATAACCACTAATGTTTCTGAAAACTTTTCCAGCTGTACTTTTTGCAATCACCGAAGCTCTTCTGCCAATGTTTAGCAATATTGTCCTAGATATGTATCCTACAAAGCTGGTGACTTGCTTGTGGAAATACATTATCGCAAGCATTAACAAGAGCCAACTCTCTATCGGTTACTATAACCGATGGTTGGTACACATCCGATAACATATCCTTTACAGCCTCAAGGAGCCAGGTGTAACTGTCCTGACGTTCATTGCTTGAAATTGCATGAGCGAAGAAGAATGAGCTTTCTGTGGGGTGACGCCAACCATTTCAACTAGCGGAAGGTTGTACTTATTTGTTTTATAGGTGGTGTCCATAATCAAAATATGCGGGAATGCCCGCCAACAAGTGTAACCCAATGGACTAACGAAGAAAATCTCCTGCGTTATGTCGGTTAATGGGTCCGCTCGGATGTGATACACGTATCCTTTACTGTAAAGCTTGTTTATGAAGATTTCCATAGGTGTGTCACCGTGACGTCTGCTCGCCTTTGTTTTATCTTGGGCATTATAAATTGTTTTTAATGTCGAAACATTATCAGGATGTTCCTTCTTTATATTTGATAAAATGTTTCGTGGGGGCATGTTTTGTCCCATAAGATTACCAACCAAGGAATTTTCTTGAGGTCTTAGTCCCCTTACGTAGGCGTGAGCCTCAAGATGTGGGGTCGGCCGGTGGTTATGTGAATCACATTCAATTTCCACCTCGTATCCGGCATGGAAAGCATTGTATACGCCATACAGCATGAACGGACATCAACATTTTTTACTACCAGTTTTTTTTTTTTTTTACTTTTGCTACACTTTCGAACATGCCTGAACGATCACACTTTATCCACCCTTTACCCACCTTACCAAATAATTTACTCGTGTTGGTCCGTCTTCTGTTAAGCTCGTAACCATTTTCTTTGCCTTTTTGAAAGACCCACGCAAAGAGGTCGTCAAAGGTTTCAAATATCTATACAAAATAAAATAGAAAAATAAATACGATTGATTATGTGGCCGGTTAATTATTTGGACCGATTTAATTTTGTAAAAATAAATAAATTACCTGGTCGGTACTGTAGTCGACATCCGGTGTGTATTTTTGCGTACACCGAACTCGCCAAACTCATATGTATCGGAATTATCGTAAACACGATTTTCCGGGTTTGTTTCAGGTACGACACTCCATGATACTGATTCTCATACTGAGAACCGCCAGGGCGGTCCATGACGCATGCTCACCGTGAAAGTGCTCCTATTGAGTGTCATATTGAGAACCGGCAGGGGGCGCATGAGGAATGCTCACAGTAAAAATGAGAATATTGAGTGTCATAATAACTTTCGGGTATCTATAAAAATACAAAATATCGAATTAATTAATTTCATTATAACTAAAGTAAATACAATATTTTTTTAACCCCCTACTTGCCTGGTTTAAATCAAACGTCGGTTCTGAAACCGAAGGGTAATGACTTTCTATTTGAGGTGCCTCCTTATAAATAGAAAAATAAATATAAGTTAAATAAATAGTACTGTAAATATAATAATTTAGTACGAACTATAAATATTAACTCTTGCCTGATTTAAATCGAAAGCCAGTTGGGAATACGACCGTTGATACGGTTGAACCGCGTATTCATCCTTCAAAAATATATTATCCTCTGTATTATATATAACATTATGAAATTAAGAGTTCAAAATGAAGATAACTTTGCTTACGTGTTGTGGCGGATCGTTTAAATCGAGAGGCTCGTCATTCGAGAATATATTCCAAATCGACATTATACTAACAAAATTTGTAATTTTTTTAAACAAGCGGAATGAATAACCGCAATTAAAAGAGTAATGAAAGAGTGGTCCTGAGTTTTGCATTATATATAGGTAAAAGAGCGATATTCGATTTGTATCGATATCATTGCAAACGACATACGCAAATATTCGATTTCAATCATATCATTTCAAACTCATTCTCGTCGGCAGAGAAGCAATTATCACTACATTGTTATACGCAGCGTATATGGAAATACGCTGCATATGTTAGTCCTAGACGCAGTGTATGGACATATACGATGCGTATTACTTTTCATCCACCATCCGGTGCGCCTGCAAGAACAATGTTCAGCACAGTAGGATAAGATAGCAATAATTAAAGGCACACACTGAGTATTGCCAAATACGCTGCATATGTCAAATTTTTTATATCTAGCAGTGATTATAAGTAGTATGGTTATCAACAGAGGTATATATCACAAAATATATACCATTTATAGAAAACTGACTGTAATCTCCCAACGTACTTCATCAATACAACATGAGTTTCGGAAGCAGACCGTGGACGATTCGATCGACTAGCGAAGGTTACCTCGGTTTAATCGTGGATGATGCATACATCCGTAAATCAAGATATTTTACTTTAAATATCTATCATTACGGTCATTTTACAGATTTACCAGGAAGGATATACGTTGAAGGCCGTTGTACTTTGGCGGATTACTGCGATGTAAACGAGTTTAGATTATATGATATGAGTTTAATCATGCCACATCTGGGATATGAAAATACAAGAACATGTGGTTGTATTATAAAAACCCTTATCTTGATCTTGACAGTGGTCTCGAGCCGTTAACAAATAATATGGACGTTGGTCGTCTTATTTCTTTCATAAATGAAGACATTAGAAGTGTTGACGTCTACGTCATTGACAGTGAGCTTGGAGCAAAGACTGAAGAAGACTACCCGAAGACTCGGGTGAAATGGGAAGCCTCGAGCTCCAAGGCAACAAAAAAGCTGTTTTAAAATTTTAAGACTTTAATGTGTTTGTGTTTTTAAATATTTTATATTTTATGTTAAAAATAAAGGCCCTGAAATAAATTAACATTGTTAAAATTAGACTCATAAAATAACGGTTACATTAACAGTCTCGTTCAAAATAAAATTAAAGTAAAAATTAACACCACTACAAATCTGGTTCAAAAAGACACCGATATATTTGCTCGGCCATATGCCACCGGTATGCCGCACATGTCTCCTTCAAATCGTCGCCTATATTTAACATCTTACCTTCTACCAACTTTTCCATCAACAGACATGCAACCACTCCAGAATCCGAACCTAGGCCGGTAGAATCTTTTGGTAGATACTCTTCGTTCGCAGCGAATGTCAAAATTCTTTCACCCGGTCCCGTATAAGGTGCGTTGTATCGTTGCCAATAATGTATCTCTTTCAACAACCATCCAAAACAGATACCCATCACATCAAATGATTCGGAATTAATAATAACTGTGAATACTCTTTTTGGTACCTATGATTCGTCTAAAACTGAAGCATCTCCAAGATCCGCATGTCGATACGACACAAACACCACTCGTTAACGGACCTTACATATAAAGGCACATAAACGTACACCACCTCCCAAAAGGGGGGGAATAGTTCATCCGTGGCATATCTGGCAGCGATCTTTTCGCCTTTATGGTACATTTCATCTCTAAATTTTGGTGGTAGGATCAACCAACGAAAACCTGACTGACCATTTATCTTAATTTTTGCCTGCGTGCGACGCATCATCCTATTAACCCAGACTTCAATGTGCTGTGAAACATTTAAATAAAATATAAAATACTTAAACCCACACAAAAAATACAAAAAAAGATCAACAAATTACATACCTCTTCCGATAGTTCACCGTTCTCCTGGTTTCCAAGGAGAGCACCCCAGAATTGACTGTCGAGCTTGGTGTTAAAGAGAAACTTAGAATAACAAAATGGAGCATCGTCGTTGCTGTAAAACCTATGAAGGTTCTCCGACAACTTATCGGAGTTCTTGTTTGGAAATACCCACCTCGGTGGATTTGTTTTTTATTCCACAATTTCTTCTTCCAGCGCTTCTTGTCTAGCAGATGATCCTTCACCGGATTTTTTTGTTGGCCTCCATTTTTTTTAGAACCCACTTTGAGGAGTTAGCGGTAGGTTGTGAATGATATTCATCGTCGTTTACCTCGTGACGTTTCGACATCTTTACCGGGTTTTAGCTTAAAATAGTGTTTGAAAAAAATTAACTTTAATGGTTTGAGATGAAGGATTTTTAAGATTAAGTTGGTGTGAAAAGTGGTGGAAGAAATGAAAGATTTATAGGAAAAAAATCTCATAATCTCATACGCTGTGTATAAGAACATACGCAGCGTATTAGACCGCAAAACCCTAATCCTGATTGGCAAATCATTATGTCGTAATTAAAACATTCCATACGCAGCGTATGAGCTTATACACTACGTATAATACGCCGGCAACATTAATTAACATTCTATATGCTACTTATGGACACATATGCATCGTATAAAGGTGTTAAATTAGCAAGACCCTTTTTTAATGGTTAACCGATTTAGAGGTGCAAGATCAGAACCGGTTCCTACCCGACGGGTACGGAACTTGTGCGGAACCGGTTCCGGGTAGGAACCGGTGGGCCCAAGAACCGGGTAGTACCCGGTAGTACCCGATAGGGTAGAAACCGAATCGACATTTTTTTTTTGTCATACCCGATTACCAGGTACAGTTCGTACCCGAGTTGGAACCGGAACCGGTTGGAACCGGTTCCTACCCGGTTCCTATTGTTAATTGAATTAACTCAATTCATACTAGAGTACTAGACTACATAGATGATAGATTTCACATTTCAAGTCTATTGTGCTGGTCAACTCCTCTGCTCCTGTACTCTATTAATGAATGCATTTAATTTTCAATTCAAGTCTACTTATTCTTTTCTTTTTTGCATGTCATACGTCACTTCAAGTTTATAGAAAGTTACCGTTTTTTTACCGTTGTGACTTCTGCACATAGTTGTCTTCCTTCCTTTCATGCTTTTTTTTGTTTGTTTTTCAACCCCCCTCAACTAGTATAAATAACACAAACATATATTGGTTGATTACACAAGTTAAGATGCACACAAACAACACTAAAAAACACAAAAAATGAATACTCAATCTTCAGTTGATGGTGCCGGTGGTGCTTCCGCTAACGCTAGCAACGATGAACCTACCGTTGTTCGTGTTCTTCCATGCGATCGCAAGTTCGGCATATGGAAAAATTGGGATTTAGTTTTGATGAGCGACGGGAAGCAAAAAGCTCGTTGCAAGTTTTGTAGCAAGCTACTAGAAAAGCAGTCCAACTCTAACTTGGAGAAGCATATCAATAAAGGGTATTGTAAAGCGTTGAAGGATGATCCGGGGGGCTACACAAACTCAAATCAATGACGAAGGTGGTATTTTTCGCTATGATACCCAAGTAGTGACGGATCGAATGGCGAAGTTTGTCATTCAACAAGGTCTACCATTCAACCATTTCGACAACACTCGGTTGACAAAGTTGATCAACGAAACGCTTCAACCGGCCTATGTCCATGTAAGTCGCACAACTCTTAGGAATTATTGTTTAAAAATGTGGAAAAAAACTAAAAAGGAGTTGATTAACTTTTTCGAAAATCTTAACACGGGGGTAAACTTGACTAGCGACGTTTGGTCGGCACCCCACGGTTTACCCGAATCCTACCTTTGCGTCACCGCACATTGGGTAGATCCGGGTACGTGGAAAATGATGAAAAGAACTATCGCGTTTGAGCTTTTCGAGTATCCACACACCGGTGAAGATTTATTCCAAATATTAGACTATGTAATCACAACTTTTAAACTAGAAAATAAAATATTTTCAATGGCTTTTGACAACGCCTCAAACAATACGAGCGCGGTTGAAAAATTAAAAATTAAATATAAACCACTTTGCAACGGCTCTTTTTTTCACACCCGATGTTGTACACATATCATTAATTTGGTTGTGCAAGATGGTTTGAACTCACCCATGGTGGTTACTTTTATAAACGGTTTTAGGGGAATGTTACACGATATTTTTAAAGCAAGTCGTAAAAGATATATGGAATATAAAAAATATTGTAATGATACCGAAATGCCAAACTTGGGGCCTAATTGGGATGTGCCGACAAGGTGGAACTCGACTTGCACTATGTTCGAGAGTGCTATTCGACAACGAACCACCTTGGAGGCATTTCATAACATTCTTCATAATAGTGGGATTTGTGACGAGTTTAACTCGACGTGTTGGGAAAATATAGAATCTTTATGCGAGTTTCTAGCCGTTTTTAAAACTTCGACTACAAAACTATCCGGTGTTTATTATCCGACTAGTCATTTGGTGCTTTCGGAGTTGTTCCTAATGACTTTAAACTTTAGAAATTTTGAACTTAAAAATAACATGTTTGAAACTATGATAACTCCAATGAAGAAAAAATTTCAAAAATATTTCGCTAATCTTCCTCCCATCTTTACTTGTGCCGCCGCACTAAACCCCGTTCTAAACGGTACGGGGGTTGAAGTTTTAATTGGCGAAATAAATGATAACTTGCACATGTGGGAAGAAAATCCCGATTGGAAAGATGAAGCAATTGGAATGTACAAACTTAACTTGAAATATTTGTACGATTTCTATTTGAACAAATATGGCAAAAACGTTCATATACCGACACCGGGTAGTGTTATTTTGGAGCCCGGTTCGAGTTCGAGTCGGAGCCGGGACCCAATGACGAATATGCTAAATACCGTTCGATCCGAAACGGCAAAAAGACAAAGGGGTAACACACCCTCAAGCGAGCTCGGTAGGTATTTGGGGACCAATTATTTGGCAACTATGTCGGGCAATGAATGTCAAAACTTTGACATTTTGGCTTGGTGGAAAGGAAAGGAAAACGAGTTTCCAATTCTATCCGCCATGGCCCGTGATTTACTAACCGCCCAAGCTTCCACGGTAGCTTCGGAATCCACTTTTTCTGTTAGTGGCAGGGTTTTGTCGATTCGAAGAACAAGACTCACTCCGGAGGCGATGGAGATGTGCATTTGCTTGAAGGATCATTTGGACGGGATCGATCGCATACAAGACATGGAAAACCTCGAAGACGAAATAGTGCTCGAAACACGAGTACATGAAGAGGAGGTTGAAGAAGGCTTGTCTACCGGCATATCCGACGAAGAGATCGAAGCGGATAACCGTAACCGTTAGTTGCATTTTGCTATAAAAAAACTCCAACGACGAAAACGAAGACTTTTATTGTTATTGTTATTTGTTATGTTCTACTAAACTTCTAGACTTTTAGTATCCATTTCATGTCTTGAACTTTTATTGTTATTTGTTATGTATTATGTCTTGAACTTTTAGTATTGTGGTCTCTTGAATCTTGTTTCATTGTGCTTGTTATAAAATATTGAAGGATTTGTAGCTTCCTGACTTGGCTGACTCCCTTTTTACATTTTTTTTTAAAACAGCAAAACTATAATAAAAACTAGCCCTGATCAATACTATCTGCTGAAAGGTACCACCCCAGGTCCCCAGCTATAGCTCTAGCTGGATTCCAGTGCCACTCCCAAGCAAATTATCTCCATCTTATAACATCCTTTTGATTTTTTTTTAAGCCAAAGAACTACCCATAAGAAAACGACAGCACCCTCTTTACATTTCTTATATTCTTATTACTAATTTATTGTCTTTGTTCTTTTTCTTAATTTCATTTAATAGTAACAAATAATAACCAACAAAAAAGACAAAAAACAAAACAAAAACAGACAACAATTATATTTCCATCCTACCCGATTGGAACCGATGGTTCCCTACCCGACCCTACCCTAACCGGTTGCGATCAAACATAGATTTCATAGAGTGGAACCGGGTAGGAACCGGTACACTACCCGATAAGGAACCGGAACCGATCCTACCCGATCAAAATGGAACCGGAACCGGGTGCGGAACCGATTTTAAACCCGAAATTTGCACCTCTAAACCGATTTGGGCACCTCTAGAAGCAACTAAAACACTTTGGGTCCCACAAAATTACTTTTGCTGTGTAATGACAGTCGCATAATCTCTTGTGGAAAAATACTATTTTTTTCATACCTTCTTAGGGCATGTAATATACCTTGATGTTTTTGGATGGTGTTATCATGTCACGTGGTAGCTAACTGGATAATACCATTTCATAACGCCAAGTGTGATATACATGGTGTGATGTTGAGTTATTTTCAATTTAGTTTAAACAAAAAAAAAACAAAAAAATAGATAAGTGGTGTAATGTCATAGGACAATTGGACAATGCCCTAACCCCCTCCCCTACATGTCGTTGGAATCTTCACGTGAAATGATCACGCGGACCCATCATGCCAACGGGAGACGGTGTTTCACGTCGTTATTACGTTTCATGCAATCCACAACACGGGTATACCGCATGCCCATGGATTACAAATGCTCCACAGTTAACATTAAGTACCTCAAATCCTTGATGCTAAAATTATAGCTGGTTTAATATGTTTAAACTTTAAACGATCAGATTGAATAGTTCATTGCATGCATTTCTTTAAGTATGTTTGGCGTTTTGATTAAGTTGATCTATTTTACACAAAAAATAAATGAGTGGGGTAATATTTATACACTCTAATGCAAAGTACTACAAAATAAAAAAAAATAAAAAAATGAAATAAAATAACTCAAACTTTTAATCATGTGTAAATTATTTTAATGGTATACCCCATGATATCATTCGCTTTAAATAAATATAGGTGAAACATATTGCAACCACTGAACATGAGCATAGATTAGCCAAGAGTTGACCATTCCACTTGGAAAAGTATATAAACTAAAAAACCAAGTACAAGCAATAAAGATGCTCTTAGAAACAATATTTAAACGGCATAAAAAAATAAAAATAAAAACCCTTGTGTTTGTCATTATTTCAATGTCATGTCCCTTTTCATAGCCCCATCATGATGATGATATATACATACATACATAATATATTAATAATAATAACATTAACTAGTTGAGGTATAAATGCCACCATGTCTTTTCTAGCCTTTTTATAACACTAAAAACACAACTACCACATCACTCCCTCAATCACAAAAGGATTTTACAAATCTGCCCCTTTGCTTGTCAATTCCCCTTCACCAAATGTACATACAATAGGACATCAAATGTACACTAGAGTCAGGGGTATCACTTTGATTGAGAGGAAAGGGCTAGCGAAAACGACCCGACCCGACCCGGGTAATTCCTAAATTACATTTTGATATTTTTCTAAAATCCTTTCTTAATCATATGACAGACAAGCTTCATCTACTGCATTCTTTCTTACCTATAGAGTTTTGTACTGTAGTAAGTAGTATAGACTGTGGCTGCTGCGGCGGCTGGCGATGGTGGCTGGTGGCGGTTGTGGTGGCTATTGGTATTGATGATTTTACTAAACATCTCATCTCAGTAATCCTTTCTTGTTACATATATTCATATTCTTCCTGCAAATACCCAACCATAAGCATTCGGACCCACCGGGTCAAAAACCGAGAACGATTCCAAATCACGATGAACTTACTTACCTAAGCTAAGGAAAGGAAGCTACAAAAACACGAAATAGGAGCGCTACATTCCGATGGCACCATGACCAGAAGAAAACCTGCACCGCGACATATGATGTGGTTTAACCAACCTATGAACCGGATTGTTAGTTTAGCGAGCAAAACTGTACCTAGGAAACTGGAAGTAACATGATTTCAGTGAAGCTAAATCCAATGTCGAGGTGGCAGGAAGCAATGGCGAGGTCATTAAGTTGGCGTTACTCGTGGACATTGGGGCCGAAGAGACAACTGTGTTGTCGTTGTTTGAGAAGATGGTTTGATAGTTTCCGGATGCTTTCGGTGAAGCGAAAAGGTTATCGGGGAGATTGTGCTCCAAGCTGCAATGCAATTGTGTACTCAAATTTAGAATTATTATTGAACAAAAAAAAATCAAGAAGCTTCATGATGTTCCTTGAAATACCTTGTGGGCAAATCGATGTCGTCTTCATCACGAGGGCTTGATTTTCCATTGCTGGATTCGTCTTTAAGCTCTAATGTTTCCTTCTCTTTCTCCTGGTTTAAATTTGCTTCCAGAGGTTCATCAACATTGATGGTTACAGGAGTCACCATTCTTGACATCAAACCATCCTCTGCACCAACAGAACACAAATCGTCGTAAAAACGGCTTTCTTATTTGATTTTAGCAACTAACAAGCTTGCACAGTACCGGAATCAGGACTGGAGCTGTTCCGGTTATAAGAAGCGAAAACCGAGTGGTTGAGATAACTTGGAGAGTAACAAGTGGGTGACGGAATGGCTGCACCGGTTGAAAGCGCACGCTGATGGTTGTGATGAGACCTTTTCACATCGAGAAGTTGGAGATCCATGATCCGGCGGTTCTGCAGCTCGATTGCATGCTGTAGATCCGCCTGCTCCTCCAACTTCTTCCGCCATAGCAAATCCTGGCTGTTGTACAACATCCTTGCGCCTACAGATGAAAAAACTAAATGTTCAACATTCATCAAAGACAATCTAGCTAGATCAAATATTCAACAGCTTCAAAGGAGCAAGCATACCGAGTTGCAGATCAAAAGGATCACCTCCGGTCGGACTAGTATCCAACGGTTGTTTCCTGAATTTCTCAGGTACTTTCCCCTTCTCTTTGTAGGGTTTCACGAGAACCCGAGCATCACAGACGAAATGCGGGTTCCCTTTAGCCAGTATGAGTTTGACTGTTTCAGCATAAACGAATGTCACAAACCCGAACATTCGTTTTTGCTGGTACGGGATCCGAACATCCTGAACCGGTCCGAACATGCTGAAATAGTTGGATACATCTTCTTCCCTAAATGTACTATCCGCCGGAAAAGTCAGGTAGATTTGCCTGGAACCAGGGTTGAGCATACCCATAGTGAAATCGTTTCTCGACGGAAACCCGAATTTGTTCATCTCTTCCCCCATCATCAACGCCGCTGCTGCAGCTGCCATCCTACAAACAAACAGCGAGAAACTTCAACCAGATGATGTTAAAATTAATTTGTTTTCCTAACTAATTTTACCTTGGGCTGTCAGATTGTTGCTGAAGGAGATGATAGCTCATGGATGACTTAGGGCTGTTGGAAAAAGGGGAATTTGGAGAACCGGCAGCCGCCATTAGTAAGCGTTGTTGGTGAGCAGATTTAGATCGGAGAAGCTCTTGGCACTGTTCGATCATATCAGCTTCACCGCCGCCGTGGGTGAACCGGCAACCAGCTCCGTTTTTACAGTAGCCTCTTGCGAAATACAAACAAGGTTTCCAACCGTTAACGTCTTCACCGGCAGCTCCCACACAAATATCGTTGACCGAGGAGCTCCGGCGATGTGGACTGTTACCACCCCACGGCGAAAACATGTCGCCGGCGCCGTTTGGGGATACCAAATCCGGGTAACCATCGTTGAGAAAAGACAGCTGGTCTTGGATTTGTAGCTCATCGATCAGATCAGGCTCAAACGGCGGAGCTGACGAGTTCAGGTGGTGGTGGTGGTGGTGGTCTTCAGCGGGTTGAAAATCGGAGGTGGTCCAAGAAGACGACAAACTCGGGATACTTAACGGCGAGGGGACGCCGCCGTTAACAAGGCGTGAAGCGGTTGAAGAATTGGCAGAGTTTTGACGAGAGAGTGTGTGTGAGCTGAAGGCCGATGGAGACGACGGCGTTGACGGAGATGAAATGCCAAGTTCTTTTCGGGCTTTGAGGATAACAGAATGAAGAAGTGATTCGGGGCCGAAAGCTAACCGAATCATTTCTTTCTCTCCGTGATCTTGAATCAGTACAAGACCCATGATTTTTGAGGCGTATTCAGGATCCAAGTTTTGGATCCTCGTAAACACAACTCTTGTTGCTTCATATGAATCCATACTTGATGAGTAAATTTCGTAAAACCCTCTTTCGACCTAATTAATAGCTGGCTTCACTGCTGCTGTACAGGAAACAAGTCAAAAATTAATCAAAAATAAAAAGAACAAGGAAAAGATTGTGAAAATTCATGTTAAAAAGCTTGAAACAAAAGCTGAAGGTTAACAAACAGATTGAAAAGAGATAACACCCGTGAAGGGATAAAGAGAGCTGCTTGAAAATTTTCTCGAAAAAGATGATGGAAAACAACACTAGACAAATAGAGAAAAAAGATGATGAGGAAAAGTAAGACACCATTACATGCTTTCCCTCTCTCTCTCTAGAAACCGTAACATGCTTTCTCTTTTCTCTCTCTAGAAACTAACTTTTTTTATTCTCTGAAATGAAAAGATATGCTTCTTACCTCATTAAAAAAGAAAGGTTTTAGTCTTTTTGTAGAAGATGATGATGGGGGGAGAAATCTGAAGGTAAATATAAAGAGGAAGTTGCAGAAACAGATCATGAAATGAAACTGAGTTGAGGTTTAAAGGCAAGCCAATCAAGAGAGGGTTATTTTGTTATATCAAGTGAAGTGTAATAATCAATTGCACTGCTGCTGTAATCAAGGATGTTGAATGATTTTCAGAGTAATAATTATAAAGGACCTAAACAGTAACAGTATCCATGTTATGTTGGTTTCAGTGAGGAGAGAGAGAGAGACTCACTTAATATTCGAGGTAATGAAATAAAAGGAAAAAGACGAAAATGCCCAAATGAAATAAAAATGGTACCATTTTGTCCATTTGAAAGTCAATGTCTCTAAAATGCTTAGGTTTGAACGGTCGTCCTGATACTATCAAGGGTCGTCACGACCTGGCAAACTAAAACGCGCCACGTGGATACTCAGGGGTCGCCACGACCCCACACGTGAAAAAAACGACCGTGCACCTTAATATTAATATTATAAATTAAGCAACAAAATTTTGTTGGGGGTGTTACCCAACAATTACATAAACACTAGGAAATAACATAATATTACAATAAACCCTAAAACTACCATTCCAAGTTGAAGTCTTTCAAGATAGGCCATAAATTCCTCAACTTGAAGTCGTGGCCATATTCAACCAAGAATTCGATCTCTATAAAATCCAACTTCTCGTCTTCATCACGTACCTTATCTTTATTTTGGTTGTATAGGCGCTTGAAACAGTCCATTTTGAACTGCATGGACACCATCTTTGACAAGAGCTCATCTTGGGTTTGGATTTCAGTAGACGAACCGTATAGAAGGTGGAACTGGTACCCTCCTCCAAAATTTGGGCGGCGGTATATCTCCTTCCATCGCTGTCTTGACCTCCACGAAAGCTTGTGCAAGACACATTCTTTCTCTTTCGGTCCACGACGACATCTTTCGTTGTTTTTAGGTTAGGGTGACGGGTTGGTTAGGGTTAGGATTAATGGTGGGGACGAAGTTGACGTCGTTAAGGTCCATATATAGGGTTAGGGTTAGGGTTTGCATGTAATTAATTTGTGGGGTGGTTAGTTGGGACGGTAGTTGGAACGAGGAGTTGCATTGATTAAAGGTTGATTAAAACGACCGTGCAAAAAAAACGGTCGTGGCGACCCCTGAACACCACGTGTCGCGTTTTGGTTCCTCGGGTCGTGGCGATCCTTGATACGGTTGTGACGACCGTGCACACATGGGCATTTGGGAGACATTGACTTTCAAATGGGCAAAATGGTACAACTTTTTGTCAACTTGAACATTTTCGTCTTTTTCCCTGAAATAAATCATTACATTTCATCATCCCGTTTTGTTACCATATAAAATTGAGATAAATTATTGCTTTGTGTTATTTGATAGTTATTAAAAACAAAGTAATTAAATAAAATTACCAACATTTACATTTAAAATTGATATATGTGATTCATATTTATATTTTATTTTTTTTTAATTTTAATTTTTGTACTTTTTGATTAATTTCCTATTTTACTTTGGTTTTTATTTTTTTATTTACTATATATTAATTTTTTTTCATTTGTATTTTTATTTTCATTTTTTTATTTTTTTATTTTGGTTTGTATTTATTTTCTAACTTTTTTCATAAAATTCTAAGAAAAAAATTAAATTGAAAAAAACTTTTCAATCCATTACTTGAAGGAATCGAAAAAAACACATCTCCTCTAAGGAATAAAAATCTTTAAAACTGAGAAATCACATTCCTTATGTAATGGTCCATTCCATTCCAATCTGCTACCAAACATGTCATTTTTCATTCCGGCATAATGATCAATTTCATTCCATCCCCCATTCCTACATACCAAACGCTACATTAGGTTAGAAGTAATACTGACACCAACACACCAAGCTTTTTTCTGTCACATCATCATCTCAAACTTCTCATACTTTACCTAAATAATACCCACTCGACACACCAAACACTTTTTTAATACTAAATAATAGAAAAAAGGTAGAGAGAGAGGTTGGAAGAGAGATAGAGAGGGGTTGGTTTGGGGAAATGGGGGGGGGGGGGAGGGTTGTTCTCGGTGAAAGTCCACCGAAGGAGCTCACCAAGCTTAGTGAAATGGGGTGAATTTTGGTGTTCCCAAGCTCACCAAACTCACCATCAAAGGAGCTCGGTGGGAGTATTATTTTTTTTAAACCGTCCGTAGTGAGCGTTATAAGGGTCTTATAATGTCTCGAGCATCATCCGTCACGATGTTATGGGTCTAAATCTCCTCTCGGATGTTATCCTCGTGTCGCCTCTTCCTCCTCTCTCTTATTGGCTGTTTTTATTATTTTTTTTGTTAGAATTATTTGACGGATTTTATAAAATAGATAATATAAATTGGGTAATAATTAGTAGTTTTATGAGGCTCCATCCACTATATTATTTTTACACATGGAGACTCTGGCTAACTAGATCACCATGTGTCGAAAAACGACCAAATATGAGGCTTTATTATTACACATAGCCTAAAGCACTTAAAAAAACTTCCACCACTAAAGTTAGAGTCAATGTTAATTATTTATATATTTGAAGTATCAAAGTTTTTTTTTTGTTTTTAACTCTTCTTCACTCACATTAGACTACTAAAAGGACGTGACCAAAGGCAATGACCCAATGGTACGGGATGATCGTTAAAGCTTGGAAACCTTGAGATCTTAATTTCAAACTTAATTCAAGAGGTTTTTTTTTCAAGTGGTGATTTCCTCCTTGATGGTGTTCATGGTGAGTTAAGCTTACAGTGTCAAATCTACTATAAATGGTTGCAATCACGTCTCAAAAAGGCTCATTCGAATATTTAATATTTGGGATAAACGCCGATAAAAAATAAAAATAAAAACTTATATGATATCCCTATCACATCCGAGCATATATCTTCTAGATGTGATAGGGTGTTTGTTCGTATATACGCTTTAGTAATGATATTCTACAAGAGTAATCGTATAAAATTTAAAGAGTTACATTACAACAATAAAGGGTAAAGATCATGTGAAAACTCCTCCTGAGCCTAAAAATCTAAAAACCACTTAAATGAAGGTTAATAAAATAATTTAATATTTAATTTTCAATATTATCACTACCACACTCCCCCCATGTTTCATATATTTACAACACTCCCCCCCCACCCCGTGTTGCATATATGTAACATAATTATATCGCATATATATAACCCCTAGCCTGCACCCCATCCACCCCCACCCGTGTTGCATATATGCAACATAATTATATTACATATATACAATAACGAATAGTCTAAACTTAGATACGAGATTATTGATATTGTCATTCGATGCGGATCGTTTAAGATCCCCTTCGGGTAAGCTTACTTTACTCCGTGATGATCTAGTTGCTATTAAAGGTAGTCGTTTTTACAAATATTACATGTTGTGAGTGTTATACTTTATGGATTTAGAGTTTTGTGTGTATGCAATATAATATCTATTAGGTTTATGTATCGAAATATTATTATTTTTCAATTATATTATGTTTATGCAGTATGAATACATGTTGTATATATGCAACATCCCTAGATTCTTCGTTTATGCAACTCCAATTTACATAGCATGATGTATTTTAACTGAACGGGACAAGCAAGATGCAAAATCCCAAAACAAAGTACAAAGGTAGGTATTTTACACCACATTCATAAATACAAAAATTACAACAGACTACGATCAAATTCAGTGAAGCAGCTTCACACGTTGAGCTGACGAATCCCTTGTAGACTCAAGCAATGATCTGCCACATACACCCTAGTACATGTTCCTCGACGCTGAGGGCATCCCCGAAGCGCGGGGGATTTTGTGACATTTCTAATTGGCTGTCTTGTATTTCTAATAAGTTGATTAATCGTTGGCATGTTGAATCATATATATAATGGGCTGGTTTAGATCGATCCTAACCGGATGATTATGAATTATTTTTTTTCAATAGAATAATAAAGAAAAGTCATAAAATATGAATATTAAACTCGGCAGGGTTCATTTCAGAATTTACGTAAAATCCAAGCTATTGTCATTCAACCGCTACAAGATCAACAATTCCATAAGCCTGGGCCTCTGTTGCTGACATAAAAACATCTCTTTCCATGTCTTCGGATACAACCGATAAGGGTTTGCCCGTTCTTTGTACATAAACCCTTGTTAGGGTTTCACGTAGTTTCAGCAGTTCTCCCACTTCCAGGATGAATTCTCACGTTGCTACTTCAGAAAAAGAGCCAGCATGTTGATGGATCATTACCCTAATGATATAAGATAAGAAAATGTTTCTCTATTTTTCATTATGAGGGGAAGATAAACGAGAGATAAAAGGATAACAATAAAAAAAAGATAGAATGGACAACCGTACGGGTATTATGCATTGCATACGGCTCTACAATAAAATTGACCCTTACCGTCCATCAAATAAAGAAAAAATAGGATCGATCAGACCCCGATCGGTAAATGATCAACTTACCACCCTTCCTTTCGGAGGAATTCAAAAATACTATGATGGCTCCGTTGCTTTATATATTGATTATATATTTTTGTCTGCGATTTGTCTGTCATTCAGCAATCTCAAAGTTGCTTTTTTATTTGATCAAATAAACTAAGGAATTTTTTTTGCTCTATAAATATTGTTAAGAGACCTCTTGTGTGAAAAAAAAGTTTGTGACGCTGAACTGGACTTCCAATAATCAAATAGGAAATACCTTTTTATCATATTACTCTTTCGATACATAATCAAATGTTTTGAAAACAAAATTTCTTATTTATATCGAATTCAAAGTGTCATGCTATTATTACTTAATATTCATATTTCATATGGTGAAGGCATAGTCTTCTTTTTTTCTCTCAAATAAAAGCCTCATTGGCGCCAAGCATGAGGGAATGCTAGACGTTTGGTAATTTCTCCTCCGACCAGGATTAAAGATCCCATTGAAGCGGCTGATCCCATGCATATTGTATGTACATCTGGTTGCACAAATTGCATAGTATCATAAAGAGCCACTCCCGGTATTACCCATCCACCAGGAGAGTTTATAAACAAATAAAGATATTTGGTATCATCCTCAATACTGAGATATATTATAAGACCAATAAGTTGATTTGAGATCTCGCTATCAACCTCTTGACCTAAAACAAGTAATCTTTCTCGATAAAGTTGGTTGATTAGGGTCAAATTGTATCCCTTCAGAACCGTACAGGCGCCTGTTGACGCATACGGTTCAACAAAAAAAAAGAATCTGAAAATGCGTGAGCATTGGATCGTCTACTCGATCTAGCTAATCGGACATCGAAACGTAATTAACCGATTGTTTTATTGATCAAACGAGAACAATTACAATCAGTAAACACTCAGAAACAGACTCAGAGAAACACACTCAGAAACACACACTTAAGAGATCTCGCACGCTCAGAACCCCTAAACACAAAGACCAAACAACTATATATATACGACTGGCCGAACTCCCTCCGAACCTCAGGTTCGGCCGGTCCGAACTTCAGGTTCGGACCAGGTTCGGCCAACCCTAAATTGGCTTGAACTTGGTCTTCATTTGATACTTCACACGACGCACATTTCATGTATCAACAGAATCAATGTGTAGATTCCAATACTTTTTTTTTCATAGCAAGTTCCTTCTAACTTATAAAATAACTTATATAAAAAGGATTTTCTTTTTAACTAAATACGAGTTTTTCTTCCTTTACGTATAATGTATAATATCAAAAAAGAAATCATTAAACTTATTCAATTAACTTCTCATTGATTAATTGTTTCATCGAGATCGAATCCAAATCACGATGTCATTTTCTTGTTCTTAAATGGGCCTCTTTGATCTTCTTAGGTTTATGCTCTACTCCGGATAAAGATTCGCCCAATTTGGATTTGCGCATATAGTACAAATGCTCCCATTACCACTTCTTTTTGTTATCCCTTCTTTTTTTTTCAATTCACACATTCCGTAAAAAAGTTGACGAATTCATGCATATTACTCAATTGAATTACATAAGAGTTTGAAAAAACTTCTACTTACAAAAAAAAAAGATTTCTTTCAAAATAGGAATCAAGATATGCATCTTCCTCTCCAGGACTTCGAAAGGTACTTTTGGAACACCAATAGGCATTAAATGAAATAAAAAAGTACTAAGTACTATATTTTACTTTGATGTGGAAACATAACAAAGCCTTTTGTTTTCTTTATAATATTGTACTTTATCCTAATCAGATTTTATTCATCAATTCTGAAAAATTGATAAAAAAAGTAATAAAAAATAAGGGAAAATTATTACGAATAGTGTCCTCTAATGATGAACAAGTATGGGCACATTCGCTTATAGAAAATGGCATTAACTTCCCCATTGCGTATTGGTACTTATCGAGTATAGAATAAATCTGCTTCTCTTTGTTCCTACAAAAAAAATTGTTCCATTATTACCAACAGAATAGCACAAATATGAACCCTTGCATTGAAATAGTCCACTAAATGGGAGGAGTCCATAACATAGACATAGTTTAGTCTTTTCCAATGCAATAAAGTTACGTAGTTTCTTTTTCCTTTCATAAAGGGGTATTTCCATGGGTTTGCCTTGGTATCGTGTTCATACTGTTGTATTGAATGATCTCGGATGGTTGATTGCTGTTCATATAATGCATACAGCTTTGATTGCTGGTTGGGCCGGTTCGATGGCCCTGTATGAATTAGCAGTTTTTGATCCATCTGACCTTGTTCTTGATCCAATGTGGAGACAGGGTATATTTGTTATACCCTTCATGACTCGTTTAGGAATAACTAATTCCTGGGGCGGTTGGAGTATCACCGGGGGGGGGGGGGGGCACTGTAATGAATCCGGGTATTTGGAGTTACGAAGGTGTGGCTGGAGCGCATATTGTGTTTTCTGGATTGTGCTTCCGTTATTGTATGAGGTCTACCCAGTGCTAGATGCAAAGGCGCATAATAGATCGATATGAACATTATGAGTTGTCCCGTAATAAAACCAGTTGTTGCTGATACCTTCTTCTCCTTCTTCCATAACGTGAGCTCGGAGAAGGAAGAGATAGGAGGGTCCTATGGAGAATGTGGTCAGAAATCCATAATAGAGTCCGAACACAACGACCGAATTGATTATCTTCATGCATAAGGATACTAGATTACCTAGTAAAAAAGATTTCAAAATCACCACAAACCTCCCTTTTTTATTTTCTATTGCAATTTCTGGATTATTATTTTCTGTTGAATAACAAGCCTTTGATTTTCCTTTTGAAAATTCTTGCGCACGGGAGTCCCTGATAATTAAATAAACCAAGATTTTACCATGACTGCAATTTTAGAGAGACGCAAAAGCGAAAGCCTATGGGGTCGCTTCTATAACTGGATAACCAGCACCAAAAACCGTCTTTACATTGGATGGTTAGGCGTTTTGATGATCCCTACCTTAGTGACCGCAACTTCTGTATTTATTATCACCTTCATTGATGCTCCTCCAGTAGATATTGATGGTATTCGTGAACCTGTTTCTGGATCTCTACTTGTAGGTCCGAGATCAAACCAAGAACACAATATCTAATCGCAAACGAGTGCGGAATCCTCGTGAGTGATTGATTCAAGAAACAAGTAGAAGAAATAGACTCAATCTATAAGAAAGATTGAATCTTGAATGAATATCACTACTTGTTGAAGCAGATCGTAAACAAGTGAGAACACAGAAATCGTAAACTGCCAATTGTATTAGAAAAGCTTAGACAATCATAAACACAAATGGGTTTATATACTACCCAATACAAACCCTAATAAAATCGTAAATATGAAACCGGCCCACATGGCCCAAATCGTAAACAAGATGATGCTAAAGCCCATTGACTAACAAGCCCAAAACCAATACAAACCTAGCCCAAACACTAATGTTCATGCCTCAGTTAAATATAGCCCAACAATCTTCCCCTAGGCATGAACCATTAGACCACTTACGGCAGCAGCAGATCGAATCTGAAAGTATTCTGAACGTTTTTCGACCACCATCCGTTCTCCACGATCCGATTCGCCGTTCCATGAAAGATCCCCACCCTTATAGCATTCTCCATGTCGTTCTCATCCCCGAGAATAGGTTGGGAGGCGAGGAGCTTTATATCTCTTTCTCCAAATCTAAGCAAATCGACCGGATCATAGAACCGGAATTGCCTCATCCTTTTGCAGAGCACCACCACCTCATGAGTTGTTGGGTCATAAGCAGTCAAAGTTCTTCACAAGTGTACCGTCTTCAATCTCATCCAACATATTGATCACTCTTGTGCGTTTGGTGGGTGGTCTCCTTGCTTCACCAATAGACTCTCCAGTTACTGGGTCAGTGCCAGTCTCAACCCATCTTACTTGCCTTAGCTCAAAATTTGCAAAGTTATCTTCTAGATGGTTCAGCAAATTGTTTCTAATAAGATCTCCTTCAGGGCTGTTCCATCTGTTGATGTAAGGAGCTTTCAGCAGGCTTCTAATCTCAGGCTCAGTCCAGGTATGAAATTGAGCACGTGTTTTGTAGTATTCCACTGGACTGTAGCCGTCACGGATTACGGCAAATAATTTCTTCTCTGAATCATAGTGCCAACACAGAATGGACTCACTACTCCCCCTTTTGTCTATTGAGCTTTCACCTACATCTATGGTGTATTGAGTGGGGGATGGACCTTGGAATAATTCTCTAAACCAGTTGTCGTGGCCTTCAGGTGCTTTGGAGATGACCCTTCCACTTCGGGCATAATCAGACATTGCAATGGAGTCATCTCCATCATCTTCTTGAGCAGCACTGGTACCTTGAGCTCCTTGAGATGAGCATTGACCTGCGGCACCTGAAGCGTTGGACTCCACAACACTCTTTAAACCCGTAAATTTCTTCTTCAAGTCCATCAGAGCCTCATAAAGATACTTCATTCTGTTCTTGTCCGCCACTTCCTTCTCTTGTAATCTTCTGTTTTCAGCCTGGAGAGCTTTTATCTCATTCTCTCTGATTCTGTTCTGAGACATCAGAAAGTTTATGTGTGGGTCTACACTTATCCTCATCTCAATTGGTAGCTCAGCAACTTGAAGTGGGCGGAAACTTGGTATAACAGTTGGCGGCAAGCTTGTTCCACTAGGGACACTTATTCTGACTGGGCTGGGTATAACAACGGTGTTATCAACCTCCATAAATTGCCTTTCTTCATGAACAGGGCTACGTTCATTCAGAGGAGGGCTTTCAGTTTGCACCTGGGTAGGCTGATCTTCAACAATTGGGACTGTTGATTCTACTTGAGTAGGTTGATATTGAGAGCTAGACTCAGTTGGATGGACCATTAACAGGCTTGAGCTAGTCGTTGTAAATTTGAACCTTATGCTTCTTGGATCAGTCTTCTTCCTTGGAGATGGTTCACTGTCACACCCCGGTCAACGGTTTCGGGTGTGAGCGAGAATGGAATCATAGTCGAGGATACATAGAACACTTCTAATAATTTAAAAACTTCATAAAACATTAATTCGTTTCATTGCAGCGGAAAAGATAGTGGGAACATTAATGTCTTACAATTTAAAAACATAAGTCTTAAACGATTATTAAAAGCATAAAACGGTTAAGTTGGATAGTCGGGACTATGACTCCAAGGACAGGTCCGATAGCATTTGTAAGCCCCATTTGCATGTCTTCAGAAAGTCTTGTCAATTACCTAAGAAATCATTAATATAAAACGGGTCAACATAAAGTTGGTGAGGTTCACAGGTTTAGGACTCGATAGTTAAACAGTTGTAAAACAGTTTCGGCATACTTAAATATTATCAGGGTTTATTGTTGTGGTTGTATGATCTCACCTGAACTTTGATTTCAAATACTAACGGTTTACCCACCCGGCATCTCTTGCCCAGAGATGTTAAACAGAGCAGAATAACTGACGTGTACCCCCAGACAATCCGGAGTCAGAACTGGAGCTACCAGTTAGGGTAGGGTTGTCAACCCAAATAGATCTATTCACTAGCTATCGTTTCGTACAGAACTAATTAGAATCAATTAATGATGGGATTTCGGTTGTACAAACGTTTATAACGATAATGTACCAAGTTGGGCAATCAGTAAGAGAACAAGTAGTCATACAGCTAACAAGTAAACCATAATATTAAGTAAAAAGCATTTAATCAGTTTTCATGATTTCTCCCTCAAGTATAAAACAGTTAAAAGGAAAAGGGGCCGTGAAACTCACTGAATCAGCAGGTATGAAATGAGCAACCGTGAAGCGGTAGCAGCAGGTAGCAAGTAAAAGCCTAATTAAATAAATAAGGTCTTGCATAAGGTCATGATCAAATGAGTAACATAAGTCACCCAATTGATACCGGTCAAGTCTTGACGTTTTAAGTCCGTTTGTATTATTGAAAACTCGTTAACTTGTATTTATTTAATTAAATACGTTCATGGTTATTTATATTTATGTCCAATAAATATAAACAATTAATCATTTTCAATAATTCAATCAAGTCTTGAATATCGAGTAAAAAGAAATAATAATGTTAATTATTATTTTCATGAGTTCGAATAATTATTTTAAGTAAATAATTGCATATTTGATTTGTTAATCTTGCAAGTTATAATTATCTTAGATAATTATGATTAACAATTCTTTGGTGAATAAAACAACGTTTAAGTTCCTTGCAAATAATTATTTGTCAAAAATAATTATTTACGTTTATTTTATTTAAAGCATGAACTCTTAGGGAAAAACATTTTTAACATTTAATCATTTCCAAAGGTTAATTAATATTTCAAGTCGATGAAATATTAAATAAAAGACGTTGATAAAAAATATTTATGGCGACGCTTGGATTTATAACGTTTAATTTATAAAACTTGACTTTTATATAAAATCTCTAACGTACGTTGGTTCATTCTTTTTGGACACTTGGTGTTCATCAAAGTAGTATTAAAAGTTCATGTAAACATTTAAGACCATTTGTCTTTGATTTATTTTTATAAAAAATCCTTTTATAAAAATATTTATTTTCAAATGTGACCTTTTTGTAAAAATGTCCATTTCTAGCAAGTTTTTAAGAAAGGTTAAACTTGTAATAAATCCAAGTATTTATGTCAAATTAATCATTTGACATAAATATTATTCTTACTAAATCTAGCAAGAATTTAATATATTCCTTTTGTCCAATCATTTAATCATTTGTAACATATTAAATATGTTACATGACTATTTTAAGAATTATATTCTTTTGGTCCATTTTTATAAATCACTAGTTACTTTAGTGATTTAAGTTTATTTCTAATGTCCATGATTTTTAGCCTTTATATTTGTCCATTATTATTTCATGTAACAAGTTAACATAATATAACATGGATTATATTGTTAGTTAACATTTTCATTAAATAACATGAATTAATAAATAATCAACCAACATATATATGTTGGGACCAAATATATATTTAAAGGCAATCTACTAACATAAAAATGTTAGGACATGAAATATAATTAGATCTACTAACATAATCATGTTAGGACTAAAGTAAAATAACCATCTACTAACATAAACATGTTAGGACAAATAAATGTAAATAAAATCTACTAACACTAATACATGTGTTAGGACCAAGAATTAAATATTAACAAGTAATATTAGTTAGTCTTTTTAATTCAAGGTTAAGTAAATTGCATATGAGTAATCATGATGATCTTAGGTGCACTTGAATACTTTCAATAGATTTCTTCAAGTGTTTCACCCCATCCTCTTGGCTATTTTAAGTTCCTAGAACACCATGAGAATGTTTGAAGATCATAAAGGAGAATGGAGGTTTAAGAAGAGAGATTTGATGATTAACTCAATATGCAAGTGTTAAATTTACATTTTATTTGTAAGGGAATAATTTGTGGCTTGTGTATTAAATCACCTTTTGGCGGACTATTTTGAAGGCCTATGTGATAGAATAGGTGTAAAATAGTTGGGTTATGGTTATATTGGGTCATTGGGCCAGTTTAAGCATGTTTGGGCTCATTTAGAAAGTGTTTAGGGGATGTTTAGTGGGCCTTTAAAGACAAATCCGGAAATTAGGTGTTATTTAGGGTTTTAGGGTGACTTGTTCTCCAAGATGGAGAATCCCTATATAAGGGAAGCCCTCCCCTCATTAATGGTTTGCTGATTTTGGTGTTTTCCAAGTGGTGTAATCGAAATTCTCCCAAGAGAATTTCGAACTCTTCTAGTGTGTTGCAATCAAGGTTCTCGTGTGTTCTTTCATTACGGTTTGTGTTTATAATAGTTTTCATCACTTATCGACTACATTATTCGTTTTTCTTGAATCATCTCTAGCCTTCGGATTGCGCACGTTGGCTAGTAGATTTTGATATCGCGTCTGGGTTTATTCGATCCTTACAATTGGTATCAGAGCCAAGAAACGAGAGTTTCGTGGCTCGCACGATATTGATTCAAGAAGTTCTAACGATTTTTGTGGTGTTGTGATCAAGTTTTGCAGGTTTTCGACCCACAGTCAAGGGTTTTTCGAGTCTGGAAATCGGTGTTCGATCCATGTTATTTTGATTTTCGGATACCCGGTTGTGTTTGATCGAAATTTTGAGTTTTATTGTCCCTGGTTGTTCAAAAAAAAAAAACTCGGATTACGTTTGCTTGTTGGAGAAACTCGACTGGAACTTTTATTTGGAAAGTAATTGGTTGCTTAATCCGTGACTCTTCTATCTTGTGAAACAAGTTAACGGATTTTGTGGAATTTAAAATTTTGAAGTTACAGCTGTTTAAAGTTTAAAAAAAAATTAATAATAAGAGATCGAAATCAGTTACTTTCCGATCGGATTCTCGAGCAGCATCGAATTTCCATTTTTTTTGTTGTTGTTTTGTTACGTGATTTAAAGTTTAAAGTGAAGGATAATTACCAAATTGCCATAGGGATTTATTTAAAACAAGTGGTCCACGTCGTCCCGTTTTTGAATCAATAAACGGCCACTCATTTTAAGTTGGTGCAAATTTTAGTTGACGGGGTTTTGATCGTTGATTTTCTCTACACTTTGTGGAGTAATTCGTTTGTTTTAATATTCATATTTTTTGTTCCAAGTGCTTTAAGGTGTTACTAACGATTTTTTTGTGAGTTTCTTGGGATTGTTGTGCAGGTTACAAGTGTTGCAGAAGCAAGAAGCCCGTGTTCTCTAAGCTATTCGATCGAAAATCTGTGGCTTGGACCCTTATTTCGATCGAAATTTTTGGCTTTTCGACCCTGTTTTCTGCTTTTCGATCGGTCTGTCTGATCGAAAAGTCCCTCCTGTTGACCCTTTCCGATCGAGAAAGCCCCCTCAGTGGCTTTTCGATTCGTTCCTCTTGCTCGAAAAGTCCCCTAAGTGACTTTTCGACCAGCCTGCCCAATCGAGAAGTCCCCTTTTGTGACTTCTCGATCAGTTACACCAATCGAGAAGTCCCTTTGAGACTTTTCGATCCAGCCTTCACTTTTCGATCGCATCACACTTTTCGATCCTCATCTATTCCGATCGAAAAGTACTTTTCGATCAGCTACCTCCAACCGAAAACCCCTTTTCGACCCATCCTCTCTTTGATCGAAAACCCATTGTCCGACCGAAAACCCTTTTCGACCTACTTTTCGATCAAGCCACTTTCAACCGAAAACCCACTTTCCGATCAAAAACCCACCTTTCAATAATCCAGAAGTTCAATCAAAGATATTCATGGCACCCTTTTTTCCAGGTAATTCTGTATCAGCCAGCAGCTTTGAGGTATGTCTTAACCCTAAATGTCAATCTATTTTAAATGAATCTAAAGAATGGCAAACTAAGTTTTTCAATGAAACCTTAAATCGTGAATTTGTTGATAAAGAATTGAGGGAATACAAAGGTAGAAGTAAAAACTTAAGTGAGAAACTTGAAGCTGCTAAAATTGACATAAAAAATCTTCAGAGGGACTTGAGTAACAAAAACACATATCTGACAGTTGCTAATGAAGAAATTGCCACATTGAAAACTGAACTTGAACAACTTAAAGGGCAATTAGAAACATCGCAAACCAAAGTTGAGCGAAACGGTAAGATTGTGTCAGAAATGATGAAGGCTAGCTCACTTTTCTACAACACAGACGCTCGTATGCGTCATCTAAAAGCCAACTCTGGTTTGGGTCTCGGTACTGAAATAAAAGATGAAAAATCCACCCATACAGTACCGATGCCCCTGATGCATGAAATGATCTCAGATTATGAGTGTTCTAAGACCAACTTGGATGCTAAAGCTGAGATTGAAAAGAAATTGGCAGCTTGTCCCATTAAAATTTCTGCTCCTGTTTCCAACCAGACTAACTCTTTTACTTCTTGTGCAGATACAGAAAACAAAGAAGCAGGTTCAAAGGGGGAAAATGTTGGCATTGAGAGTCAAAAGTTTCCTGACGTCAAAACTGAAATTTTTGCGTCAAATAACTCTGAGTCTGAATTGAGCTTTGCTAAGTCTGATGTTTTTGACAAAACTTCTGTTTGTGGTACTTTTAATTTCGGTGTTTGTGATCCTAAACTTTCCAAACCTTTGAGGAAAGTCAGGATTTTGAGAAAGGATAAGGGACCACAGAATGTGCAGGAGGCCAGACCACATGACTTTATCCCATATCCTGAGGTAACTTCTGTATATGACCAATTTGTGCCAGTACAGCGGGAGTATGTGCTAACAACGAGGCCCAATGGCAAAGTTGTGTGGATCCACAAAAATTCCAAACCATCTTGGGTATCCACAGGGAAGAAATATTCCCAAGCTCCCGCGTACCCAAAGAAGCAGTCCTGCCATATGTGTGGGAATCCTGGACATGTGGCAAGAAATTGTTTATATAGGCCATATGAACCCTACTACCCTAAAACTCATTTGCAAAACTACCAAGGGCAATCATATGGTGGCACAAACCACAAACATGGCCACAAAAAGGTAAATTCTCAGCCAAAGGTACCTACAGGCTCAAAGGTATCTAAAGTGACCAAAGAGTCTGCACCTTCACACCCTAAGGTGCAGAGACATGTACCTTCACAACCAAAGGTGCATAAGGTGACCAAAAAGCCTGCACCCTCAATCCCCAAGGTGCAGAAGTCTGTGCCCCTACAACCAAAGGTACAGAAAGTTAACCAAAAGCCTAAGTCACCTCAACATCCAACCAAAACTGATTTCAAAAGTCATAAATTGAATGATTCTGTTAACAAATCAGTTGTTGCTTTAAAACCTATTTGGGTTCCCAAACATGGTGGTCTTTCTGAGAATAATCAAGAGAGGTGGAATGTGAAAAAGGTGGTAAATCAGTGTTACCTACCTAAAGGGGTGTATAAGAAGCACTCCAAACAATTTGATGAAGTTAAAAATGATAAATCAAACATTTATCAAATTCCACCTAAAAGGCTACAAGGTAAAGGGAAAGAAAACAATCAGCCCACGAATATCATTTCTGATGATGGTCGTGTGAATTCTAATGAACCCACAAAGCCCACACCAAAGTCCACCAAAAACAACACCAAAAACAACACCAAGAAACCCAAATCAAAGGCACCCACAACCCCAAGTATCAATCTTTCAAAGAGGATGTGCTTAAAAGAAATAACTTTCAATGACTCTGCAGGTATACCCAGAACAACAATGGCCTGGGTACTTATGGTTAACTAATCTCTCACAGTGTGCAGGAACAGTCAAGGAGGACTTTCATTAACCTTGTTTGTTTGTGATAGTGATTGTTCCAGGCACAGGATAGGAGGCATCTCTCTACCACATGACATGAAGATTTCAATGGAGGGTATGTTTCCTTGTGAGAGGTAAATCTGAGAAAATCAGCAGTAAAGGTAACACTGTCTAAATTGTTTGTTTCTTGGCTGATTTGATGTGAAGTATGGTTGTGCATGAAACAAAACCCATTTCTGAAAAGTTTCAAAAGATAAACTTTGAAGGTTAGCTTGGCCAGTTTTTAGTACATATTAAGTATTGTGTCAGTGAGTGTTAAAAAAAAATGTGTGTTGTTATTAAAAATCAAAAAGCAAGGGGAAGAATAGAAACGATGAAATTGTTGACCCCTCAAAATTAAATTGTGCTTTTTAATTTTTAATCTTTTGTTTCCTTTAGAAGGCGGGAAGTGAAATATTTCCGTTCTCAAAATGACTGACACACGTAAGGCGAAAGTGAAAGACATGATCCAAGGTGATGTGCTCGGTAGGCTCAGTTCCAAAAACAAAGGTATGGGTCACAACACCTAAAGATAAAGTATGTCATTTGATGGGAAACACACACTTAGGTTAAGTGCTTATTCTATTTGACTGCGAAATTGTTCCCGATACACACGCCGGACTCCAAAGTGTTGAATCGAAAATCTCAAAAAGTCGGCGTCCCTTCTGTTTTGTGTGAGCAAAGATCTTGGGATGTCAAAGCCGTCAGTCAAGTCTTGCCTCTGCTTTGCGTGAGCAATGACCTGGTGTAGAATGATTGACGTGTTAATCAGATTTTCCTCTGTTTTGCGTGAGCAAAGACCTGGTTAGTCTGGATTAACGTGCTTGCAGATCGCTGTATATAATTTACACCCCAAAAGATGCCAATGTGCACAACAAAAGAGACCCTCTAGCGTCCAAAACCCTTTAGCCCTGACTTTGTGACTAGGCTTATGTGTTTGATGAAAGGTTACCACCTGACTGATAAACGCCTCTGAGTTGAAATCATACAAGTCTTTGTATATTATCCCTATCTCTTTTATGATCTGTTCTTTCTCTTCTCAACCAAGTCTTGAGAAAAGATTCAAAACTCTGGATATGGGAATGTGAAAATATGTGGTAGGGAATGATCAAGCTTGATAGACTGCACATATTAATTACCTAGGATTTGTGTGTGACTGTCGGATGTTCATAATTAATGCACCTAAAAGATAAATAAGTGACAAACAGCCGGGAAAATGAGGAACATGGGTTTAAGAAGGACCAATATACTGGCAATCGCCTGGACGTGTTCGAGTAACAGATGCTGAAAAGGGTTCCTCAGTTCAGACAAAGACGGTTTGATCCCAAAATAAAACCTTCTCGTTTAGTAATTTGGTATGTTTGTTTTTATTTTTATTTTTATTTTTCTTTTGGGTTATCTTAAGTTTGTTTTTATTGTTTATGTTTCAACCATGGCCAGGTTAATTTAAAGGTTTTAATAAGTTTTTATGGGTTTGTGCAAGAAGGTATCACCCCTCCAGAATCTCAGGGGGAGATAATGTGAAGAGTCCCCAGGTTCAGGGGAAGTTTTTAGTAAAATAATTCTAACCCGATAACCAGTCATCATATGCTGGTTAGTGTTTGTGTTTGTTCCATGTTGTGCATGACAGGTTAAATGAAATGTCATGGAAAAGAAAAGTCAATGAGTGCTGTTACTGTTCGTGTTGAAGAACCAGCCGGAAAAGGACTTACCCTATGCTCAGGGGAAGTTTGTTGGTTGTTCAAGTAAAGCTTCCAAAGACTCAAAAGATACCATTCGCAAGTTTAGGGGAAGCTGAATGAACAAAAGATGCAGAGCAGTCATAACAAGAAGTTCAAGAATGCCAAGATAGAGCAAGTTAATGGAAAGTCAAGATAGTTACTGATGATTCAGCAAGGACTCAACGGTTTTCAAGAAGAAGCAAGTATTTGAGAATCCTCCTCTCATTACGAGTTTAACATTTGAAGTTCAAGCTGATGCTGATAAAGAGAGAGAGCCATCTAACATCCCATATGCTGCCCATTGAAGATTGTTAAAGAGAAGAATCTTCATCAACCCATGCTCAAGCCAAGGAGAAGACTGTAAGTCTGACGATTGAAAGTAGAAGACATTTAATATCACAAGCCAAGGGGAAGATTGTAAGGGAATAATTTGTGGCTTGTGTATTAAATCACCTTTTGGCGGACTATTTTGAAGGCCTATGTGATAGAATAGGTGTAAAATAGTTGGGTTATGGTTATATTGGGTCATTGGGCCAGTTTAAGCATGTTTGGGCTCATTTAGAAAGTGTTTAGGGGATGTTTAGTGGGCCTTTAAAGACAAATCCGGAAATTAGGTGTTATTTAGGGTTTTAGGGTGACTTGTTCTCCAAGATGGAGAATCCCTATATAAGGGAAGCCCTCCCCTCATTAATGGTTTGCTGATTTTGGTGTTTTCCAAGTGGTGTAATCGAAATTCTCCCAAGAGAATTTCGAACTCTTCTAGTGTGTTGCAATCAAGGTTCTCGTGTGTTCTTTCATTACGGTTTGTGTTTATAATAGTTTTCATCACTTATCGACTACATTATTCGTTTTTCTTGAATCATCTCTAGCCTTCGGATTCCGCACGTTGGCTAGTAGATTTTGATATAGCGTCTGGGTTTATTCGATCCTTACATTATTAATTTATGAAGGGGCTTGGGTTTGCAAACAACTAACTAAGAAATCCTTGGATTTCCTTAGATCTAGGTGCACTTGAGCTACTAGCCATAAGGTTTCACTAAGTGTTTCACCATCTTGGATCTTTGAAAGAAATGGAGGTTAAGAGAGAGTTGTGTTAGTTGTTGCAAGCAAGCATTTTAAGATAGAATTATATGAACATTTTGATCTAGATTTCATGAGTGTTAATGTGTTTAGGTTGTCAAGACTTGAGAGGTTGATCATGGGTGATAATATGATAGAACACAAGGAAGAAAAAGGTGTAGGAGACTCACAAAAGTGAGCTCAAGAACCCGAGAGAAATAGGAGGTGTTGGTGGCGGATTCCGGCGAGGCTGGGGCGGCGTGCGACGGGGCTGGGGTGGCGGAGCAGTGGGGTCCGGCGGTGGCAGGTGGCTCGGCGGCGGCGGCAGCCGGAGGTGGTGGTGGTGGCCGGTTCTTGTGGGGGGGACAAGAGGAAGAGATGGTTGTGTTGGTGCAAAGGAGACAAGGGGCTTAGCCTCCTTTTTATAGGCTTGATTAAGGTAATTACCCAATGTATAATAGTGTGTTGTCAAACCCTTATCATCTCTAGCTTCTTGGTTAATTTTTATAAACTTTATAAAAGTCTAGGAGCTTTTATAAAATATGAAGGTGTTGGCAGTTTATAAAAATTATAACTTTTAAAAATATAATCCCGTTATAATTTATCCAATCGAAAGGTGATTTTTATTTTTATAAACATTGCAAGTCCAAGTTTTATAAAAATATTAGTGGTTTAAGAATTTGGTTAGTTTTATGACATTTATAAAACATTGTGGGCTTAACAAATTTTATTTATTTGTTTTTATTTGGGCCGAAGCCCAATTGGTTTAAACAAAGAGAATGGGCCGAAGCCCATTCGGTTTCTTATGGGTGAGGAGGGCCGAAGCCCAAAGGGGCAAGTGGGCCGGTTCGGCCCAATTCGATACGGGCCGCGGGTTGGGTTTCCGGGTTCGGGGTTTTACTCGTCTAGTTGAGACGAACCTTCGGTTAAGTTTTCGGGTTAATCCGGACATTTTTGGGCTTATTGGGCTTACCAGGCCCAATAGGCTAAACGTTTTGAAATGTGGTTAAGTCTTGACAACGTAACGCTTGTTTTAAGTTCGTAAAGCGTTTTAAGTTCATGAAATGACTTAACAGTTTTGAATTGGTTTGATGAAATATAAAATGTCCAATTTTATATTTAATTCCTTATTATTAAAATTCCATTAATAATATTATGTTATATTCATAATTCACAGTTTTTCAACGCGAATTTTCATATCGGTTAATCGGTTATTCATTTACGGCTAATCATGTAATTTAAAGCAATAAACCACGTAATTATAACGTAATGAAAAGTCAACAAAAGTCAACGGAGAGAGAGTTGACCTGGTTTTTAGGTCCGGTTGTCACATTCTCCCCCAGTTAGAAGAATTTCGTCCCGAAATTCAGTTTTGGTTACTGGTGGATGCGACGTTCTCAAACAGGCGTGGATACTTTCGGCGCATTTGATCCTCGCGTTCCCACGTGTACTCTGGTCCTCGCCTAGAGTTCCATCGTTCTTTGACTATGGGAATGCGGCTATGCTTCAGCTTTTTAATTTCTCTGTCAAGTATCTCCACGGGTTCCTCAATGAAGTGTAGGGTTTCGTCCACTTGAATTTCATCAAGGGGGACGATGAGGGTTTCATCAGATAAGCATTTCTTAAGATTACAGACATGAAAGACATTGTGAACGCTGCTTAGCTCGACGGGCAGGTTCAAACGGTAAGCTACTGATCCGATGGTTTCGGTGATTTCAAAGGGACCAATGTAACGAGGGTTGAGCTTTCCTCGTTTGCCGAACCGGATGACACCTTTCCAAGGTGACACCTTTAGCATGACGCGATCACCCTTTTTGAAGGACAAGGGTTTGCGTCGGTTGTCGGCGTAGCTCTTTTGTCTATCCCTGGCAGCTTTCAGACGATCTCGGATTCGGAAGATCAATTCGGTCGTTTCAAAGATTAGCTCGGGTCCAGTCAACCGACTGTCGCCAACCTCATTCCAGCAAAGTGGAGATCTACACTTTCTCCCATAAAGTGCTTCAAAAGGGGCGGCTTGGATGCTGGTGTGATAACTGTTGTTATAGGAGAATTCGGCAAGAGGGAGGTGCTCGTCCCACTTAGGTCCGAAATCTATCACACATGCTCTCAGCATATCCTCAAGTGTTTGGATCGTTCTCTCACTTTGGCCATCTGTCTGTGGATGGTAGGCAGTACTCATATCGAGTCGAGTACCCAAAGCTTTCTGTAGAGATCTCCAGAAGTGTGCAGTGTATCGACTGTCTCGGTCGGATATGATGGATTTGGGCACACCGTGGCGCGAGACGATTTCCTTTATATAAAGCTTGGCTCGCTTATCCATCTTATCCTTCTCATTGACCGGTAAGAAGTGTGCGGACTTCGTCAATCGATCGACTATCACCCAGATAGCATCATAACCAGATCTAGATTTAGGCAACTTCGTGATAAAATCCATTGATATCTCTTCCCATTTCCATTCTGGGATCACCGGTTGAGTCAACAGTCCAGAGGGCTTCTGGTATTCGGCTTTGACCTTTGAACATGTCAAGCACTTGCTGACATAGGTGGCTATCTCGGCTTTCATGTTAGGCCACCAAAATTGTTTCTTCAGACCGTGATACATCTTGTCTGACCCGGGATGAATGGAATATCTCGACTTGTGAGCTTCATCGAAAATTAGTTGCCTTAGCCCTCCATAGACAGGTACCCAGAGCCTATCCATGAAGTTCTTGGTTCCATCCGGTTTATCTTCCAGTTGCTTCTCCATTCCACGTAAACCTTCTCCATGTAGGTTTTCTGGTTTGAGAGCTTCAATTTGTACGTCGCGCACTTGTGAATTAAGGTTTGAGTGGATGGTCATGCCTAATGCTCGGACGCGGCGAGGTTTGGCATGCTCTTTCCTGCTTAAGGCATCAGCTACGACGTTAGCCTTGCCTGGATGATAACGAATCTCGCATTCGTAGTCATTTAGCAGTTCCACCCATCGGCGTTGCCTCATATTCAATTCCTTCTGATTGAAAATATGTTGGAGGCTCTTGTGATCGGTGAATATGGTACATTGGGTACCATAAAGATAGTGCCTCCAGATTTTGAGAGCAAAAACAACGGCTCCGAGTTCCAAGTTATGAGTGGTATAATTCTTCTCGTGAATCTTTAGTTGTCGTGATGCGTATGCGATGACTTTCTCTCGTTGCATCAATACACAACCTAAACCTTGATGCGAGGCATCGCAGTAAACAACGAAGTCTTCGATTCCATCGGGTAATGATAGAATCGGGGCATCACAAAGCTTCTGCTTCAGTAACTGAAATGCTGCTTCAGTCTTGTTATCCCATATGAATTTCTTATCTTTCTGGGTCAGAGCGGTGAGCGGCTGGGCTATCTTTGAGAAGTTCTCGATAAATCGGCGGTAGTAGCCAGCAAGACCTAAAAATTGTCGAATATCGGTTGGAGTCGTTGGCGTACTCCAATCCTTGATTGCTTCAATTTTTGTGGGATCCACGTGGATTCCTTGATCAATGATCACATAGCCCAGAAAGTGAACTTCGCGAATCCAAAAGTCGCATTTGGAAAATTTCGCGTAGAGTTCTTCCTTCTTCAACAACTCCAGAATAAGTCTCAGATGTTGTTCGTGTTCTTCCTTACTACGGGAGTAGATAAGGATGTCGTTAATGAACATGATAACGAAGTTATCCAGGTAGGGTTTGCATACGCGGTTCATCAGATCCATGAACACAGCCGGTGCGTTTGTCAAACCAAATGGCATTACGAGGAACTCATAATGGCCATAGCGTGTTCTGAACGCAGTCTTTGAAACATCTTCATCTCTAACTCTGAGTTGATGGTATCCTGATCTTAGATCGATCTTGGAGTAGAAGCTCGATCCTTGAAGTTGATCAAATAGGTCGTCGATCCTAGGAAGCGGGTAACGGTTCTTCACATTCAGCTTGTTCAGTTCCCGGTAGTCGATGCACATCCGAAAAGTTCCATCTTTCTTCTTGACAAATAGCACGGGTGCTCCCCACGGAGAGTGGCTTGGTCGGATGAAGCCTTTATCTAGTAATTCTTGTAACTGACTAGATAACTCCTGCATTTCAGAAGGTGCCAGACGGTACGGAGATCTGGCTACGGGGGCGGCACCGGGTGCCAAGTCGATGCGAAACTCAACTTGTCGCGTCGGCGGTAAACCTGGCAAGTCTTCGGGAAAGACTTCCGGGTATTCGCGGACAACGGGAACATCTCCTATGTTCTTCTCCTTTGGTTTCTTCTCAGTTACGTGTGCTAGGATGGCATGACATCCTTTACGAAGGAACTTTCTTGCCTTCTTACTAGTTATGAGGTTTAGTTGGGTTCCACTCTTCTCGCCTTGTACGTTTAGAGTGTTGCCATCTTCGAGTGGCATCCTAACTATTTTCTCATGGCACACGATTTCTGCACGGTTCTTTGATAACCAGTCCATGCCTATGATAACATCAAAACTTCCTAGTTCTACAGGCATCAAATCAATGCTGAAGGGATGATCGGAGAGTCCTAGTGAGCAATTTGGATAAATAATGCTAGTTTCTACTAATTCTCCGTTTGCTAATTCTACTGTGAACTTAGTGTCTAAGGCAACAGGGGTTATTTCAAGAAATTGGCTAAACTCGGTAGACACGAAGCTCCTATCAGCACCAGTATCGAATAAAACGGAAGCATAATGATTGTTTAGTAGAAACGTACCCGTCACCGTGTTGGGGTCACGGCGTGCATCTCCGGCATTGATTACAAAGGCTCTTCCTCTAGCCTGATTCGGATCCTGGTTTCCTGCCTTCGGGCAGTCCTTCTTGTAGTGCCCGGTGGTTCCGCAACCGTAACAGGTGCGCTTCGGACAGTCTCGTGCTACGTGCCCTTTCGTCTTGCAGATGTTGCAGTAGACGTTGCCACAATCGAGTGTATGATGGAGATTGCACTTGTTGCACAGAGGTGCTCCACCGTTGTATCCAGTCTTTCGGACAACATGGGTAGGGGTAGTAGCAGCAAAGACCTTTACTGTTTCAGCTTCCTTGGCAGGGGCCTTGTCATCGCGATTCCTCCAGAATCCGCGTTTCCGTTTGTTATCAGGCTTCTTGTTGGTGGAAGGAGTGGTACTGGCTTCAGGGGCCTTGTTCTCAGACTTTTTCTTGTCAAGATTCACACCTTGACGGTTGGCTTGGTAAACCAGGTTGTGTGCCAGGCGCACAGCATCCTGAAAAGTCTGAGGATTTGAGGAAAGGACATTACCCTGGATATGAGGTGCAAGTCTCCAGATGTACCGTTCGATCTTCTTGTAAAGAGGAGTGATCACGGTGGGACAGAGATGAGTGAGCTCACGGAACCTCTTGGTATAGCCGGCAACATCGGCTCCATTCATTGTTAGGTTCCAGAACTCAGCTTCGAGTTTCTGAAGTTCTTCTCTAGGACAGTACTCATCGCGAAGCAGTTGTTTGAGCTCGTCCCAAGTCATGGCGTAAGCCAAATCGGTTCCCATAGCATCAGCATGGGAGTTCCACCAAGTCAGAGCGCTATCAGTTAGTACGCAGGTGGAATACTTGACCATGTACTGCTCGGGGCAGTTGCTTATGCGGAAGACGGACTCCATTTTCTCAAACCAGCGAACTAAACCAACAGCGCCTTCAGAACCCTTGAAATTCGAGGGGTTGCAGTTCATAAAGTCCTTGTATGAACATTCACGGGGGCCTGCAATTGTTAGATTGAAACGTTGAATACAATTTAGGAAAATTGTAATCGAGTGTTTTTCTAACATTGGTTAATTCGTACTTACCGCGCGCCCCATTGTCGTTCTGACGTTGGGTTTCAGCGGCGGCAACAGTTTCTGCTACGCGATTAGCAATCATCTCCTCGATTTCCTCGGCAGTCATAGGAGGAGGAGGCGGAGGAGGCGAAGTGTTCCTGGTGGTTCGGCGTCTCGGTGGCATGATTTCGCTTTAAGTTACAATTGTCAACATAAATAAAATTTTAGATAATATGTAAATGGGGTTATAACATGCTCGAGAATAACTGCCACGACATACATCAATTGCCAAAACATTTTGACGCAACTCAACCAAGAACATAAGACAGGAAGGATGAAGTAACATAGCGTGTCATAGTAATCATAATAATGTAAGCCATACAACCATAACATAATAATAACATGACCATAAATCAGCAATCATAAACATACCCAAAAGATTTCCATAGCATAATAACCGGAATCATACATCAAGTTTGTTACCATATTACAGACGAAACATATTCAAAATAAACAAGTTTTGCATCGTGGGCTCGCAGTCCCAATCCTGACTAATGCTAACATGTTTCATCTATAAAACGGTTATCAAAAGATACTAGGTCATATCTACCTAGAATGCTGGTGTGGGTGGTGGAGGTCCTGGGGGCATGAAGAAGACGGGTGGTCCCTGGGTCAAGGCCTGGAGAGCGGCGAGAAGTCGTCCGGAGACGAACTCCAAAGCAGAGACCCTCCCCTGCAATCTCTCATGCGAGAGAAGCAGATCAGTCGTGGCCATGCTGACCCCAGTCATGTGGGCATGAAGGGAGTCCATGGCGCCGTCAGTGGCGCGCATGCGCCCGGTCAGCTCGGCTATCTGGTTCCTGAGGTGAAATACCTCGGTAGCTGCAGGTAGCTGACCGATATCAGCGTTCAGCTCCCCCAGATCGGCCTCAAGGCGTCTCAAACGAGCCACCAGTAATGGGACGGTGTCAGAGATGGGCTCGTGAGTAAAAGGTGAGATACCCATGGGCACTCGGCGGAAGGGATCAGGAAGTGAGGACTTTCCCCGATCGTAACAGCTCGGGAACTCCTCGATGATCCGCCAGTGCCGGACCTGGTCTGGTATCCAGGCGAGGTGGGGTAACTCAAACACCTGGCGCCGCTTGGGCGCGGGCTCACCAGGGGTACGTCGAACCTCTCGAGTCCGGGATGGGCCAGGTGCCCGTCCCGGGGTGAATCCCCGTCTGTCGCCACCAGGCGTGGCGACAAAAGTCTTCACAGACCGATCTCGGCCTGCGAAGGGGTCAGTGGAGCTAGAAGCATCCATAGTGGCTGCACCGCCAGCAGTGGCGGTGGGAGCAGGGTGGTCAGGGGAATCATCAAAGGTCCTACGTCTAATAGGACTCAGAAAACCTGCTTGTACGGGGGTCGGGCGAATAACTCCTACAGTAGCACCCTCGGTCTCGGGGCTCGATGGTACGTAGTCCTCTGGTGACGGTGTGTACTCAACACTCGGCTCCTCATCGGAATCGGCAACGCAAATGACCTCTTTAGAAGCCATCTCTGCGAAAATATTCCAAAAGGAACTGTGTCAGTAACATCATGGTAGTGTGGTAACACATAAGTAAACATAAGTAAACATATGAGGTCTTGCATGCAAATGGTAGCTTCGGAGTGGGTTATAGTCCAGGCTTGGTTTTTGTTTTGTTTTGTTTGTTTGTTTATCCTGGTTCGCTATAACCACGGCTCTGATACCAATCTGTCACACCCCGGTCAACGGTTTCGGGTGTGAGCGAGAATGGAATCATAGTCGAGGATACATAGAACACTTCTAATAATTTAAAAACTTCATAAAACATTAATTCGTTTCATTGCAGCGGAAAAGATAGTGAGACCATTAATGTCTTACAATTTAAAAACATAAGTCTTAAACGATTATTAAAAGCATAAAACGGTTAAGTTGGATAGTCGGGACTATGACTCCAAGGACAGGTCCGATAGCATTTGTAAGCCCCATTTGCATGTCTTCAGAAAGTCTTGTCAATTACCTAAGAAATCATGAATATAAAACGGGTCAACATAAAGTTGGTGAGGTTCACAGGTTTAGGACTCGATAGTTAAACAGTTGTAAAACAGTTTCGGCATACTTAAATATTATCAGGGTTTATTGTTGTGGTTGTATGATCTCACCTGAACTTTGATTTCAAATACTAACGGTTTACCCACCCGGCATCTCTTGCCCAGAGATGTTAAACAGAGCAGAATAACTGACGTGTACCCCCAGACAATCCGGAGTCAGAATTGGAGCTACCAGTTAGGGTAGGGTTGTCAACCCAAATAGATCTATTCACTAGCTATCGTTTCGTACAGAACTAATTGAAATCAATTAATGATGGGATTTCGGTTGTACAAACGTTTATAACGATAATGTACCAAGTTGGGCAATCAGTAAGAGAACAAGTAGTCATACAGCTAACAAGTAAACCATAATATTAAGTAAAAAGCATTTAATCAGTTTTCATGATTTCTCCCTCAAGTATAAAACAGTTAAAAGGAAAAGGGGCCGTGATCAAATGAGTAACATAAGTCACCCAAGTGATACCGGTCAAGTCTTGACGTTTTAAGTCCGTTTGTATTATTGAAAACTCGTTAACTTGTATTTATTTAATTAAATACGTTCATGGTTATTTATATTTATGTCCAATAAATATAAACAATTAATCATTTTCAATAATTCAATCAAGTCTTGAATATCGAGTAAAAAGAAATAATAATGTTAATTATTATTTTCATGAGTTCGAATAATTATTTTAAGTAAATAATTGCATATTTGATTTGTTAATCTTGCAAGTTATAATTATCTTAGATAATTATGATTAACAATTCTTTGGTGAATAAAACAACGTTTAAGTTCCTTGCAAATAATTATTTGTCAAAAATAATTATTTACGTTTATTTTATTTAAAGCATGAACTCTTAGGGAAAAACATTTTTAACATTTAATCATTTCCAAAGGTTAATTAATATTTCAAGTCCATGAAATATTAAATAAAAGACGTTGATAAAAAATATTTATGGCGACGCTTGGATTTATAACGTTTAATTTATAAAACTTGACTTTTATTTAAAATCTCTAACGTACGTTGGTTCATTCTTTTTGGACACTTGGTGTTCATCAAAGTAGTATTAAAAGTTCATGTAAACATTTAAGACCATTTGTCTTTGATTTATTTTTATAAAAAATCCTTTTATAAAAATATTTATTTTCAAATGTGACCTTTTTGTAAAAATGTCCATTTCTAGCAAGTTTTTAAGAAAGGTTAAACTTGTAATAAATCCAAGTATTTATGTCAAATTAATCATTTGACATAAATATTATTCTTACTAAATCTAGCAAAGAATTTAATATATTCCTTTTGTCCAATCATTTAATCATTTGTAACATATTAAATATGTTACATGACTATTTTAAGAATTATATTCTTTTGGTCCATTTTTATAAATCACTAGTTACTTTAGTGATTTAAGTTTATTTCTAATGTCCATGATTTTTAGCCTTTATATTTGTCCATTATTATTTCATGTAACAAGTTAACATAATATAACATGGATTATATAGTTAGTTAACATTTTCATTAAATAACATGAATTAATAAATAATCAACCAACATATATATGTTGGGACCAAATATATATTTAAAGGCAATCTACTAACATAAAAATGTTAGGACATGAAATATAATTAGATCTACTAACATAATCATGTTAGGACTAAAGTAAAATAACCATCTACTAACATAAACATGTTAGGACAAATAAATGTAAATAAAATCTACTAACACTAATACATGTGTTAGGACCAAGAATTAAATATTAACAAGTAATATTAGTTAGTCTTTTTAATTCAAGGTTAAGTAAATTGCATATGAGTAATCATGATGATCTTAGGTGCACTTGAATACTTTCAATAGATTTCTTCAAGTGTTTCACCCCATCCTCTTGGCTATTTTAAGTTCCTAGAACACCATGAGAATGTTTGAAGATCATAAAGGAGAATGGAGGTTTAAGAAGAGAGATTTGATGATTAACTCAATATGCAAGTGTTAAATTTACATTTTATTAATTTATGAAGGGGCTTGGGTTTGCAAACAACTAACTAAGAAATCCTTGGATTTCCTTAGATCTAGGTGCACTTGAGCTACTAGCCATAAGGTTTCACTAAGTGTTTCACCATCTTGGATCTTTGAAAGAAATGGAGGTTAAGAGAGAGTTGTGTTAGTTGTTGCAAGCAAGCATTCCAAGATAGAATTATATGAACATTTTGATCTAGATTTCATGAGTGTTAATGTGTTTAGGTTGTCAAGACTTGAGAGGTTGATCATGGGTGATAATATGATAGAACACAAGGAAGAAAAAGGTGTAGGAGACTCACAAAAGTGAGCTCAAGAACCCGAGAGAAAGAGGAGGTGTTGGTGGCGGATTCCGGCGAGGCTGGGGCGGCGTGCGACGGGGCTGGGGTGGCGGAGCAGTGGGGTCCGGCGGTGGCAGGTGGCTCGGCGGCGGCGGCAGCCGGAGGTGGTGGTGGTGGCCGGTTCTTGTGGAGGGGACAAGAGGAAGAGATGGTTGTGTTGGTGCAAAGGAGACAAGGGGCTTAGCCTCCTTTTTATAGGCTTGATTAAGGTAATTACCCAATGTATAATAGTGTGTTGTCAAGACCTTATCATCTCTAGCTTCTTGGTTAATTTTTATAAACTTTATAAAAGTCTAGGAGCTTTTATAAAATATGAAGGTGTTGGGAGTTTATAAAAATTATAACTTTTTAAAATATAATCCCGTTATAATTTATCCAATCGAAAGGTGATTTTTATTTTTATAAACATTGCAAGTCCAAGTTTTATAAAAATATTAGTGGTTTAAGAATTTGGTTAGTTTTATAACATTTATAAAACATTGTGGGCTTAACAAGATTTATTTATTTGTTTTTATTTGGGCCGAAGCCCATTCGGTTTCTTATGGGTGAGGAGGGCCGAAGCCCAAAGGGGCAAGTGGGCCGGTTCGGCCCAATTCGATACGGGCCGCGGGTCGGGTTTCCGGGTTCGGGGTTTTACTCGTCTAGTTGAGACGAACCTTCGGTTAAGTTTTCGGGTTAATCCGGACATATTTGGGCTTATTGGGCTTACCGGGCCCAATAGGCTAAACGTTTTGAAATGTGGTTAAGTCTTGACAACGTAACGCTTGTTTTAAGTTCGTAAAGCGTTTTAAGTTCATGAAATGACTTAACAGTTTTGAACTGGTTTGATGAAATATAAAATGTCCAATTTTATATTTAATTCCTTATTATTAAAATTCCATTAATAATATTATGTTATATTCATAATTCACAGTTTTTCAACGCGAATTTTCATATCGGTTAATCGGTTATTCATTTACGGCTAATCATGTAATTTAAAGCAATAAACCACGTAATTATAATGTAATGAAAAGTCAACAAAAGTCAACGGAGAGAGAGTTGACCTGGTTTTTAGGTCCGGTTGTCACATTCACGAGCTGTGATGGGTTCTTCAAGTACATCCACCATATTCAGACTCAGCTCGGGAGGGGTTACATTGCTGCTTGAAGACATGTGCATGTCATCCCTTGATCTCTTGTGACTGATGGGTCCCAAATTCCCATATATGTCATCATCATCAACATTTTCATAAGTTGGGAAGATGTCGTCCATAATGTTCTCTTCATCCGAAGGGATCACCTCATCTTCTTCTTGCACATTAACAGTTGGAGTTGCTGTTATATCTTGATCTTCTGCAACTGATGCATTAATAGTTGGCACATCGGCTTCTGGCTCAGGCTCTTCAAACTCTTGTTCCCTGGCTACCTCGGGAAATGCACCCCTCTTAACCCATTCAAGTCTTCCTTGAAAACTGTTTTTACCCTTTCTATCTTGGGTTTGTAGACCAAATACCCCACAATCCATCACTTTTATTGTCACACCCCGGTCAACGGAATCGGGTGTGAGCGAGAATGGAATCATAGTCGAGGATACATAGAACAACTTCTAATAATTTAAAAACTTCATAAAACATTAATTCATTTCATTGCAGCGGAAAGATAATGGAAACATTAATGTCTTACATTTTGAAAACATAAGTCTTAAATAATTATTAAAAGCATGAAACGGTTAAATTGGATAGTTGGGACTATGACTCCAAGAACAGGTCCGATAGCATTTGTAAACCCCATTTGCATGTCTTCAGAAAGTCTTGTCAATTACCTAAGAAATCATGAATATAAAACGGGTCAACATAAAGTTGGTGAGGTTCACAGGTTTAGGACTCGATAGTTAAACAGTTGTAAAATAGTTGTAAAACAGTTGTAAAACAGTCTCGGTATACTTAAATATTATCAGGGTTTATTGTTGTGGTTGTATGATCTCACCTGAACCTTGATTTCAAATACTAACGGTTTACCCACCCGGCATCTCTTGCCCAGAGATGTTAAACAGAGCAGAATAACTGACGTGTACCCCCAGACAATCCGGAGTCAGAACTGGAGCTACCAGTTAGGGTAGGGTTGTCAACCCAAATAGATCTATTCACTAGCTATCGTTTCGTACAGAACTAATTGAAATCAATTAATGATGGGATTTCGGTTGTACAAACGTTTATAACGATAATGTACCAAGTTGGGCAATCAGTAAGAGAACAAGTAGTCATACGGCTAACAAATAAACCATAATATTAAGTAAAAAGCATTTAATCAGTTTTCATGATTTCTCCCCCAAGTGTAAAGCAGTTAAAAGGAAAAGGGGCCGTGAAACTCACTGATTTAGCAGATAATCGGAAAATAAGCAGTGAAGGACGGTAGCACGTAACACCCTAAATAGTTAAATAACATATGCATAAGGTCTATGATCATTTGAGTAACATAAGTCACCCAAGTGATACCGGTCAAGTCTTGACGTTTTAAGTCCGTTTGTATTATTGAAAACTCGTTAATTTGTATTTATTTAATTAAATACGTTCGTGGTTATTTATATTTATGTCCAATAAATATAAACAAATAATCATTTTTAATAATTCAATCAAGTCTTGAATATCGAGTAAAAAGAAATAATAATGTTTATTATTTATTTTCATGAGTTCGAATAATTATTTTCAATTAAATAATTATTTATACGTTTTGTTAATCTTGCAAGTTATAATTATCTTAAATAATTACGATTAACAATTATTTGGTGAATAAATCAAGGTTTAAGTCCTTTGCAAATTATTATTTGTCAAATAATTATTAACGTTTGTTTTATTTATAAAACATAAATCTTTAAGGAAAAACATTTAAAGTTTTTAACATTTAATCATTTCCATAGGTAAGTCAATATTTCAAGTTTATGAAATATTAAATCGAAAACGTTGATAAAAATATTTTTGGCGACGCTTGGATTTATAACGTTGAATTTATAAAACTTGACTTTTATTTAAAAATCTCCGACGAATGTTAGTCTATCTTTGGTTACTTTGTTTTTATCAAAGTAACACCAAAAGTCCTTGCAAACATTTTAAACCAATGATTTGTCTTGGTTTATTTTTATAAAAATCTTTTATGAAAATATTTATTTTCAAATGTAATCTTTTTATAAAATGTCCATTTCTAGCAAGTTTTTCAGAAAGGTTAAAACTTTTAATAAATCCAAGTATTTATGTCAAATTAATCATTTGACATAAATATTATTCTTATCAAATCTAGTAATAAATTTTATTCTTTTTGTCCAATCATTTAATCACTTGTAACACATTAAGTATGGTACTTGACTTATTTTAAGAAGTATATTCTTTTTGTTTTTAACATAGGTTACATATGTAACTTTTATTTAATTCCTTTGATTTAAGTAAGTCCATATATCATTTCATTTTTGTAGCATTTTTATAACACAATCAATAGTTCACATCTACTAACACCTTGTGTTAGGACAAAAGATTAAATAAAAATGCAATCACTAACATCTAGTGTTAGGACAAGAAAACTAAATGACAATCACTAACACTTTTGTGTTAGGACAAGAAAATATAAATAACAATCACTAACACATTTGTGTTAGGACAAGGAAATATAAATAACAATCACTAACACATTTGTGTTAGGACAAGTAAATATAAACATGTATAGATTTGTTAGTTAACATTTAATTTATATGAAGAGGCTTGGAGGTTTGTTCAAACAACTAACTATGAAATCAAGATTTCATAAACACAAAATCTTGGTGCACACTTGTTACTTTCTTTTGATTTCACAAATGTGTTTCACCACACTTGATGGCTATCTTTAAGCATCTAGATGCACCAAACAAGTGTTTGATCTTGGAAGAAGGGGATTAAGAAAAGAGTTTTTGTTAGTTGATGGACAAACACAAGCATTCTTTGGTCATAGGGTTTAGTTGTCAAGACTTGAGGGTTTTCTCTTGGGTGGTAAACATGTAAGAAATATAGGAGGAAAGGGGTTTAGAATACTCATAAAGGTGTGAGAAGAAAAACCGAGAAAGGGAGGTGGGGTGGCGGCGGTCCGGCGGCGGCGCTACGGTGGCCGGACAGTGGCCGGCAGTGGGGCAGCGGCGGTAGCTCGGTGGGGGGTGGTGGTTGTCGGCCGGTTATGGGAGGAGAGGAAGAGAAAGGTGTGGTTTGTTTGGTTGGGTGCAAGGGAACCAAAGGGGACATTGGTCTCCCTTTTATAATCATGTTTAAGGTTATTAACCACTAGGTTTTAATGTGTTGTCAAGTTCTCATGCTTCCTAGCCTTTTTGATTAGTTGACATAAATTTTATAAAAGTCTAGTATCTTTTATAAAATATGCAGAGGTTAGGGGTTTATAAAAATCATAACTTTTTAAAATAAAATCCAAGTATAATTAATCCAATGGAATGGTGGTTTTTATTTTTATAAAAGTTGTTGATCCAAGTTTTATAAAAATATTAGTGGTTAATGAATTGTGTTAGTTTTATAAAATTTATAAAACATGGTGGGCTTAAAACAATTTATTTAATTGTTTTACAATTGGGCCGAAGCCCAATCGAAATGGGAAAGGGTTATGGGCTGAAGCCCATTATGGTTTAGATGGTGGAACGGGCCGAAGCCCAATCGGAAATTTGGGCCGAAGGTAGGCGGGCCGCGAGAAAGGCCGGTTTGCGTGGGCCGCGAGGGAGGAAAGGGAAAAAGGATTGGGCCGGTTCGGCCCAATGCGTATCGGGCCGCGGGTCGGGTTTCTGGGTCGACGGATTCACTCGGTACGTTGAGGCGAACCTTTGGGTAAGTTTTCGGGTCGATCCAGACATTTTTGGGCTTATTGGGCTTTACTGGGCCCAATAGGTGAAACGGGAGGTTCGTTTAGTTAAGTCTTGACAACGATAAGCTTTTGTAACATTTTATATCCATAAAACATTTTAACGGTTAATAACGGTTTGATAAAATATATAAAGTTCCATTTTATATTTACTTTTCTTATTGAAATTCCACCGTTAATATACGAAGGACGCATTACTTTACGTACATATATGTTCTAGTATAAACGCGGAATTTAAAGTCGGTTAATCATTTAACTATCACAGTTAATCATGTATTAAAGCGGTAATTCACATAATTATCACGAAATTAAAGTCAACAAAAGTCAACGGAGAGAGAGTTGACCTGATTTTTGGACCGGTTGTCACATTTATGTCCAACTTTTCTACCCTTTCTTCAATCATTGGGTATTTCTTCATGACCACCATTTGTACAAACCTTGGTGTCATCAGGAACTGTTCTCTGGCGCTCAGGTCAGCATTGCCTATCCAATCTAATAACATCATCTTGGAGAAATTGAAGTTCCAATCCAAGGCCAATGCGACGAATGCAGTTCCATGTAGCTTGTTGAGCTGATCGAAGCTTGTTCTTTTGCCCAGAAAAGATTTCTGCATGTAATGCGCCAGGCATCTCAAGTAATGCGGCAACAGCTTCTTAAAGATAGGCGGGAATTTTCCTTCATAACCCATGGATTGAGCACCCGCCAAAACAGCTTCCTTTGGATATTCAATCGGATCGATAGCACGATCATTGATGTTCAACCCTTTTCTGATGTCATCCTCCTTAATCACAATCTCCCTGTTCTGAATCCTTGCAGTAATGGTTGTTTTATCTGCATCAGCTCTAGCAGAACCCCAGAACTCCCTCACAAGCATCTCATCAATAAGCACATTCGTCCTCAGGGCATGGTTTATCTTGCAAGTATTCATCCCGGCCACCAGAGAATAAAATAGTTCCATATGCTTCTCTGGAGGATCTTCAAGATATGCTGGAATGCAATGATCTGGTTCAAATTTAATCTCTTCGTCTAGCATCTCGTCTGCCATCTGAGAAAGACAAGACATATGCATCAGACTTGTTCATTAAAGAGCAATTATGTTTATTAACCCTTGACGTTGTCCAATTGAAGTTCAAGTTTTACTTTTGAAGATCACAAAGTTTCAATTTAAACTTTCAGGGAAAATATTTGATTTATACTCACAAAATTCACAAACACCATTAATTTTAACTTAAAAAAAATTAAGTTTGATGAGATTTAAAAGAAAATTAGGTGTTTATGAATTTAATTCAATTTTAAGTAGGTTTACGATTCTGCATATGGGTTTACGATCCAATAACGGGTTCACGACTGGTTTAAACCAATCGTAAACAATAAATCCAATCGTAAACACCGAAAACTAGATAAAGCCCAATCGTAAACAGTTTGTCTTATTCTACGATCATAAACGTTCTTCGGAAACACCGGATCGTAAACGAGAATCGTAAACGACCCAATCGTCGTCTTCTTCATAACAACAGTCGTAAACGCCATAAACCTCCATTTACACAACCTGCAACAACTCGTAAACCCGTTAAAACTCATCAAGAACATGAAATAAAAGGTTATCACTACCTTTTAACTGATTATAACACAGAACCGACTTCAACACTTGTAAAAAATGACTCGAACACAGTGAAGAACTCGAGTTAGGGTTTCGGACACAAAATCTGTCAAGAAATCAATTCAAACTTGAGGAAACAGTCGATTGAGAAGGGATTCTTGGTCGGAATCCGTTTGCGAGGTCGATGGTGTACACGGATTGTTCAGCGGAGGTCGGAGGCAGGTTGGATTGGGATTCCGGCGAGTGGCGGTGGCGGTTAGGGTTTCACAGGGCGGTGGTCGTAAACGCAGAGGGAATGGGAGGATCGTAAATGGTAAAAAATGAATCGGAAACATGGTTTTGTTTTAAAAAAAATGTTACACTAAGGCCCCTCATGTTTCAAAATTATTTTATAACCACCCCAATCCTCTTAAAAATAATGTTAATTCTCTAAAAAAGTTAACTTTGAAGAATTTGAGAATTTTACGAAGCTTCCCCTCAGACTCAAACCCCGAGTATCTGATCATGATCATAAAATTAAAAAATAAACTTTAAACACATAGAGACTTAAAAATTAAAAAAAAATTTAAAACGGATAAAATGCCTCAAAAAATTTACAGACTTACTGCAGAAATTTAAATATCTACTAGCCTGGTGCTGATACTTTTCATTGATAATATCAGACGAGTCTTTGACTGAGGAACCCTTTTTAGCTTCCGTTACTTGACGCTCTAGACAATTTCCAGGTGATTTGAACACAGAAACTCATATCCAGTTAAGTGCTTAAATATGGTACAATTTTACCGATATGTTTAACCGTCCCCACACCCAATTTTTCATAGCAAAACCTACCCGACCTCAGAGTTTATTGAGGATTCACAAACCCCCAACTTGAGGAACCATGCAACACTGCTTTGACTACCACTTATTTCTATTTTCATGAATTATCGGTTGGTGATCAGGTCGGCCGCATAAGCACGCAGAGAAGACCAACAGAATAATTTTATTTTCTTTTTTTTCTTTTTCCTTTTCTTTTTCACAATTTTCATTTTTTGAATTCTTTTTCTTTTTCTTTTTCTGTGGTGTTGTCATATACAATATAAGCATGGCGTGTGAGAGTGTGAATACTAGGTAAATACCACTCTCAACCCATTTTTGCCGGGACTCAGTTTTTTAAACCATGTAGACTAGGATGGGAAACTAAACATTTATAGAGTTTAGGATTACTGCACTTACATAGATGGTCATAGTTTTGGTTGAGCTTACCGACATATCATCTTTGAGCAGTCTTTCACATCAGCCTTACATGTGTCAGTCTCCGACCGTCTTTGAACATTTTTGCACGTCCTATCAAAAGACATCATAAAAACTTTTTAGTTCAACCAACACCATTTCTTCCCCTGTTTTTGTGAGACTTTTGAAATAAGACTCAGTTTTTCAGTCATTTTTTCATTTAAAAAAAAAAAGTAACAAAGACTTTGTACATAAAAAAAACAAAATGATCAGATCATTCCTCGAAGGTAATCATCTTTAGGCCTTCAACACATGATTCAAAATTTGGACGAGGAAGGGGTTTTGTCAAAATGTCCGAAACATTCTGATCGGAGCTTACCTTTTGAAGCTGAATTAACTCCCGATCATAGCAATCACGAATAAAATGTACCTTTATGTCTATATGCTTGGTTTTGGAATGTTGGACGGGGTTTTTTACAATTTCCAGAGCAGCAGCGTTATCACAAAAGATAGGAGTGTTAACGAATTCCATACCGTAATCTGTGAGCTGATTTTGGATCCATACTACCTGTGAGGTACCGGCAGATGCTGCCACGTATTCAGCTTCGGCAGTTGATTTTGATACGGTATGCTGCTTTTTGCTCTGCCAAGAAATGAGCCTATCTCCCAGGTACTGACATCCTCCAGTAGTAGATTTCCTGTCAAGGTCACTACCTCCATAATCACTGTCAGTAAAAGCATATAATTGAAAATCAGTGTTCTTTGGGTACCAAAGACCAAGCCTAGGCTTGCCCTTCAGATACCTAAAGATACGCTTAACAGCAGATAAATGTGAAAGTTTAGGATTAGCCTGATAGCGTGCACACACACAAACAGCATGCATGATGTCTGGCCTGCTGGCTGTTAAGTACATAAGTGATCCAATCATCGACCGATACTGGAATTCACTCACTGATTCCCCATTGAGATCAGCTGACAAAAGTGGTCTGGATGCCATGGGAGTGGAAATGGGCTTGCAATCCTGCATCTTGAATTTCTCCAGAATCTCATTCACATACTTTGCCTGATGAATAAGAATTCCCGATTCATCCTGTTTTACTTGTAATGCAAGAAAGAAACTCATCTCCCCTTGGTCACTCATTTCAAATTTCTTCCTCATAATCTCTTCAAATTCAGTGCACAATTCCTCGTTTGTTGACCCGTAGATAATGTCATCTACATAAACTTGCACCATGATTATGTCCTCCTTCACCCTCTTCCTAAACAACGTTTGATCAACCACTCCTCTTGTGTATCCATTCTCCACCAAGTGATTGGACAGAGTTTCATACCAGGTGCGCGAAGCTTGATGCAAACCATACAAGGCTTTATCCAGCAGATAAACATGGTCTGGATTTTCCTCATCTATGAACCCTGGTGGTTGAGTTACATAAACTTCTTCATTCATCTCTGCATAAAGGAAGGCAGTCTTCAAATCCATCTGATGCACCGTAAAATTGAGATACGTTGCCACGACAAGAAAGATCCAAATTGCTTCCAATCTTGCCACCGGAGCGTATACCTCATCATAGTCAATCCCATGAACTTGCCTGTGCCCTTGTACTATCAATCTCGCCTTGTTTCTGACAATTATTCCTGTGTTATCCTTTTTGTTCTTATATAACCACATCGTAGGAATAACCTTCTTGTCTTCTGGCCTTTTCACAAGTTGCCATACTCCCAGCTTTGAGAACTGATTCAACTCATTGTGCATGGCCTCCATCCAATTTGGATCTTTGAGAGCAACCATCACATTAGGAGGCTCAATCTGGGAAATGAAACAGGAAAACATGCAGAAGTTAATGTTTCCCGTGCGGCTTCTTGTAGTGACTCCTGCTGTCACTGGCCCAACCACGTTGCTAAGTGGATGATCTCTGTTTTTCTACTCACCTGGATATCAGGCACTAAAACAGTAACAGGCAGGTTAGTATTAATAATATTATCAGACATACCTGGTCCTTGAGAATCCACTGGAGCATTATGTGTTCCTGAACATTCTGGAGTATTTGCATTAGAATTCTGTGAAGTCTCTGCTGATGCTCTTTCCACATGTGGCCTCACTTCAGAACTAGGAGCAATGATATCTTCTTCTTCTCCCAGATTATGGAAAACATTGGAGAAGTTAAAACCTTCAAACAGTGACCCGTAGTCAAAGATCCAATCTGGTCCAGTACGCGCATCGGTTGGATTATCCTCCATCCAATCCACATCAAAAGCCTCGATAATCAATTTGGTTGTTTTGTTGTACACGCGATAAGCACTATTTGCTGAGTAACCGACAAAATAGCACTCATCAGCTTTAGCTTCGAATTTCCCTACATCGGACTGAATTAGCACCGTGCATGGACACCCGAAGGTCTTGAAGTACCCCACCCTCGGCTTTTCCCCATAAACAATTTGGTACGGAGTCTGCTCATGTCGCTTGTTCAGAAGTACTCTATTCTGCACATAACAAGCGGTATTCACCGCTTCTGCCCAAAAGAAGATTGGTAGTTTCGCTTCACACATCATTGTCCTTGCTGCTTCAATGAGTGTCCTATTCCTTCTTTCTGCAACTCCATTCTGTTATGGTGTGTAGGGAGCACTGAACTGCCTTTCAATACCCTTCTCACCACAAAACATGTTTAACTCTGCATTCTTGAATTCTGTTCCATTGTCAGTTCTTATACCCTTTACTCTCTTGTTCAGCTGGTTTTCTATAAGTGTGACGAACTGTTTCACAAGGGCCGGAGTTTCGTACTTGTTCGATAGAAAGAAGACCCAAGTGAATCGCGAATAGTCATCCACTATCACGAGACAGTAAGAAAACTTGCTGATGCTTTGTACCTGCATGGGACCAAACAGATCCATATGTAAGAGCTGAAGAACAGATGAGACAGAATTTGTAACCTTTGGACGGTGTGGCAACTTGTGCTGCTTCCCCTTAGCACAAGCCACACATTTCTCCACCGACAAGAAATCTTTGATTGGTAAGTTTCTGACGTGCTCTCCTTTAGCCAGCTTAGACAGATTCTTCATATTAGCATGCCCCAGTCGACGATGCCATAATAACGCTAGATTCTCATTCTGCTTGGAGATAAGACAGGCTTCTTCAGTAGTTGGAGGTTTGCCCAAATTCAGCTGATAAGAATTTCCTCTTCTTGGAGTACGCATCAAGATGCACTCCTCAGGAATTTTGACACCGGGCCTGAGGATGATGCATTCCTTCTTGTTGAACAAAACGGAAAATTCTCTATCACACAATTGCGACACACTGAGCAAGCTGTGAGATAGTTCCTCCACGTAGTGCACGTCAGAAAAAGTCAAACTTCCACTCTTCACTACCCCTTTCTTACTGATTCTTCCACCTACCCCACCTGCAAAAGATACTCCTCCGCCATTGAAGTCTTGTACCTCTTCCAAAAGGGATAAGTCTCCGGTCATGTGTCGAGAGCAACCGCTATCAACGTACCAGAGATTGTCGATAGATCTACTTGGTTGTCCCTACAAAAATCAGAAATCAGTGAGATTCAGGTACCCAGGCCATAACAGATCTGGGTACTCCTTTGGAGTCAGTGTAATTAACCATTTGAAGGACCATTTCTGGTTTTGGTTCAGATACATTCACATTTTGAATGTTGACTTTTGGTCTCCAATTAGGTTGCTTTTGAGATTTAGAACTGCTAGCAGAGTTCTTTGCTGGTGACAGTTTCTTTGATGGAGATGTGACCTTTTTACCTTTTGACTTAACAATAGGTGTCCACTCAAGTTTCAATTTAGTATAAACCATTTGTTTTGTTTGAGTGACATCTTTTGGTTTTTCAATAACTGCTTTTCCCTTAGGTTTAGCAACATGGTTGACTTTAGGCACTTGTTTCTCAAAAGGTTTTGTTTTCATTTTGTCTCTTCTTTGATAAACTCCCTTAGGTTTGTAAGATGAGTGTGGAGGTCTAGTCACATTCCACTTTTCTTCAACATGCTTTGTCATCGGAGCTTTTGTGTTCAAAACCTTAGACTGTTCAGTCTTCATTTGTTCTAAACTCTGCTTCCCCTTAGACAAAGCTTGTTGTTTTTGGTTTTTGTTTTCTCCTGCCATCATTTTCTGCAACATACTGGTCTGTGGGTTTTGCAGACAGTATGGTTGATAAGGTCTATTTAAGCAATTTGTAGCAAAATGTCCTGGTTTACCACATTGAAAACAATTCATAGGTCTAGGCCCATTTACATGACTACACAAATATGAACGTCTTGGGTACGATGATTTCCACTCTGGCTTATCATCCCATTTGTGTATAACATGTTTTGTATCCTTTTCAGGTTGTGTGATCAAACAAAATTGTTCTGATTTTGACTTGTTTGTTCTATTAAAAGCCGACACAACCTGAGGATAAGCTACAAAATCTTTGGGTTTAGTCTCACGTCCTACTTTAGTGTTAGGCACACAAATTTTAAAACCATGAATTTCATTACTAGAATTTGAAACATGTTTTAAGGACTTGGTCACAACTAATTTCATAGACCTAGACTCATTCAATTCAGACACTGATGCCAGTACATCATCTTTAGGTAAATCAGAAACTACACTACTCGACACATGACACTGTTTAACTCTCAAACATTTTGCATCCTTCCCAGATACATCTTCAATACCTACTTCATCTGCACATGAAACAAAACTATCAGCAGGTCCAACATCATTGTTTAATGACTCCTGGGAAGTACTTGATTCACAAGTGTCTGTCACAATTTTATCCTGATTACCCAACCCATAAGACATGTGTTTCTCATTTTCTATTTCCTGAGGGGTCATAGGTGTCACTCCTACCAGAACACTATCTAAAGGAGGTCCTATCTCATGTGTTCCTGATTCAGATCTGTCTATCTGATCCTCCTCAAAGATTATTCCTATTATGTCTCTAGAGTTATCTTGAAGAACATTGTTCTTACTTGTGTCTGGGAAACTAATTCCTATTCCACCCTTGTCCTTTCCAATTCTAACATCAGTTATACAGGAGTTCAAAGATTTTCTAGCCTCAAACATTCTTTTGCTTTTTGTTTGATTCATGTCAAATTTAACCTGCAACTCATTGTACTTATGTGTGATCTCATCTACCTGATTCCTAAGCTCAGCTATTTCTAACTTAGCATTGTCATACAGGAGAGTTTTCTCAGTTGCCAGTTTTTGATATTTTACTATGTCTAGCTTTTGTGCTTTAACCTTCTCCTCATTTTTCTGCCATCTACCCTTAAATGAACTCCTTTCACACTTTATCTCAAACAATTCTATTTGATAATTTTTACAGATTTGTCTAAGACCAGGAATTATACGAGCACAAGTGGGATCAGAACATACCTTGAGGTTTTCAGCTTCAGCAACGAATGCTTCCTTATCTTCCACAGGAGTTTCATCAGTAACCACAAAAGCATGCTCTTCTTCTTCATCCCTTTCCATGGCAGCAATCATTGCATGAGACATACTAAACTCTTTCAACTGAGGTGTCCAATCATAACCACCACCTTCTTGAACAACCAATGCCTTTGCCTCTCCCTTTCCTTCACCTGGTTTCCTTTCTTCTCCCCTTTCTCTCTTCGGCTTGCTACACTCTCTTGCAAAATGCCCATACTCATCACAGTTGTAGCACCTCAGCTTGCTTTTGTCAAACCCCATCCTGATCTTGTCTTGATCTTTCCAGACGTTTCTCCCAGTCTTCGCCATGAACTTCTTTGCTCTGAACACCGCCATAGCCATCTGCCATGAGACATCCAACATCTCAACATCTTCAGGATTTATCTGGTTTAGCTCACCTGATAACATATCAGTAGGCACAAGAGTTCCGGCCATGAGAGCATGGTAGCTGTTCATAAAACCCATACCAAGAGCAAAATTGGGATCATTCGTATCATCAGGTTGACGCCTCCACTTGAACTTCCTTGAGGTTGTGCCATAAAAGCAGTTGACTTTGCAACCGAGCTTGATCCACACCCAGTTGACTTCCCTTCATGCTTAGTCTCCACATCTTCTGACAACAGAGCTTGATTTAGTTTTCCCGCCAAACTAAGAGAGCTTATATGGTTCAACTCTCTCTGCTTGTCATCAATTAGCTTGGACTTGAGTTTGTTGATTAACTCATCAAGAGATAGTTCACTCAGATTGTTGTTGTCCTTAATGATAGAGATATTGGTGTTCCAAGATTTGGGTAAACTATTCAACAGCTTCAGATTCTTGTCTTCCTTGTCTGGTTCAACATTATAGCTGGACATTTCAGCCATCAGAGACACAAACCTCTGCACCTGAGCTTCAAAGGATTCACCTTATACATGGTTGAACAAATTAAACTTTTGCTTCAGCATTTGCTTGCGGCTTGCCTTTATGTCAGGATTCTCTTCATAAGCCACAACCAAAGCGTTCCAGAGTTCCTTAGCGGTCTTGCAATGCTTAAAACCTTGAGCAATATCTGGTGTTAATGCCATAGTCATGATGGCGAATGCTCTTTCTGCTTTGTTGCATCTTTCCCAATCATCGTCATCATACTCATCTTCCGTCTTAACCTTCCCTGCATTAACTCCTTCTGCGTGAGTAGGTGTGAACGGTCCATGGATTACTGCTCTCCATAGTCTTAGGTCAACACTCTTCAAGTGATTTTCAAATCGATATTTCCATTCCAAAAAGTTATCTGCCGAGGTGAGTCTAGGTGGGCGAGTGATGGATCCAATCTCAAAATCCAACTTCTGATACATACTTGGTTCGAAATCCATTACATAAGCTTAGGGAACCTAAAATTAAAGTCCAAACGTCCAAGAACTGAGATTACGATTAAAAACCCCTGATTACGATCGCAAATACTTGATTACGATCGTGAACGCCGATTACGATCCAAGCAAAAACCGTAAACACCAAACCTGATTAAGAAAATCGTAAACCCTGATTACGATTGTCGATTACGACTCCGAATGTCGTGAACACTTGTTTCCGATTAGAGCCAATCGTAAACACCAATTACGATCCGAAGAAATCGTAAACTCTGATTACGACTCCGAGATTTCGATAACACAGAATCGTAAACTCCAATTACGACCAAGAAAAGTTGTAAACACCTATTTCCGGATCGTAAACACGATAAAAAAGCAATCTTGAAATCGTAAACCCGCAACTGATTAATATCTTCAAACCACGCAGTCGTAAACACCAACTAAACCCAGAAAACCGATCGGAAACTCGAAGAACAGCAGTAGCAGAACTCGTAAACACCAAAACACCTTCAAATCTTCAAAAACCAAGACTTTAACCCAGAAAACAGCTTGAATTAATATCGTGTGAGCCTCAAATCACTGATTCTTGGCTCTGATACCAATTGTAGGTCCGAGATCAAACCAAGAACACGATATCTAATCACAAACAAGTGCGGAATCCTCGTGAGTGATTGATTCAAGAAACAAGTAGAAGAAATAGACTCAATCTATAAGAAAGATTGAATCTTGAATGAATATCACTACTTGTTGAAGCAGATCGTAAACAAGTGAGAACACAGAAATCGTAAACTGCCAATTGTATTAGAAAAGCTTAGACAATCATAAACACAAATGGGTTTATATACTACCCAATACAAACCCTAATAAAATCGTAAATATGAAACCGGCCCACATGGCCCAAATCGTAAACAAGATAATGCTAAAGCCCATTGACTAACAAGCCCAAAACCAATACAAACCTAGCCCAAACACTAATGTTCATGCCTCAATTAAATATAGCCCAACACTACTTTATGGAAACAATATTATTTCAGGTGCCATTATTCCTACTTCTGCAGCTATATGTTTGCATTTTTACCCAATAAGGGAAGCAGCATCCATTGATGAATGGTTATACAATGGTGGTCCTTATGAACTAATTGTTCTACACTTCTTACTTGGTGTAGCTTGTTACATGGGTCATGAGTGGGAGCTTAGTTTCCGTCTGGGTATGCGACCTTGGATTGCTATTGCATATTCAGCTCCTGTTGCAGCTGCGACTGCTGTTTTCTTGATCTACCCAATTGGTCAAGGAAGTTTTTATGATGGTATGCCTACGGACTCAATTTCTTAGGCAAAAGATTTTTTTCAATTCGTTGGTCATGCCTACGGACTTGCTTTACACCAAGTTTATAGATAAATAAGCAAATGGAAAAAAGAAACTAAATCCACATCTAAAAATTGATCAGGCAATAGAATTAGAACAAAGCCAAGTGGCATACTAACATCAATTCATCTTCAAGATATCATTATCTGATATTTAAAACCTACATAATTTTCTAACTGGCACATACAACAAAAGTCAAAGTTTTAATTAAAATGTCAAATTTATATAATTTGACCTTACCGGTGTGTCCCCTCTTGTTGGGCTTCGGGATAATGGGTTCTCTACGGGTCAAGTAGCTTTGAAGGCGGAATCCGACAAAGTTGCTAAACACGAGAAAGCCTGCATTGACAATCAACATGTGTTTATACCCTTTGCTTTCGACACCTTTGGGTTTCTTGTCCTAGATGCGGTAGAATTTCTACGCAGGGTTCAGCGGGTCGTACATTGTAATTTGTCGTCGCCAAAAGCTCAAAACTTTATTTTTAATAGGATTGGTTTCACTATCCAGAAGGGGGTTGCGGCACAGCTTGTTGCCCGACTACCCCCCACTGCTTTGTAATTGCTTCCGTTTCGTATTAATTGGAAAGAGTTGTTATCTTGCAAAAAAAAAATCATATAAAATACCTCATCTTGCTTAGTAGTTACCAATTTTGAGAAACTTCTTTAATAGATATATCATTTGCTATCATTTTTAATAAAAAAAGGAGTAGACAAAGTAAAGGACCAATAAATGCAAGAACTTCTACTCATCCTTTAAACAAAGTAAAAAATACATGTGTTAGAAATTAGAATAATTTTATAACTGCAATTCTCACTCTATACTTTTCTCCTTATTTCAATAAGGGAGGAAGAAGGATGGCTGTACAGTAGATGTCACTTCAATTTTTCCATATTACGCTAGTGAGAAGGGAGAAGTTGATGGGTTTCAGGCACTACAAGCATACTTAAACTCTTAAGGGTGCATGCAACCTAAAACCAGGATCTATGTTTTCTCTATTGGACCTACAACTAAGAACAAATAACGAACTCTAGTCTATTTACGAAATTAAACAAACAAGTAAATAAAACAGACAGAGTTACATACCTTTTAGTTGTTATAGTAAACAACTAACACAATCCCCTTCGATGTTGGGAAGCTAGCACCACAAGCGTCGTGCCTCTAATGGGATCACACCCAAGTACTCCAAAGGGAGAATATTAAACTAGAAGTGGTTAGTCCAAAATCGAATTTGGTTAAACCACAAAGGAGGGAGAAAGAGAGAGGCGAATACTCAAGCCTGATGAGCAAGCTGGAATGAATCCCTAAGGCCCCTATTTATAGCCTTGGATATCCTCCTCACTTTATAATTCCACCAATGTGGGATTATTAGAATTTTCGAAATTCTCCTAACCCTAGGAGGATTTTCGAAAATCTCAATGTGGGATAAAACCATTCCTAATATAAATCAACTATTGATTTAATATTTATCTCCTTTAATTAACAAACTGTTAATTATCCTCCCAAATAGTTTTGTCTAGTTAATTATTAAACTATAATAATTAACAACACTATTACTTTTTCCCTTTTAATTAATTCTCCATTTGCTGAGTCTCGAGGGCAACCCAAAAGGACTGTGCTGCTATCAATTATAGTTATAGGCTTAGACACCTAATCCAACAGTCTCCCACTTGGATAAGTCTAATAACTAATATTGCCTTTGTAACTTCTTAATTGATCAGCAAATTGTAGCTTCCAACCAACGCTGTCGAACTTTGACCTAGTCAGTTATGTGTCCTAAGATAAGAGATCATATAATCCTTCGTTCTACAAGATATCATTCGAACATGAGACATGGAATATAATCAATCTCATTGTTCAGTACTTCGTTTCCCGATTTCCGATTTGTAATGACTTTAGAACTTCCAATTGAACACATCAATTTAGTCCTGACCGGGCCCGGCACTATAAGTCAACATCAAATCACCGAGGGGCCCAAAGATATCGCTTTTCCCGTTAGGGCAAAAGGAACGAATAAACTTTGACTTATATGCTTGCACCATCTACTCATCAAATCATGCACAACAATACGTTTTATAACATCGAGTTACCAATGCGTTTACGCATCATCAATGCACAACTGACTTGTAAACCACAACTCATATATCTCCGTTTAAAGATTATAAGATATTATCGTCTCAGAATTACTCGTGATAAATTCCATGAAGTAATTCTCTGAGCGTGGGTTAATCCAATACTTTAATCTCTATTTCAAAGTACTCATGAATATTGCAGCAATGCCATTGCCATGTCTAACACTCCTTAGACAATCTACAATTCCATTCATGACAGTCTTAATTCACTACTTACTTCCAAAAGTATGATCGACTGTGGAGTTTTGAATAATCTAATCATTCGGGAAGTAAAACATGCAAAAATGAAACATAACAACAAACCTTTGACAAAAGGTAGTAAACAAACTTATAAATAATTCTCCATTATTTAGTCACCAGAAGTCAATCACATTTACTTTGTTATAAGTTTCAACCTAACTGTTTAACTACTAAAACTGACATCATCATTGCCTCCTTTGATGCTTCGCTTGCTGCTATGTACTCTGATTCACAAGTAGAATCAGCCACCGTTTCTTGCTTGGAACTCTTCCAAGTCACTGCTCCTCCATTCAAGGTAAAGACCCAGCCAGATTGAGACCGAAAGTTGTCTCTATCTGTTTGAAAGCTGGCGTCACTATACCCAGTCACTTTCAATGTATCACTGCCACCAAATACTAGGACCCAGTCCTTAGTCCTTCGCAGATACTTGAGAATATTCTTTACAGCAACCCAATGAGCTTTACCTGGGTTTCCCTGATAACGACTAACCATGCTCAAGGCAAAAGACACATCAGGACGAGTACATGTCATAGCATACATAATAGATCCAACGGCGGAAGCATATGGAACTCTACTCATTTCTGCTAACTCTTCATCCGTACTCGGGCTCTGAGTCTTACTCAGTTTGGTATTGCTCTGGATGGGTAAATCTCCTTTCTTTGAATTTTCCATACAGAATCGCTTCATTACTTTGTCCAAGTATGTACTTTGATTCAGTCCAATTAGCCTTTTACTTCTATCCCTTGAAATCTTTATCCCCAGAATATAAGCAGCCTCTCCTAGATCCTTCATAGCGAAACACTTTCCAAGCCAGGACTTAACCTCCTGCAAGGTTGGAATGTCATTTCCTATAAGGAGTATGTCATCAACATACAACACTAGGAAGGTTACTATACTCCCACTAGCTTTGACATATACACAGGACTCATCCTCACTTCTAGAGAATCCAAACTCTTTGATTTTCTCATCGAAGCAAAGATTCCAGCTGCGAGACGCTTGTTTTAATCCATAGATGGATTTCTCAAGCTTGCACACTCTATTAGGAAACTTTGCATCTACAAAACCTTCTGGCTGACTCATGTAAACATCCTCAGCCAGCTTCCCATTTAGGAAGGCAGTTTTGACATCCATCTGCCAGATTTCATAGTCATGAAACGCAGCTATGGCCAGCATTATCCTAATAGACTTTATCTTAGCTACTGGTGAGAAGGTCTCTTCATAGTCAACCCCTGGGGTTTGAGTAAATCCCTTCGCCACCAGTCGTGCTTTGAATGTGCTTACATTACCATGCATATCGGTCTTCTTCTTGAAGATCCATTTACAACCAACTGTCTTTCGACCAGGCTGTTCTTCAATCAAGTTCCAAACTTGATTGTCATACATGGACTGTATCTCGCTATCCATTGCCTCTTTCCATTTTGCAGCCTCAGGGCCCGCCATGGCTTCCTTGTAGTTAGCTGGCTCATCCAAATTTACCAGTGTGTTATCACTGATAAACGTGTCACTATCTGCAGTTATATGGAAACCATAGAACTCAGGTCGGACGCTAACTCTTCCAGAACGCCTAAGAGGTAATGAATTGTCAACTGGTTCAACTGGAATCTCTTCCTCTGGTTGAACCCTAGCGGTTTCAGAAGTTCCTTCATCGGTTGACTCTTGAATCTCTTCAAGATCAACATGGCTCCCACTGTCTTCTTTGCATATGAACTCTTTCTCGCGAAAGACTCCTCTTCGTGCTACAAAAACCACGTTCTCACTTGGTCTGTAGAACAAATATCCAAAAGACTTCTGTGGATAACCGATGAAAACACACCTCTCACTTCGAGGTTCAAGCTTGTCGTGAGTCTCTCGTCTAATGAAAACCTCACAACCCCAAACCTTGATATGTGCTAGTGAGGGAACTTTTCCCGTCCACATTTCGTGAGGTGTTTTGGCAACTTTCTTTGTTGGGACAAGATTAAGGATATGGGCGGCAGTCTCTAAGACATACCCCCAGAATGTGATTGGAAGTGAAGCTCGACCCATCATGGAACGAACCATGTCTAACAAGGTTCGATTGCGTCTCTCAGCTACACCATTAAGTTGTGGTGTCCTAGGAGGTGTCAATTGTGAAACTATTCCACATTCCTTAAGATAGTCGAGGAACTCGATACTAAGATACTCTCCGCCTCTATCCGACCTGAGCATCTTTATCTTCCTGCCTAGTTGATTCTCGACTTCTTGCTTGAACTCTTTGAACCTTTCAAAAGTTTCTGACTTATGCTTGATTAGGTAGACATATCCATATCTATTATAATCATCAGTGAAAGTCACATAGAATCGATTAGCATCTCTTATGACTGATCTGAAGGGCCCACACACATCCGTGTGTATGAGATCCAACAAACCTTCACCTCTTTCACAAGATCTAGTGAAAGGTGATTTTGTCATCTTACCCAGAAGACAAGACTCGCATGTATCTTCTGACCTCAAGTCAAAAGACTCTAACACCCCATACTTTTGGAGTTGTTCCATGCGTTTCTTGCTAATGTGTCCAAGACGACAATGCCACAAACATGCTTTGTCTATACCATTAGACGAATCAATTTGAAATACACTATTACCTAAGTTGTCTACACATGTCACAGTTTCATACACACCATTACAAGGTAAAGCTTCAAAATAGAAAACACCATTCTTATAAGCAGAAATGGAACCATTCTCATCATTAAAAGAAAAACTAAAACCTTGTTTAAACAATGCATGAAAAGAAATAATGTTTCGTGTCATTTCTGACGAGTAGCAACAATTCAATAACTCTAAAGTAACACCATTACTTAGCACAAGACTATAAACTCCAATCTTGGTAACAGGTGAAGATCGCCTATTCCCCATGATCAGGTTCATCCTTCCATGCTCCATATCTTTACTTTTTCTTAGTCCCTGCAAAACAGAGCAAATGTGGAATCCACATCCTGTGTCAAGGACCCAAGAATTAGAAGATAATGAGTTATTAGATGAAATAGTGTATGTACCTGCAGAAGATGGTTTCACTTTTCCATCCTTAATGTCCTGCAGATACTTTGGGCAGCTTCTTTTCCAATGACCCTTCTCATTGCAATAAAAGCAAGTAGCCTCTTTGGGATCAGAGACAGGGGCAACTTCAGAACCTTGCTTTGGCTGAGACTTTCCCTTCCAGTTCTGTTTAGGAGGACCTTTCCTCTTCTTCCCCTTTCCCTGACCAATGGCTAGAACAGGAGTATTAGCAGGAGCGGGAACAACATTCTTCCCCTTCATTCCTGCTTCAGTCGTTCTTAGAAGATTGTGCAATTGAGCCAAAGTGGTCTCACTGTTGTTCAAATGATAGGTCAAGATGAACTGATCATAACAACTAGGTAAGGAGTTCAGGACTATGTCAATAGCCAACTCCTGATCGATTTGCACATTCAGCTTCTCAAGGCGTTCCACGTAACGTTGCATCTTTTGCACGTGAGCGCTAACTGACTCCCCTTCTTTCATCTTGCTAGATATGAGGGACCTTACTATCTCGTACTTCTCTTGACGAGCTCGCTTATGGAACTTTTCCATAAGGTCCTTGTTCATCTCGTACGGCCAGTAATCCTCATAGTACCTTTGCAATTCAGGGATCATAGTGGCAACCATGACGCAAGCAACCTTTGATGCATCCTTCTTGTGTTGCTCGTACGCGGCTAATTCATCAGCACTGGCGGTCTCTTCGTTTACTTCTACAAGTTCTTCTTCGAGGACATACTCCTTGTCTTCAAAACGAAGGGCCATCTTGATGTTGCGCATCCAGTCACTATAATTGGCACCATCCAATATGACTTTGGAGCAGATATTCAGTAAGGAGAAGTTGTGGGTGGAGGAGGAGGAGGAAGCAGTAGTATCCATTGGAGTAGTCATTTCTTTTAGTTGAGGGTAGAAAGTTAGATAAGAATAATTAGGAGTACAACTTATAAAATTCACAACTTAGAGAAGGGATGCCGTAATCTAATTGCAAATTATATAATGTAGGATTATTCTTTTGAGATTCATTGAAACTATTCAATGGCATGTTTAATCTCGGAATATGCTCTTCCATTTGTGACTGGGATACCGAGGATCACAAACAAGATGTGAATAACCATGCAAATCTGCTTGGCAACCTCAATGTCATTTATCATCTCAATTGATGTGCTGGTTAACCACACGCGCTCCACCAACAATGATAATTCTTGAGATACCCATTACCACTCTTTATTAGTCCATATTAGTGTGCTGGTTAACCACGCACGCTCCACTAACGACTTATAAAGTGTAATGTGCAATTTCATGGGTTAGCATACAATTTCACATTTTTCCTAAAAGTAACTAGGAATAGTAAATATAGGTTTAGTTACTTTCAATATCATTATACTTTTAATGTTATTAATTTAGTCCTATCAAACCCGTTCGGCTAACGACCCTCCACTAGTCAAGGGAGCGGTGGGTGAGGAATGTACACCCATTCAACTACCATTTTATAGGCAATCTCCTTATACCCCCTTTATAGACCAGCTTCGTGAATGAGGCCTACTATTGGTCGACTGACTTTATTCTTATACATATAGTAATTATTAATCTTTTACATATAGTATAAGGTGTATTTTAAACTTTTCAAAATACTAGGTTTATTAGGAAATAAACCCATGGAATATGAAATTCGAAATCTATATATATATCTTATATATATATACGAATTTGAGTATATCTCAAATACTTATGAGATTTACGAAATTATATATATATATATCTAATACCATTAATTTTCTATTAACTATTATATATATATATACAATACATAGGATAACTATTAATCTAATTAATTTATCCTAAGGCACTAGAAATTCTAGGAAGCAAAATTAGGTTAACTAAAACCCTAATCATAAAAAAACGAATTTTATGGCCTCCTAAGCCAGAATTTACGAATTTCTAAGCCTCCCAACTCCATTCATTCCTAGTCATAGCTAGTTCAACAGAAAACAAGCCTTACGCTCTGATACCACTGATGGGTTTCAGGCACTACAAGCATACTTAAACTCTTAAGGGTGCATGCAACCTAAAACCAGGATCTATGTTTTCTCTATTGGACCTACAACTAAGAACAAATAACGAACTCTAGTCTATTTACGAAATTAAACAAACAAGTAAATAAAACAGACAGAGTTACATACCTTTTAGTTGTTATAGTAAACAACTAACACAATCCCCTTCGATGTTGGGAAGCTAGCACCACAAGCGTCGTGCCTCTAATGGGATCACACCCAAGTACTCCAAAGGGAGAATATTAAACTAGAAGTGGTTAGTCCAAAATCGAATTTGGTTAAACCACAAAGGAGGGAGAAAGAGAGAGGCGAATACTCAAGCCTGATGAGCAAGCTGGAATGAATCCCTAAGGCCCCTATTTATAGCCTTGGATATCCTCCTCACTTTATAATTCCACCAATGTGGGATTATTAGAATTTTCGAAATTCTCCTAACCCTAGGAGGATTTTCGAAAATCTCAATGTGGGATAAAACCATTCCTAATATAAATCAACTATTGATTTAATATTTATCTCCTTTAATTAACAAACTGTTAATTATCCTCCCAAATAGTTTTGTCTAGTTAATTATTAAACTATAATAATTAACAACACTATTACTTTTTCCCTTTTAATTAATTCTCCATTTGCTGAGTCTCGAGGGCAACCCAAAAGGACTGTGCTGCTATCAATTATAGTTATAGGCTTAGACACCTAATCCAACAGAAGTAAAACCCTAAAAAAACATGGGGGCTATTTAAGGCCCAAAGCAGTTGCTTCACCTCAATACAGACTAGAGCCAGCTCTGCGCCGGAGAGGTGATCAAAGGTCCCCGGAGGGACGATCGGAGGTCGCCGGTTTCTTTAAAGACCTCAGATCCCTCTTGGAGGAGGTAGGTCACTATTTGTTTCACAGGGTATGTACGTGCCTGAGGATAGAAGAAAATAGTTTAATAAAAAAAAAGGTTTTTAGGTTTTTAGGATAAGGGGGGTTTTCAAGTGAACCTTACCCTAACAGTGAATTAATAGATTACATGTTCAAAAAGTTACACGGTTACGACATGTAATGTCACTAGGGTTAGTTATGTAGTAAGTACTTAGATATATATAAGCTAAAATTATTTATTTAGAATCAATAATTATTAATAACGTTTAATTATTTATGAGTTAATTATAATGTTTAGATAAAATAAATAAGATGTTTAATAAAGGGGCAATTGCATATTTCCCTTTGCAAACTTTATAAATTGCCTAAATACATGATCTAAAATTTTAATTGCATATATCCCCTCCTTTATTAAAAAATATTGCAAATTTACCCATTATAATTAGTTTAAATAAAGATAAATTATAAAAAGACTATTTTGCCCCCATTTACTCAAATCTTTTAAATTCCCTTTCATTTCCTTCGATCTTCATCTAAATTGTTTGCTTATCTCTTTCAACAACCAACTAAGGAATCAGAGGTCTACCACTCTATATCCCTCAACATCAATTGATATTTGAGTTCTCCTCAGGAAGATGAAAAGGAATTTGTAAATTAAATCAACAAACCTTTGTACACATCGACCCACTAAAACCAATTCATGAGCCACAATTATTTGATTGAAACATAAAAGCTTTTGAAATTCATGTCATACATTATTATCTGGATGAGAAGCATCGGCTAGAAGGTATGTGTAAGTAGATGGTTCCTTCTCAAGCAACTAGCTAAACAACAATTTCCTTGGCGATCGTGTTGTATACGACATCCTTTCTGCTAATGGGCGATTATACCAATATTTATGCCAATTGTAATTTGTTCTTCAGAGTCTTCTTCCTTGCAAATTGACGAATAACGAAATTCATGGCATACTTTGTCCAATTAAATGAACTACGATGGGTAGAACAACTAAACAAGGACCGATTGAAGCTATTGGGTTTGGGATTAAGGCTGCACGGGGTGGTGGTGGGTGTTAAACGTTACAGAAATAGAGGATTTGGAGGTCGGATGGATGATGGCAGTGGCGACTGGTGCTTGTGAGGGTATCGGCGCGAGAAGATGAAGGGAGGTAACGGTTTGCAAAAATAGATGGGTTGTATGGCGCCATGGCGGCGGCAGCGGTGAGGAGGTGCTAGGTGTCCAGCGGCGTATTTTGAGTTTGAGAATTCGGATAAGAACCAGTGGTGTTTGTAGATGGGTTATTTACTTTTTATCAAGGGTATAATTGTTTTTTAATAAGAAAAGGGGATATATGCAATTATCATTTTTCTTTGGGTAAATATGCAATTAGGATTGAAAATAGGGGGAAATATGCAATTCTCCCTTTAATAAAAAAAAACTAATTTATCTCTTAGGGTGGACGAAGTGGGCTCGGCTTTGCCAAGCGGCTACCGCGACAACACCGCCGCCGGCTATGCGGCTTCGGTAAAAACCTTTCCACTCCGGCCACTTCTAGCCGATGAAGCAAACTTTTGTGGGTGGGGTTTGTGGGCCAGCTTTGAGTAGATGTATTTTTTTTTTCTAAAACTAAATATATTATCTTTTTAAACATCAAACTATTAGACTATAAATATATGTTACGTTTACGTTTGTATAGTTCTGAAAGTTCAGGGGTGTCGAGTGTATTTATGTAATCTATATATAGGGTCATCGTATTATTCTTTAATCAAGGAGAATGATTTATCATAATCTAATATGGTAATCAGAGCATTTTCCTAGCTCCTCTAAACCCTAATTTCTCTTTTTCGCCGGCCCTACTCCACCCCTCAGCCTCGACTTTGATTTTTTTTCCGGCCTCCTTCCGTCGATCATGGCCGACACCGACCCTAAAACCAACGCCGGCGCAGGGCCTTCGGACCCTCGTCCGCCACCGCTCCACCCCGCTTACATGGTGAGCAACATACAGACACGTATTCAACCCCTTGATGGCAAGATCATTACATACGCCACATGGGTTAAGCTTTTCAAGATCCAGGCAATCGCTCACAAGGTTATGAATCACATCGACGGCACTCCACCACCCGCCGCGGACAGCCCCGAACTCGAGCAATGGAAAGAGATCGATGCTCTTGTACTCCAGTGGATATATTCCACCCTCACCAAGGAGCTTATGGTACGTACGGTTGAAGGTGATACTACCGCACGTGCCGCATGGGTAAAACTTCAAACTATGTTTTTGAATAATAAGGGTTCTCGTTCCCTTCAACTCGAACACGAGTTTACCATGCTTACATTAACTGCTTGCTCTTCTCTTGATGACTATTTTCAAAAACTAAGAGAAACCGCCGAGCAATTAGGCGATGTCGATCGTCCGGTTTCGGACGATCGTTTGATTTTGCAGATGATAAGAGGTCTCCCGGCAGAGTATGATACGGTTGCGGCAGTGATAAATCAGAACTCTTACTCATGGGATCAAGCTAAAGGCATGGTGCAACTTGAGCAACCTCGGTTGCAATCTCGGGCAAACCCATCGGCTCTCATGGCTAGCCGAACAAATCCCCCCAACCCGAACCCGCCACTGAACCCAATCCCGTACCGTGCCCCTACCCTCGAACAAGCCCAACAACCGCCACAATACCGTCCCTATGATCCATCCCAATAGTACCGCGGACGCGGTCGGTTTAATGGCTATCGCAACTCCGGTCGCGGTCGTGGTCGACAAAACTACTACCCCAATAATTCTTATAACCAATATCCCTCCAACTCCACCTATAACCAATACAATAACCAACCTCCACCTCCCTACCACAACACACAACAGCCGCCACCTCCAGCTCCCTACCTAACCCAAACTCCCAACTATAATCGGCCTACACCCAATCAACAAGCCCAACAGCTTTATCCCCCTCCATCGCAACCAGCCCCCACCCAACAGCCCGGCCCAACTGATTATCCACCTGGCCCATCCGTAAACCTTGCCCACAACCCAACCGTTCTTAATGCCATGAACCCGAATGACATTGCCGCTGCGATGAATAGTGTTCATCAGAATTATCATGCTCAACCTTGGTACATGGACTCCGGGGCATCCAACCACATCACTGCAAATCCAGGTAATATTTTAACTCCCGTGAATTTTTCTGTACCGTCTATATTGGTTGGGAATGGTCAGAGTTTACCAATTTTAGGATCTGGGAATGGCCTTTACTCTCTTCCTAACAAAACCTTTCAACTCCCAAACATTCTCCATTCCCCTATCGTCCTAAAAAACATTTTGTCGGTCTGTCAATTTACTCGTGATAATAATGTATCCATTGAATTTGATCCAAACGGTTTTTCTTTGAAGGACCTGCAGAGTGGCAACCTCCTTTCCCGCCACAATAGTACGGGGGACTTATATCCGTTCACAGCACCAACATCAATAAATGTTGCGGTCTCTCAAGAACCGTGGCACAACCGTTTGGGTCATCCCGGCGGCACTATCATTGATTTCCTTTCCCGTAATTTTCTTATTCGTTGTAATAAACACGAGTCATCGTTTGTATGCTCCTCGTGCCAATTATCTAACAGTAAACGTTTGCGTTTTGTTGATTCTAATTCTATGACATTTGCTCCGTTTGATATTATTCATTGTGACTTGTGGACATCACCTGTTGTCAGCCATAATGGGTATAAATTTTATATGGTGCTTATAGACAATTTTACTCAATACACATGGGTGTACCCATTGAAATTCAAATCTGAAACATTCAACAATTTTGTCAAATTTCATGCTTTAATTCAAACTCAATTCAACACAAAAATTAAGTCGTTTCAATGTGACCTCGGGGGGGGGGGGGGGGGGGGAATTTGACAATCACAACTTTAAAAACTTTGCCACCGCTCAAGGGCTTGTTTTTCGGTTCTCTTGTCCACAAACATCGCAACAAAACGACAAGGCGGAGCACATGATTTGCCGTCTTAACGACATTGTTCGTGCTCTCCTTATTCACGGCCACGTTCCACCCACCTATTGGGTGGAAGCATTACATGCCGCCGTTCATCTCCATAACATCCTTCCATCTAAACGCCTTCGTTTCCTCACACCCGCCTTTTGCCTTTACCAACGACACCCGTCGTACGAACACCTTCGCGTGTTCGGGTGCGCTTGCTACCCAAACTTGTCCGCCACTCAGCCCCACAAGCTTGCCCCCAGGTTCGTCCGATGTATTTTTCTCGGTTATCCCGCCGACTTTTGCGGGTACCGATGCCTCGATCCCTCAACCGGCCGGGTCCACATATCCCGTCACGTTGTCTTCGACGAAACCACTTTTCCATTCGCCTACCCCTCCACCAACTCGTCCTATACGTTCCTCGATGACATCCCCCCTGCCTTGCCGAGCACCTACATCGCCCCCAACATACACCGTCTTCCGCTAACCCGGCCCAACCCCCACATCAAATATCCTAATTGGCTAGCAAATGTGGTGGTGGTCCAGAAGAAGAATGGAAAGTGGAGAGTCTGTGTTGATTACACAGACTTAAATAAGGCCTGCCCTAAGGATCCTTCCCACTTCCCCTTATTGATGCAATGGTAGATGCTACAACTGGTCATGAGATGCTCACTTTCATGGACGCCTCAGCAGGATTCAAGAAAATTCAGATGGAACCATGTGACCAGGAGCATACGGCATTTATGACTCCGACATGTATCTATTGTTATACTGCTATGCCCTTTGGTTTAATAAATGCAGGTGCCACCTACCAGAGGCTCATCAATATGGTGGTGAAATCCAAAAAGGCAGAAGATCATGTCAAGGATCTCCAAACTGCCTTTGACATCCTCGATTAGTATAATATGAAGCTCAATCCCTCCAAATGCCACTTTGGGGTGCGAGCTGGAAAATTCTTAGGCTACATGGTTACTGAAAGAGGGATCGAAGCAAGTACAAAGTAGATTAAAGCCATCCTAAATTTGAAGTCTCCATTAAATGTAAAAGAGGTACAAAGGTTGACAGGAAGAATCCCAGCACTCAACAGGTTCATTTCAAGATCCTCAGAAAAAAGTAAGGATTTCTACGATATCCTGAGGAAAAATAAGAAGTTCGAATGGACTGAGAAGCACGAAGAAGCCCTGAGGTGCTTAAAATACTACCTGTCAGTAGCCCCGTTGCTGATGAAATCAGAGGATGGGGAGCCGCTGTATTAACATCTTGCCGTTTCCGGAAGCTCAGTTAGTGTAGTCCTGGTAAAAGACCATCAAGGTCAGCAGCATCCAGTATATTACGTAAGTAAAACTCTGCTAGTCGCAGAGTCCAGGTATCTCACCTCGAAAAATTAATTCTAGCTCTTATAATGGCTTCCACTAAGCTTAGACATTATTTCGAAACTCATGTTATAATTGTGAAATCTAACTATCCTATTAAGGCAGTTCTCAGGAAGTTGGAAATGTCAGGTAGGATGGCTAAGTGGGCAGTCAAGTTGAGTGCCTACGACATCCAATTATGAGCCAAGGACAACAATCAAGTCCCAAGCCTTGGCTAACTTTGTGGCTGATTTCAGCAGCGAAGTTGAACTAGAAGTTGAGAAGGAAGTCCAGCAACTTGAGAAGCTGGGAGAAGACTGGATCCTTTACACTGATGGATCCTCAAATGTTAGAGGAATAGGACTGGGCATCCTGCGAAAATCGCCACAGGGGGACATAATACCATTATCCATATCTTGTGAATTCCATGCTACCAACAATGAAGCTGAATATAAAGCTTTCATTGCTGGGTTGCAATTAGCTAAAGATATGGGCATCTGGTGCATTCAAGTATTCGTTGATTCTCCTCTATTAAATAACAACTTTAATGGCTCTTATGTAGTGAGAGGGGAGAATCTAATCAAGTATCTTGATATTGTTAAAAATTGTCTTTGTTTTTTCAAAAGTTTTAACATCTCACAGGTGCCAAGAGAAGACAATTCAGAAGCCGACGCTTTAGCAAACCTGGCTTCATCTCTTAGGATCCCTGAAGATATTAGGATTCCTATCACGCATATTCTGATGCCAGCAATAGCTCAACAGGAAGCTCACGCTATCGATGATAATGAAGAAGCAGATGTTGGGAGTCCCAAGGATACCCAGGAATCCTGGACCCATCCAATTATTAAATTTTTAAAAAACGGGGAGATTCCTAAGGATGAAAATCCTAGGGCTTTTCGTGCCAAGGTAATACCTTACTTTATCTTAGATAACGTATTATATAGAAAATCTCTTGCACGTGTCTAGTTGAGATGCTTAGAGAAAGCAGAGGCTCTTGAAGTGCTTGAAGATATTCATGGCGGGGATTGTGGAAATCACACTGGGGGCAGAGCACTCTTCTCCAAGATTCTCAGATTTGGCTACTATTGGTCTACAATGAAGAAGGACGCCATGAGCTTCTCACAAAAATGCGATGCCTGCCAAAGGCACGGAAATATTCTGCATCAACCAGCCGAGCATCTGCACCCTATAGTATCCCCATGGCCGTTCATGAAGTGGGGCATGGATATTGTAGGCAAGCTGCCCAAGGCTCCTGGAGGAAAAGTATTTATGCTTGCAATGACAGACTATTTCTCCAAATGGATTGAAGCAGAAGCCTATGTGCAAGTGAGAGATATCCAAGAGAAACATCATTACCATATTTGGGATTCCGGCATATATGATATGTGACAATGGCTCCCAGTTTATCGGCAAAAGAACAACAATTTTTTGTGCTAGTTGGGGCATAAAAATGATCACTTCAACACCTGTCCATCCCCAAGCTAATGGGCAGACAGAATCCAGCAATAAGATCATCATCAATAACTTCAAGAAGAAGTTGGGCTCCAAGAAAGGTAAATGGGCTGAGGAGCAGCCTTTTGTTCTTTGGGCAAACAAGACAACACCCAAGAATGCTACCGGTCAAACTCCATTCTCATTAGTGTTTGGAGCTAAGGCCGTGATCCCCACGAAAATGGTGTTACCTACAACCAGGATCAGCTATCGGGATCCTGAAACCAACCGCCAGACCTTGCTTCAGGATCTTGAAACAGTCGAAGAGCTCAGAGATATGGCGAGAATCCGGATGGCATCCTATCAACAGAGGGTGGCAAAATCTTATAACAGGAATACCAGGTTGAGAAGGTTTCAAGTAGGGGACTTAGTGTTGAGAAAAGCATTTCAGAACACTACCAATCCAGCCGATGGGAAGTTGGAACCCAAGTGGGAAGGCCCGTATATTTGATAGACTCTGAAGAAGGAAAGGGGGCATATCGCTTGGTAAACATGGAAGGAGAACCCCTACCAAGAGCCTGGAATGCCATACATCTCAAAGCTTATTTCATGTAGGAATCCCACTGGAATCCTAATGGAATCCCAAGGATCCTCACTACTCAAATATTACAAGGTATGTATACTAGTCCAATTTCGATACCAATCCTATTATTTTTATCACATGATACTGACTTAAGCATCGGAGTGGTGTTAGCTAAGCTAACACCCACCCCTCACCAAGTATTGAGTGTTTTGCAGAATTCGAGAATCCTAAGTATTTTGGGAATAACCCCAGTTAAGAGGTTGGCCACCTCTCCTACGATTAATATATACTGAATACCTTCTAAGGTTTGAGAGGCTGACTCCTCTCCTAAGTTTGGGTAATCGCCAGTAGCGCACGACCCTCGCCAGGAGCGCATGTTGTTCACCGGTATGCTCAAGGTGGACGGACCATTCCATCTTAAGGGGTGGCTGACAATCTTGTCACTGTAGGCTACTGTGTGGATTCTCAAGGTTTTTAATACTTACGTGTTAACTAAGGTTTAAAAGGTCTTCACCTTTTCTAAGAATCGCCAGGAGCGCTCGTTATTCGCTATTGAGCGAATCCTCAAGTAATAGCAGAAGTGCTATCCTCACGAATTATCTAAGGTTTATAACGCCAACGTGTTATGTAATGTTTTGGCATTTTCATGTCACTTGCGTATGGGTATATCCCTAGTTGGCTTAGTCCCAAGTTTATCGGGCTTGTCCCTAGAATTGACTTAGTCCCAAGTTTATCGGGCTTGTCCCCAGAATTGGCTTAGTCCCAAGTTTATCGGGCTTGTCCCCAGAATTGGCTTAGTCCCAAGTTTATCGGGCTTGTTCCTAGAATTGGCTTAGTCCCAAGTTTATCGGGCTTGTCCACAAAATTGGCTTAGTCCCAAGCATCCCGGGTTTATCCCCAGTTTAACTCAATTTCGAAACTACTATGATTTTGCCACAGGTATCCTCAAGGATGTTGAAAGAGGATTCCAGAATCTATCTAAATGCGTCCAAGATAAAACCTATTTAAGGGACTATTCAGGTAATGTACTTTGAAATTATTACATTTTATCATGCTGACTTGTGTCATGGTTTGTCAACTTACATACTTAACTTAAAGCATTTTTACTACCTTAACATTCCTGAGGAACCTGATGGGATTCTCACTTAAATATTTGAAAATTTTTCATGAATAAAATAAAAAAACAAGGGGTAAACACACCATGATAAAGAAAGTCAGATACTAGTATTAACCATGCAGGAAATTCAAAAAGGGCAACTCCAGCATCTCAGCACCCCCAAGCTTCTCCAGAGTTCCTTTCCAGGTAGTTACATCTAAGCCTTAGTAGTGAAGCCTTCAGCATCTGCTTCATTGGCCTTGATCGCGGAAGAAAATCGAAAAGAAAAGGGAGGGAGCTGACCTGGACAAAAAGAGAAATCAAGAAGGTTCCGACGGTAACCCAGGGTTATTTATGGAGAAGTCTCATGAGAAGTTGCGTCGCTATCAAATTAGGAGCTAACGAGTCACCTCCGTAATTATTTCAAGAGTTTGAATTTTCACATCCGTCTTCATGGTCGACAACTGTTCAAATTCAGGGGCAATTGTTTGGGCTGGTATTTCGGGATCCTTGGTGGAAGCTCAAGTGGCCCAGTATCCTCAAACGGGTTGAGAATCCTGACAGGCTCGGGAATCCTGAATTACAGTTATCGACTAACCGCTATGCTGTTCCTCGTATTTATTTGCTTGCAGGTAAAGAAAACATGTAAAACAAGCCTAAAGACTCGGACAAATACTATAGAACGTGGACTAAGTGGTCCACAACGTTCATATTGACTTAGTGGGGGGAATCCCTAAAATATAGGACAGTTGGTTATTTTATTTCAGGATCCGTGCCGGAAGCTCAAGTGGTTCTGTATCCTGACAGGTTCGGTATCCTGAAATGCAGTTATTGACTAACTGTTTCAATTATCCACGTGTCCTAATTAATTGCAGGCTTAAAGGGACGTGTAAATGAAGGCTAAAGACCAGGTCAAACATTAAAGAACGTGCAATAACTGATTCTAACGTTCATAAAGACTTGAGAATGGAATCCCTTATTTTTAGCACGTTCGGTTATTGCCTTATAACTATATAAATAGAGGTTTTGATCGACTTAGGAACACACACAACTCGTTCACACTTTAGCTCTGATAGCATACAATCTCTGTAACACTTAGCTTGATCGATCATACCTCCAAAACACTTGTAATTTTTAGTTTCGTATCAATAAAATTGTGAGGAAGCAGGCTCTTCAGGCCGGCTCCCGACGTTTTTTTGCTAGGATTCCTAGAGGCAACTCGAAGGATCCTGGATTTTTCCATCGTTACATCCTTGTGTTCAACTTTACATTTCGAGCATATTGACAAGCACACTACCTCACATTCTAAGTTTGGATACGAAATTCCTTTGTGAATTTTTGACCAAAACAACGTATACAAGTATTATAGGTGTTTATATTTATTATATACATCCCGAGGCTTATAAAGTATCATAAATATATCCTAAAGTGATTCAGATCGTAAAATGATAAAGATATAAAAGTTATAGGGGCCAAAGTGCAAATTGGTGAAAAAAAAATAAATATATAAATATATATATACACGTGTATATATATATATTATCGAACGTGTCCCGAACCTTAGAAAATGTTAGAAATATGTCCCATAATATTTTGGTGCCTAAACTAATAAAAGGATAGAAGTTCAGGGGGGTAAAAAGTGTAATTACTAAAGATGGAGGGCTGAATATGTATAATAATAAAACTAGTCTGATCCGTGAGAGGGTGCTGCAGGCAGATTTGAGACCAGGACCAAATACAGCCACGGTAGTCGGACTTGCAGCTCACGATTCGACCATCTACGCATCGATTTGGGTCGATTGCTCACATAGGCACGTGTAGGACTCTTGTGCGCACCTAATGGGTATAAATAGCGGCCTCAATTCCACATAAACACTCGCCAATTCACTCGATTTCAACCCGAAAACCCAATTTCTGAACTAGCAACTTCATCGGCTTAATACACGCAAATGGTGAGGATTCAAGAGCTGAAATTTTGCTTTCACCCATTAATTGGTAAGATCTAAAATAACCTCTTTCAGTTTTTGCTAATTCGATCTCTAATTATGATTTCTAAAAATGTGTAAAAACTAGGGTTCTTGAGCTTGTTTTGATGAAATTGGGTGATCGGGTGGAAAATTAGGGTCTGAATTTTTGTAGGTAATCCTAAAATAATGTATTTTAAGAAAGCCCTAAGTTTATTTCACAATTGGAAAAGGTTTGTAAAGGTTATTTTGACCTTTAAAAGGAATAAACTTAATAATTAAATACTATTAAGATAATAAGATGTTAAAATAAACATAGGAAGTGTTTATTGTATAAAACCTTGCGTTAACGCCATACGACATGCAAATCAGGTTAAATCGGGAATCGTTGCAAGAGTTCTGTCCAAGTAAACAGATTAAAGAGATAAGGTGTGTTATATGAACCCACTCTTAAATGTTTTAAATTTTTTAAATGTTTTCGGGCTGATGTACATACAAATGTTATAAAATGCATTCAAATGATTTTATAACCAAAATGTTACCTAGTTGAACTATTGGCATGTGTTAAACTGTTATATTGCCTTTGAGTAAATATATATTAACTGTTAAAGTGTTAATTGTTAAATGGATATATATTAAACTGCTAAACTGTTGATTTGATATATATACGTGAACTGTTATAGAAATGCATTAAAATGCATATATGTGAAATATCTTGAATTGATAAACTGTTAGAAAGGCTTTTGGGATAATATATATATATATATATATATATATATATATATATATATATATATATTTATATATATGATATGTTATGAAAATGATGTTAAATCATTTATACGTGTTATAACGTAATAAAGACTGTGATATGATATGTGCTATGCTTGCTTTGAACTTAAATAGTAAAGTGATAAAGGAATTATTAGTAAACGTTATAGTGAATATGTATGATTATATGAGAAGTGTGGAGGATACGCGTTGCTACATCCTGTATACATACACCAATGGTAAATTGTGGGATGTCCACTAGTTGCAGGATATATAGACTTTATCGTTGTTTACTAATAACCCTAAGTCACTTGGTATTT
>JBCNJP010000023.1:42172877-42268983 GCA_039602395.1 Deinandra increscens subsp. villosa | reverse complement strand
AACTGTCAGTTTTTTAACGAAACCTCGTTAAATGTTCGTGATAAATATTAATTAACCATTAATTAATATTAATGCATTTGGTGTCGAGACGTGTGACCCCGTAGGCTTAAATAACTTCCGGACATACGCTTACTATTACATGATCATATCCCTACAAAAGGTTTGGGGGTTTTCTGTGTTGAATGTATGTGATCCGCGAGTTATGAACTCTCGCGGATCAGAATTCCCTTTTATACACAATGTGGTCCGCCAGCGGACCAGCAGATCCGCCAGATCAGAAAAATGACCACTTTGCCCCCGATCATCAAATTTCTCATTTTTTATCAAAAATATTCAATTTCTTCAATTTCAAACATGATGAACTGATTTAGCATCGATTGTGATTCATTTTAAACGAGAATTTTTTTTATCACTGGATTCAGTTGACCAAAAATAAACCAGAATGAAAATCTTTTTGATTTTTATCAAATTTATATCAAAACACACTAAAATCTTTTTGATTTTTCGAACTTATGCTAAAACACACCTAAAATCTTTTTGGATTTTCTAAAATAAGCAAAAGCAGCAAACCAACAGAAATCAGGAAATCAAAAAGCAATAAGTTATATTTTTGTGAGAAAGATCACAACGTGAGATCATATCAGACGTAACGCATCATACACACTTCAATTTCAAAATACTAAGCATGCAAGCCAAGTTGTCTGAGAATATAACCATTTGGTTTATTTCAGCTAAAGCAAGTCATATTTATAGCTTTCTGATATGCAATTAAGTGTATTTATCAAGCATTAATAACATGGTACCCACACGATCAGGAATACTGGCAAACTGCTTATTTTATTTTTATATTTTCTTTTATTCAAGCCAAGTTACTTGCAGCAGATTTCTCATACTGATAATGTAAACTTGCTTATACAGAACAGATTTTCACAGAGATATCTTGCTCATGATGTTTCTTGCAAAAAGAAATCAGAACCCTAAACAAACAACAATCAGGTCGGCCGGTAGGCACGCAGAGAAAGTCCGATTGTTTAGGAAAATAAGAAATATAAAATAAAGCAGAAGTTGTATAATCCAACAACAATCAGGTCGGTACTCACGTACACGCAGAGAAAGTCCGATGGATTATACGAAACACCAAGAAAATAAAGCAGAACGTCAAACGAACAACAATCAGGTCGATCTTTCGATACGCAGAGAAAGTCCGATCGTTTGACAAAATAAAGAAAATCAAACAAGTTTAAATCTTTCAAAATAAAGCAAGCATACATCAGAACATCTCTTTATTCTGTTTTTGGTATTTTCATCTTTCATTATGCCAGATTTACACAGTATCCATCACAGTGTGTAACCACAATTATCAAGCAGGCATTATCTTTATATCATACTCACATATATCAGACTACTCAGCACATTCAATCAAAACAAACAAGTACCTACAGCCTTTCTTTCTACTCTATCCATGGCAGATAACGTATGCTGATGTACCATCATTTCTCACAAGGTCGGATCAAAATTTCTCAATTTTAATTTTACAATTTTTATATGTTTTAGCTTTTTCAATTTTTTTATGCTTTTTCTTTTTTTAAAACAGAAAATACACTATTTTTGTATTTTTCAATTACTCCCCCTAAAAAGCAGGAAAACTAAAGAAATAGCAAAACAAAAAAAATGATCAACTGAATCAGATCAAAAACCACTAATCGAGCTTTGTTACGAACAATGAGGCCTCGATCATCCTTCTTACACTTGAATACCCATCTAGTACCACATGCTTTCTTAGCATTTTTGGGAAGATCAACCAAATGCCAAACACCCAACTTCTGGAATTGTTGCAACTCCTCCTGCATAGCCTCAACCCAAGAAGAATCTTCCAACGCTTGTTCAACATTGGTCGGCTCGACTTGAGACAGAAAACAAGAATGAAACATATCATTCTGAACACCCGAATCTCGAATTTCAGCAATCAAAGCATCGACATTATCAGATAACTGATGACGTGTGCGTACCCCAGAAGTCAAATCTCCAATAATATTCTCTTGAGGATGAATAGAATGAATTCGGAGATTAGTCGAATCAGGAACCTCAACAATATCATCAAGAGTATTTAGTGTAGCATCTGCATCCTCTGAACTTGACAATTCACCAGGCAATAAAATATTTGGGACAGACGAACTTGTTCTTGGTAAAGGAATTGGATCAACCAAAGGTATTGATTCTGCTTCATGATATGTATTGTCATCATCATCAGATGAACTCATGGTTTCTAGATCAGAAACAGTCTGACTAGACGAAGCAGGACCAGAAACATTTGAAAACTTTGGAATACATGATCCAGAATTAAGCATGGTATGAATGATAACACCAGTCATATCATCAGTAAGCTCATCAACAGAGTCAGTGTGTGCATCCAAGAAAGATTCAAAGAACGTCTTATAATCAAAAATAGAACCATCAACCGATTTGGGTTTCAGAAAACTATGTCTTCGACAATCCACATGCAAATGGCTCTCAATGGTCTTTGAAGATGGAAAATAGACACGTTTCATTGGATGTTGATAACCAACAAAGATGCCTTCCATAGCCTTAGCTTCAAATTTACCACCTCCTTTGAGAACAGTTCATAGACACCCAAATGGTTCGAGAAAATCTAAATTCGGCTTTCTACCTTTGGGTAAATGATAACAAGTCTTGTTGAACCGCTTAACAATAAGAACTCTATTAAGCACATGACAAGCAGTATGAACCGCCTCAGACCAGAACTTGATTGGTAGATTTGCATCAGCTAACATAGTTCTTGCGGTCTCTATTAAAGTGCGAATCTTTCTCTCAGCCACTCCATTTTGTTGTGGAGAGTATGGAGCACTAAATTCATGTGAAATTCCAAAAGAATCACAAAATGCTTTCATCGATGCGTTCTTGAATTCAGTACCATTGTCGGTACGAATACGACAAATCTTGTGCTTGTACAGATTCTCAAACTTGGACAATAACCGCTGAATCGTTGCTGGAGTTTCATCCTTCGAATGTAATGACGCAACCCAAGAGAAACGCAAAAAATCATCTGTAATTACCAAACAGTAAAAACTTTCATCCACACTTCTAACATTCATAGGACCAAAAAGATCCATATGAAGTAGCTCCAACGGAGTAACAATGGAATTAACACGTTTGTACGGATGAGACTTTTTCTGTTGCTTCCCCTTTTTGCATGAAACGCACACATCATCCATAGAAAAACGATTCTTCGAAACTCCCTCAACCAAATTGTGATTAACCAAATAATTCATCTTGCGGTGGTTAAGATGACCCATACGACGATGCCACAAAATTGACTCTTTTTCAGTGGCTTTGGATATGAAACATGTAGCCGACACTGTAGACGAGATCTGATTCATATTCAAAACATATAAATCTCGAAACCGAGGTGCACGCATCACTGTCCATTCATCAGGAATTTGAAATCCGGGCTTCAAAAAGATACACTCAGAACTTGTGAACGCAGTGGTATACTGCTTATCACATATTTGTGAGACACTCAGGAGATTGTGCTGCAACTCTTCCATAAATTGAACTTTGTCAAATGTAACTTTGTCATTTCCCATTTTTCCTTCTCCAGTGATTCTCCCGCCTTTATGGCCAGCAAAGGTAACTCCCCCACCATTGATTGGTTTAACATCGGTAAGTAAGGAGAGATTACCAGTCATGTGCCTGGATGCTCCACTATCAATAACCCAAAAGTTGTTGACAGCTGGCTTTCGAGCACCGTGCACATAGTAGCAAAATGTTAGTGAGAATCTGGACCCAAGCATTCAGCTTTGGGTCGACTTGTGTCTTCTGAAAAATCTTCAGTGGCTTTAGAAGTCATTTTAGGCAGCCACTTTTGCCTGATTACTGGAACAGATGAATCTGTGGTGACATTATCTGAAGATTAACTATCAACAGATTTCTTAGTTTTAGAAAATTTTTCTCTTTTGAAAAACTGTTTTGTAACCACATTTCCATCTGTGTGTTTTGACTCAGAAACATTATCAGATTTCTTTGATTCAGCAGCGGAAGCTCGTTTCTTGGCCAAAACAGGACAACGATTGCGTATGTGACCTTTCTCATAACAGTGATAACATCTCCTTCTATCAACAAACATAACAAGAAAATGAGATCCTGAATCAAGGGAACTGTTATCATCAGACATGTGATGTGCCTCTCTCCTTGGAGCCTTAGCATTAAATCCTTGCGATTTGTGCTTAGGAAGAGGTTTAAACAGTGGTTTAACATAACCAAATTGGTTATAAAAACCAAACTCATCAACACCACATTGATTAGCATACCCTTTGGGTTTGACACGGTCATGCTTGGTTTTATCAAACTTTCCAAACTGTTTTTCATAGCACCCAAAATCATCATAAAAATCATAATCTTCACAAAAACCATATGCTTCATAGTCAAAACGGTTTGTTTTAGCTGAAAATCTTCCATCAGAATTATAAAAATTCTTAGGTGAGTACAGTGCCGCTTTTGACTTTGGGAAAATTTTCTGATCATCAGGACTTGACTTAAGTTTCAATAAGAAACCAGTTTTCTCAGTTTGATGTTTAGACACAGATTCTTCGTTTTCATCAACATAAAACACTTTGGAAATTTTGGTTGGGTCAACATAGCATAGAGTAAATTCTTCATCTGAAAATATGGTATCACTACCTTTCAGAGAATACCTTTGCACCTTCTTAGAACACTCACCCACCTCAACCTTACCTTTCTGTTTGACATCGACATTCTCAAACTTACCATTCTTCTTTGCAGGCTGTTGAACTTTCTCAGGTTTCTTTTGATTGACCTTAGAAAGTTCATCAGGATGTCCAAAACCAATACCATTAAACTTTTCTGACTTTGACAACGGTACTAGTATTGAATGAACATCTTGTGTGATGGTGTTGCTCTTAGTCACAGATTCTTTTTCATAAAACAAATTACGACCTTTTGCAAATTTCGAGTTTTCAAATTCTTTCATTTTCTTTTCAGTTTCTTTGACCTTCTCAGCCGCTTCTAAAGGTGTAAGATTTACACTTTTAGATGAGTTTATCATAGAATCATGAGTCTCAGACTGTTTGTTAACAACATTGACAATTTTGGAGATATTTTTCAAAGGCTTCCTCTTATGAGTGCCTTTGGAGTTGTCAGATACTCCTTCAGTAAAACTGGAATAATCAAACACCACAGCTGGTTTAACATTCGATTCATTTGGACCTTTCCCATGCACAATTGGTGGTGGAACAGAAGTACACCCTGATTCTTTAAGCACCTCTTTTAAATTTTCATCTTTGCACAGAAAACTGGCAAAGGAAGATGAATTTTTGAAATTGTCCAATTGCCTCTGAAAAACCATATAAGGATCGTTTCCAGATCATAGAATGATAGAGACGGAGAAATCTAATCATTTATTGTGTCGAATGATTACACCGAAGGAGTTTACATCGTTGAAGCTCGGGAGAGGTTGGACAGACCTCTCCTCTCAACACAAATACAAATGACCAGAAATCTAAACATTCTAAACTAGACTTCACCTATTTATAGGCAACATGCCCAGCGGACCAACTAACCAACGTACCAGATGGTCCGGCGGACCATCTGGTCCGCCACTGGTCCGCTGGTGGCAGTCTAGCCTAGTTTACAATCTAGACAAATATTCGCACAGTAACGACCACACCAGGAACATGCTCTTACAGATTCCCCCTTGGACGTTACTGTCGAATGTAGGTCTTCATTTTCCAGCAATCGTCATCAGTCAGTTTGCTACATCTTGAAATCTTGAACTTCAGCAAACTCCCCTTGGACTGAACCTTCAGGTTTGCAGGAAACAGTTCGAATCTTGTACAATCTCCACAACCAATAAAGTTTCCCCTAGCTTCAAGCACAGCACATCCAATTGGAACCGGCATATATGATAATGGTTCACTTTATCAGTCGTTACCCGCGTTACCCGGAAACTTGTAAAGACACCCGAACATCACCGCATATTATAATAATCTTTAATCTTCAGAAATTTGTAACATGCTCTAATCTTTATGAAAACCAATATCTTCAAAATCTTCAATCACAGAAATTCCCCCTCAGCATTAAGTCTCTCCCAATATATTACTCCGGTAAACGCATATCTCGTTGCAGACTGGAACTTCACCAAGTCTTTTTCACAACTCAAGAAAGTATCGGGCATATGATAGAGAGTTCCAAACTATAACCGAAAAACTTTGAACACATTCGTTCGCACAAACATTAAAACACACTACCAGTTCATGAAGATCTCAAATCATGATCATCCCTGAACTGATTGCTTTGAATATTCACATTTTCCGTTTCCAGCAGATAAATCTCTTTGAAATTTTCAAGGGTCCCAATTTCCCCCCTAAACATGTGACATATTCAATTCCCGATTCCAACCCAGCAAGCAATGTGTGTTTTTCAAGTAGCTTGCAACGGAATCACACATTTTCTTTAGTTTTGTAAGTAATCATATCCATGTCTCTGAATCTCTGTCCATCATCAGAAACAAGTGTTCATGAATCTTTGTCCATCATCACGAACAATGAATACTCACAAACATCTTTTTCAGAATTTCGACGACTAATTCTTGATAAGCATCGAAATCTGGTAAATCTTCAATCATAATAACCCACAGCTATCGAATCAAGGGTAAACCCGATAACTGATTTGTTTCTTTGAAATTCCCATGACCTCACCCCCATACTTGAAAACAACCCCTAGATGTTGATTACTGATTAACGGGGGTTCGGGGGCAGCGCCCCCGAGAAGCGGGGTCCAAGGGGCGGCAGCCCCTGGCGGGGTCCAAGGGGCAGAGCCCCTGGCTGGGGCCGTGCTGACCAAATCAATATCAGCAAAACAAAATTGCTTCATCAAAAATGCATCCGAAAATCTGCGGGGGACCATAAGCTCCTGCGGACCAAATCAATATCAGCGAACCAAAATCCGGACCAACTTTACCAGCGGATCAGACTCGTACCGGCGGACCAGATATGGTACGGCGGACCAGAATTGGTACGGCGGACCAGATGTGGTACGGCGAAACTGCCGCGGACCAAGCTTTGAAGATTGTCTTCCGGACCACAATCGGCGGACCAGATCTTCGATGAATATTGCCTGGCGGACCAGCAGCGGACCACTGGCGTACCACCTCTAAAAATCACGAATTTCACCTCAGATTCAGAATTTGTCGAATTTCTTCAATCAAACACCACTGTTAGGTGCGAAAATGACTCAGGAAGGTTCGTTTGAACAAAAATCAAGCAAAACGACACTGAATCACACCTAATCAGCCATTTAACGTCTCAAAAACGAACAAAAACTAACATGAGATCTGGAAATTGAGCCAACGGCTCTGATACCAACTGAAAAACCATATAAGGATCGTTTCCAGATCATAGAATGATAGAGACGGAGAAATCTAATCATTTATTGTGTCGAATGATTACACCGAAGGAGTTTACATCGTTGAAGCTCGGGAGAGGTTGGACAGACCTCTCCTCTCAACACAAATACAAATGACCAGAAATCTAAACATTCCAAACTAGACTTCACCTATTTATAGGCAACCTACCCAGCGGACCAACTAACCAACGTACCAGATGGTCCAGCGGACCATCTGGTCCGCTGGTGGCAGTCTAGCCTAGTTTACAATCTAGAGAAATATTCGCACATGACGACCACACCAGGAACATGCTCTTACATAGGAGAGGATTCAGCCTCTCAGACCTTAGAGGGTATGCGAGATACCTTAAACGTAGGACAGGTGGCCAGCCTCTAACTGGAGATATACCCAGAATAATTAAGATTCACAAAACCTGCAAAACACTCAATGCTTGGTGAGGGGTGGTTGTTAGCACCACTCTGATGCCTAAGTCAGTATCAAGTGATGAAAATAATAAGAATATGTAACATCCCGAGTTGTTAAAATAATTGGGTGTTTAATTTTAATTATGATTCATGTGGATTTTAGAGAAATAAGCGGGTTTAGATGGTTAGTCGGGTTATTCAATGGGGGATTCCTAGTTAAAAGTTAACTTTGTTAATAGATGCTAAAACTAATAGAAAGTTAGAGGGTTAATTGGGTAAATAAGAGTTTTTGGCAAAATTGTATAAAAGACATTAAATTGAAGGACCATAGCTGTAAAATTTTAAAAGGGGAAAAACAAGTCTGGGATCTCCCCAGACTTAGAAATCGCGAACCAGGGGAGAGAAGGGGGGAGGAGCCCTAGTTCATCAATCTTCTTGAATCCAAGGAAATTTGTGAAGGGCTTTGCTAGGGGAAACCGAAATTAGGAAGAGGGAGGCTTCTAGATCATCATACTCTTCTTAATTTCTCTCGTGGGTGCAAGTAAGTAGTAAACTTGATGTGGGTGATTTTGTAGGTTTCTTCTAATGACCAAATTGAGGTCGAATTCTGTGTTGTTATGTGTTTACATGCTTAGATGAAGCTAAATTATCATTTGCATGATTGAATTTTGTATGTGTTTAGTAGATTGTATGATGGGTGTTCATACCCATCACCTAGAATCCGAAATTTTGAATGGGGAAATGGTTGGGTGGATTAATTTGATTAATTTGACCTTAAGGAAGTTAGTTAGTTTGATGGAAGTGTAAATGATGCATAGGAACTGAATTAGAAGTGTTTGATATCAAATGTAGGATCAATTGGTGATCCATGGAGTGCTTGATAGTAGGAAATACTTACTATGCACACTAGGTGCTTGATGAAATGCTTGAATGAGAATGAATTTGTGTGTGTGCTGATTTCATGAGTTGTTTAGGTGATTTGTATCATAATTGTGTGATCCATGAATATACAATGGTAATCTAAACAATGTAATGAATATAGGTGAAGCGAGTGGAGCTACAAGTCACCAACGTGAAGGCAAGAATAAAGCTTAAAGTTAACACGTAGCGGTTAGATATGTTTAAGTACTCACATGTCATGAATTTGTGGGGCGTTTACTAGATGGCAATGGCTATCGACCTAGTATCTAGTGAACACAATTTGTATTGATTCTTGTTGTTGCTGAAATAAGGGACTTGGTATGCAAATAACCAAGTTGGAAAGCAGTGATGTATGACCCGTTTAGGTTAAGCAGTGAGGTAGTGACGATGTGAGAAATTGTGAAGTTACAATTCTCCATTTGTCGCAACAAGAAAGATTAAGCGGCTTGGCACAACATATGTGTGTGTCAAGATATGAACATGATGAGAAATTGCAGGGGGAGATGTGCCTTAGGGGCTGGAATGGGATAGATGCCTTAACGGGTCGACGGGTCGGCCCGGGTGCTAATGGAAGTTTATTACATAGTAAATTTGTGATTTTTACGAAAATGTATTATAACCATAGATGATAGGTTATAACGAGTTTCTAGTGTTAAAAATGAAGTTATGATAGGTGAAATTGAGAAAGGATGGAATTGCTGAAAATTTGGCTAAGTATGGGAAAACTGGCCTGGAGCCCTGGAAATCAGGCTCCAGGCGTATCGCCTGGAACTTCAGGAGCTCCAAGCGATACGCTTGGAGCTGCTGTCCGGGAAATTTGTTTAGGTGATTTGTATGATAATGGTGTGATCCATGAATATACAATGGTAATCTAAACAATGTAATGAATATAGGTGAAGCGAGTGGAACTACAAGTCACCAACGTGAAGGCAAGAATAAAGCTTAAAGGTAACACGTAGCGGTTAGATATGTTTAAGTACTCACATGTCATGAATTTGTGGGGCGTTTACTAGATGGCAATGGCTATCGACCTAGTATCTAGTGAACACAATTTGTATTGATTCTTGTTGTTGCTGAAATAAGGGACTTGGTATGCAAATAACCAAGTTGGAAAGCAGTGATGTATGACCCGTTTGGGTTAAGCAGTGAGGTAGTGACCATGTGAGAAATTGTGAAGTTACAATTCTCCATTTGTCGCAACAAGAAAGATTAAGCGGCTTGGCACAACATATGTGTGTGTCAAGATATGAACATGATGAGAAATTGCAGGTGGAGATGTGCCTTAGGGGCTGGAATGGGATAGATGCCTTAACGGGTCGACGGGTCGGCCCGGGTGCTAATGGAAGTTTATTACATAGTAAACTTGTGATTTTTACGAAAATGTATTATAACCATAGATGATAGGTTATAACGAGTTTCTAGTGTTAAAAATGAAGTTATGATAGGTGAAATTGAGAAAGGGTGGAATTGCTGAAAATTTGGCTAAGTATGGGAAAACTGGCCTGGAGCCCTGGAAATCAGGCTCCAAGCGTATCGCCTGGAACTTCAGGAGCTCCAAGCGATACGCTTGGAGCTGCTGTCCAGGAAATTTGTTTTGTTTCTTGTGTTTAAGTGTTGTGCTGTGTTATTTGCTGTTGTATGCCATTAATACTAATGTGTTACTAGTGTTTTTGGCAGGTAATTGATAGTTGGCGGGTCGGGATCGAATCGAGGAATTTTGGAACCGAACATCACAAATGTAGGACCTATTAGTTTATGCTTAGCAGTAATGAATGTTTTGTAAGTAAACTATTATTAAGATGATGATGATGAACACTTGAATTTTGTAAATGTGGCCTGATGATGGATGAAAGTCTTAAGTAAATGATGAAATTTTCAAACTCTGATTTTATATGACGTGTAATTCAACTAGAGGGGTTTGGGGCCTTACAAGTTGGTATCAGAGCCACGGTTTGAGGGATTCAAGTGTCATGGGGGGGCACTTGAACTCAAACCAAGTGCTCGTAATGGGGAAAGATGTTCGGTTCAAGGTTCGATCTTCTGACCCGGTAAGTGATTTAAATTATATATTGTGACATTGAGTGATGAAATGTGCGGTATGGATCATTTTAAATGGTTAAGCTGAAAAATTTTAAGTGATTGAAAAGCGGAATTATGTGATTATGATGCTAACCTATTGTAAACTTTCAGTTCATTATGGCGGATGAAAACAACCCAGCTGGGGCTCTTACGGAGCCTATGATTGCAGAAATGAAGAAGCTAATCTCAGATGAAATTGAGACCTCGGTGGAATCGATGAGGAATGATTTTATGGCGGAAGGGAGCGGAAAGAAAGATAAGGGGAGGTGTACTTACAAAGATTTTATGGCGTGTAAACCTCCCCTATACACTAGTGAGGCAGATCCAATAGCATGTTACCGATGGCTAGCGGAAATTGAAGCGGTATTCGAACGGAGTCACTGTGAACCGGAGGACCAAGTGATGTTTGCAACCGGTCAACTCCGGTCGCATGCGAAGGATTGGTGGGATATGACCCGGGAGGAGAAAGGGAAGGAGGCCATTAAGGCCATGAATTGGGAGGAGTTCAAAGCGGTATTTTCACTATATCATAGCCCCGAGTCCGAACAAACAAACTGCAAGAAGAGTTAATGCAGTTTCGTCAAAAGAAGGGACAACCGATCGGGGAAGTAATCAGTTACTTCCTGGATCGAGTGAAATTCTGTAAAGAGTTATTGAGAACAGAGAGGCAGAGGATCTTCCAGTTTAACAACATGTTGAATGCCGATTTTAGGGAGTTCATTAATGCTTCCCGATGTGCAACTCTTGAGGAGCTAATCAATGCTTGTCGAGAGAGAGAGCTAGAACTGAAAAAGCAGGTGGAAAGAGGCGAGAAGCGAGGGGTAGAAAGCAGTTCTACCCCAAACAAGAAGCCAAGGGTGAATGAATCACCCAAGAAAGCTGATAACAAAAAGGGTGGGTTGTCTGATTGCCCACATTGTGGGAGAGCTCATAAGGGGGAATGTTTCTTTTTAACCAAGCAGTGTTATGGTTGCGGAAAGACGGGGCATAGTATAGCACAATGTCCTAGTCCGGCTCGGGTATGTTTCGGATGCGGCAAGACGGGTCATAAAAAGAGCGAATGCCCAAACCCGAGTGCGGGGGCGGGCCAAAGCGGAGTGAAGCCGGATATTCCTCGAGCGAGAGGAAGATCTTATCAGCTGACTGTGGAGGAAGGAAAGGTGGATCCGGGGGTAGTGACAGGTATCTTTCTTGTCAATTCTATCCCTGCATATGTATTGTTTGATACGGGGGTGAGTAGATCATTTGTTTCCTATGATTTTACCCGTCACCCTTCTTTTGTTATTAACAAGCCGCCTGTGCCCTTAGAAGTAGAAATAGCAGACAAGAAGAGTGTCTTAGTCTTTGATGTGTATCGTGATTGTAAGATCTCTATAGAGGATGAAGATTATCCTATCGATTTAATACCCATGATGATGGGGGAATTCAAGGTGATAGTGGGAATGGATTGGTTATCTAAATACCAAGCCAATGTGGTGTGTAACCGCAAGGTGATTAAATTAATATCGCCGAGCGGGAAGCAGGTTGTTGTTCAAGGAGAAAGAAAGAGTGAGATCACGTTGTGTTCCGTAATGGAGGCAAGGAAATACATCCAACACGGGTGTAAATCCTTTTTGGCATACGTGGTGGATACCGAGCGCGAGAATAATAAAGCTGAAGCGGTACCCGTCATGCAAGAATTCCTAGATGTTTTTCCTGAAGACCTTCCGGGTATACCACCGGATAGGGAGGTGGAATTCCGGATCGATTTGGTGCCCGGGGCAAAGCCGGTGGCACGGGCTCCATATCGGCTAGCCCCTACTGAGATGCAAGAATTGATGAAGCAGCTGCAGGAATTGCTTGATAAAGGGTTTATTCGGCCCAGTGTATCCCCTTGGGGTGCACCGGTGTTATTTGTGAAGAAGAAGGACGGTAGTCTAAGGATGTGTATAGACTACCGTGAGCTGAATAAGCTGACCGTGAGGAACAAATATCCCTTGCCCCGAATTGATGATCTGTTTGACCAGTTACAAGGGGCGAGTTGGTTCTCCAAGATCGATTTAAGATCGGGGTACCATCAGCTGAAGGTAAGAGAGGAGGATGTCCCAAAGACGGCTTTTCGAACGCGGTATGGGAATTACGAGTTCTTAGTAATGTCCTTCGGATTTACTAATGCACCGGCGGCTTTCATGGACCTCATGAACCGCGTGTGTAAGCCAATGTTGGATCGATCCGTTATTGTGTTTATTGATGATATCTTGGTATATTCGCGGAGTGAGGAAGAGCATGCCCAACACTTGCGTGAGGTGTTGGAAACTTAGAGGCGGGAGAAATTATATGCGAAGTTCTCAAAGTGTGCCTTCTGGTTACGGGAGGTACAATTTTTGGGGCATGTGGTAAATGCTCAGGGGGTATTGGTAGACCCTGCTAAGGTTGAAGCAGTAGCGGGATGGAAGACACCTAAGAACCCGACTGAAATCCAGAGTTTCTTAGGATTGGCAGGCTACTATAGGAGATTTATTCAAGACTTCTCCAAAATAGCCTTGCCATTGACCCGACTCACAAGGAAACATGTGAAATTTGAATGGGGTGAAAAACAGGAGGAGTCCTTCCGAACCCTAAAGGAAAAGCTAACTCATGCTCCCGTGTTGGCTTTACTCGATGGGACGGAGGATTTAGTGATATACTCAGATGCGTCATGCCTCGGCTTGGGGTGTGTACTTATGCAGCGGGATAGAGTGATAGCCTATGCATCGAGGCAGTTGAAGAGTAGTGAGGTTAACTATCCAACTCATGATCTTGAGTTGGCAGCGGTGGTGTTCGCCTTAAAAATTTGGCGGCATTATTTATATGGCATTCCGTGCACCATCTATACTGATCACAAAAGCTTGAAATATTTGTTTGATCAGAAAGAGTTAAACATGAGGCAACGAAGGTGGTTGGAACTGATCAAAGACTATGATTGTGAGATTCATTACCATCCGGGCAAGGCCAATGTGGTGGCGGATGCCTTAAGCAGAAAAGGGGATTACGCTCCTATTAAGGTGAAATCGATGAAGCTGGTTATAACCTCAAGCATTCTCGATGCAATCAAGGAAGCACAAGAGGAAGCGGTGAAAGAAGAAAATTGGAAGAAAGAGCGGATAAAAGGGGTGGTGAAAGACTTAGTCCACGAGGACAATGGTCTTAAATATCGTTTTGGGCGGATATGGATTCCTAACACGTGCGGGGTAAAAGAGTTGCTCCTAGACGAGGCTCATAAATCTCGGTATTCAATCCATCCGGGAGCCACAAAAATGTATCATGATCTAAAACGTGAGTATTGGTGGCCGGGCATGAAACGGGATATCGTAAAATATGTGAAGAAATGTTTGACTTGTCTTCAAGTCAAAGCTGAACATCAAAAGCCGTATGGTAAGCTGAAACCCCTCGAGATACCGGAGTGGAAATGGGAGCACATCATGATGGATTTGCTCACAAAGTTGCCAAAAACGAGGAGGAATTTTGATGCTATTTGGGTGATAGTGGACCGACTTACTAAAAGTACACACTTCTTGCCTATTAGTGAGTCGTATTCATCTGAGGGAATGGCGAATGTCTATGTGGAAGAGATTGTATCGCGACACGGAGTCCCGGTGTCAATCGTGTCGGATAGAGACACCCGCTTCACTTCTAAATTTTGGCGGGAATTTCAGGAGTGTATGGGTACTCGGTTACTGTTTAGCACCGCATACCATCCTCAAACCGATGGGCAAAGCGAGAAGAACAATCCAAACACTCGAGGATATGCTGCGAGCGTGTGTGTTGGATTTCGAAGGAAGTTGGGACACTCATTTACCTTTGGTGGAATTCTCATACAATAACAGCTATCATGCTAGTATTGGAATGTCCCCATATGAGGCACTTTATGGGCGGAAGTGTAGAACACCCTTGTGTTGGGGTGAAGTGGGTTAAAGGGAGTTGGCCCATAAAGAGGTGGTCAAGGCTACCAACGAGAAGATTCATATCATAAGAGCGCGTTTAAAGGCCGCTCAGGATCGACAGAAATCGTATGCAGATAAGAGGCGTAGAGATATTGAATTCAATAAGGGGGATCATGTGTTGTTAAAAGTGACCCCGTGGAAGGGAGTAATTAGATTCCGTAAGAGGGGAAAATTAAGCCCACGATTCATCGGGCCTTTTAATGTCCTTGCTAAAGTGGGTCAAAATGCTTACCAATTAGAGTTACTGGAAGAACTGAGTGGAATCCATGATACTTTCCACGTGGCTAATCTGAGAAAGTGTCTAGCTGACGAGGCTGCCTATGTGCCCTTGGATGACATCGTGATTGATGACAGCTGAATTATGTGGAGAGGCCGATTGAGATACTTGACCGAAAAACTAAGCGGTTGAGAAATAAAGAAATTGAGCAAGTAAAAGTGAAATGGGAGCATAGAAAGGGGTCGGACACCACGTGGGAGTCCGAAGAAGAGATGCGGAGATACTACCCCTATCTATTCTGGTATGTACTTCTTGTTTCGGGGACGAAACTCCCTTTAAGGGGAGTGGAGTTGTAACATCCCGAGTTGTTAAAATAATTGGGTGTTTTTAATTTTAATTATGATTCATGTGGATTTTAGAGAAATAAGCGGGTTTAGATGGTTAGTCGGGTTATTCAATGGGGGATTCCTAGTTAAAAGTTAACTTTGTTAATAGATACTAAAACTAATAGAAAGTTAGAGGGTTAATTGGGTAAATAAGAGTTTTTGGCAAAATTGTATAAAATACATTAAATTGAAGGACCATAGCTGTAAAATTTTAAAAGGGGAAAAACAAGTCTGGGATCTCCCCAGACTTAGAAATCGCGAACCAGGGGAGAGAAGGGGAGAGGAGCCCTAGTTCATCAATCTTCTTGAATCCAAGGAAATTTGTGAAGGGCTTTGCTAGGGGAAACCGAAATTAGGAAGAGGGAGGCTTCTAGATCATCATACTCTTCTTAATTTCTCTCGTGGGTTCAAGTAAGTAGTAAACTTGATGTGGGTGATTTTGTAGGTTTCTTCTAATGACCAAATTGAGGTCGAATTTTGTGTTGTTATGTGTTTACATGCTTAGATGAAGCTAAATTATCCTTTGCATGATTGAATTTTGTATGTGTTTAGTAGATTGTATGATGGGTGTTCATACCCATCACCTAGAATCCGAAATTTTGAATGGGGAAAAGGTTGGGTGGATTAATTTGATTAATTTGACCTTAAGGAAGTTAGTTAGTTTGATGGAAGTGTAAATGATGCATAGGAACTGAATTAGAAGTGTTTGATATCAAATGTAGGATCAATTGGTGATCCATGGAGTGCTTGATAGTAGGAAATACTTACTATGCACACTAGGTGCTTGATGAAATGCTTGAATGAGAATGAATTTGTGTGTGTGCTGATTTCATGAGTTGTTTAGGTGATTTGTATGATAATTGTGTGATCCATGAATATACAATGGTAATCTAAACAATGTAATGAATATAGGTGAAGCGAGTGGAACTACAAGTCACCAACGTGAAGGCAAGAATAAAGCTTAAAGGTAACACGTAGCGGTTAGATATGTTTAAGTACTCACATGTCATGAATTTGTGGGGCGTTTACTAGATGGCAATGGCTATCGACCTAGTATCTAGTGAACACAATTTGTATTGATTCTTGTTGTTGCTGAAATAAGGGACTTGGTATGCAAATAACCAAGTTGGAAAGCAGTGATGTATGACCCGTTTGGGTTAAGCAGTGAGGTAGTGACGATGTGAGAAATTGTGAAGTTACAATTCTCCATTTGTCGCAACAAGAAAGATTAAGCGGCTTGGCACAACATATGTGTGTGTCAAGATATGAACATGATGAGAAATTGCAGGTGGAGATGTGCCTTAGGGGCTGGAATGGGATAGATGCCTTAACGGGTCGACGGGTCGGCCCGGGTGCTAATGGAAGTTTATTACATAGTAAACTTGTGATTTTTACGAAAATGTATTATAACCATAGATGATAGGTTATAACGAGTTTCTAGTGTTAAAAATGAAGTTATGATAGGTGAAATTGAGAAAGGGTGGAATTGCTGAAAATTTGGCTAAGTATGGGAAAACTGGCCTGGAGCCCTGGAAATCAGGCTCCAAGCGTATCGCCTGGAACTTCAGGAGCTCCAAGCGATACGCTTGGAGCTGCTGTCCGGGAAATTTGTTTTGTTTCTTGTGTTTAAGTGTTGTGCTGTGTTATTTCCTGTTGTATGCCATTAATACTAATGTGTTACTAGTGTTTTTGGCAGGTAATTGATAGTTGGCGGGTCGGGATCGAATCGAGGAATTTTGGAACCGAACATCACAAATGTAGGACCTATTAGTTTATGCTTAGCAGTAATGAATGTTTTGTAAGTAAACTATTATTAAGATGATGATGATGAACGCTTGAATTTTGTAAATGTGGCCTGATGATGGATGAAAGTCTTAAGTAAATGATGAAATTTTCAAACTCTGATTTTATATGACGTGTAATTCAACTAGAGGGGTTTGGGGCCTTACAGAATAATATTGAAATTAGATTAGTATACATACCTTGTGGTATTTAGGCAGTGAGGATCCTTGGGATTCCGATGGGATTCTCACATAAAGTAAGCTTTGAGATGGATGGCGTTCCAGGCTCTTGGCAGGGGTTCTCCTTTCATGTTCACCAATCGATATGCCCCTTTTCCTTCTTCAGAATCTATCAAGTATGGGCCTTCCCACTTAGGTGCCAATTTCCCATTGGCTGGATTGGTAGTGTTTTGAAATGCCTTTCTCAACACAAAGTCTCCCACTTGAAATCTTCTTAACCTGGTACTTCTATTGTAAAACTTTGCCATCCTTTGTTGATAAGATGTCATCCCGATTCTGGCCATATCTCTGAGCTCCTCAATTGTTTCGAGATCCTGAAGCAGAGTCTGGCTATTGGTTTCAGGATCCTGGCAGCTGACCCTGGCTGTGAGTAACACCATTTCTGTGGGAACCACGGCCTCAGCTCCAAATACCAACGAAAATGGAGTTTGGCCTGTTGCATTCTTGGTTGTTGTCCTATCTGCCCAAAGAACGAATGGTAACTCTTCAGTCCACTTACCTTTCTTGGAGCCCAACTTCTTTTTGAGATTCTTGATGATAATCTTATTGCTGGATTCCGCCTGCCCATTAACTTGAGGGTGTACAGGTGTTGAAGTAATCATCTTTATGCCCCAGTTTGCACAGAAATTTGTTGTTCTCTTGCCAATAAACTAAGAGTCGTTATCACATATGATCTCTGCCGGAATCTCAAATCTGGTGAGGATATTTCTCTTGATGAAGGATATCACCTCTTTCTCTCTTACTTGCACATAGGCTTCTGCTTCAATCCACTTGGAGAAGTAGTATGTCATTGCAAGCATAAATACTTTTCCTCCAGGAGCCTTGGGCAGCTTACCCACAATATCCATGCCCCACTTCATGAATGGCCATGGGGATACTATATGATGCAGATGCTCAGCAGGTTGATGCAGAATATTGTCGTGCCTTTGGCAAGCATCGCACTTTTATGAGAAGCTCATGGCATCCTTCTTCATAGTAGGCCAACAATAGCCAAATCTGAGAATTTTGGTGAAGAGTGCTCTACCCCCAGTGTGGTTTCCGCAGTCTCCACCGTGAATATCTTCAAGCACCTCAAGAGCTTCTGATTTTTCTAGGCACCTCAAGTAGATACCTACAAGAGATTTTCTGTATAATATATTATCTAAGATAAAATAAGGTATTACCTTGGCGCGAAAAGCCCTAGGATTTTCACCCTTAGGAATATCCCCGTCTTTAAGATATATAATAATTGGATAGGTCCAGGATTCCTGAATATACTTAGGATTCCCAACATCTGCTTCTTCATCGTCATAAACTGCGAGAGCTTCCCGTTGAGCTATTGCCGGTGTCAGCATGTGCGTTATAGGAATCCTAATATCCTCGGGAATCCTGAGCGATGAAGCCAAATTTGCTAAAGCATCGGCTTCTGAGTTGTCTTCTCTTGGAACCTGCGTAATATTAAAACTTTCGAAGAGCAAAGATAAATTTTTAACAATGTCAAGATATTTGATTAGATCCTCCCCTCTCACTGCATAAGAGCCATTAAATTGGTTAGTCAATAGAAGGGAATCAATAAATACTTGAATACACCGGATGCCCATCTCTAGCCAATTGCAACCCAGCAATTAAAGCTTCATACTTAGCTTCGTTATTAGTAGCCTGGAATTTGCAAGATATGGATGGTATTATATCCCCTTGTGGTGATTTTAGCAGGATGCCCAGCCCTGTTCCTCTAACATTTGAGGATCCGTTAATGTAAAGGATCCAGTTTTATTCGAGCTTCTCATGCTGCTGGACTTCCTTGTCAACTTCTGGTTCCATGTTGCTGCTGAAATCTGCCATAAAGTCAGCCAAGGCTTAGGATTTGATTGTTGTTCTTGGCTCGTACTTGATGATATCGTAGGCACTCAGCTTGATTGCCCACTTAGCCATCCTACCTGACATTTCCGGCTTCCTAAGAACTGCCTTAAAAGGATAGTTAGATTTTACAATTATAATATGAGTTTCAAAATAATGTCTAAGTTTAGTGGAAGCCGTTATAAGGGTTAGAATTAATTTTTCAAGGTGAGAATACCTGGATTCTGCGTCTAGCAGAGTTTTACTTACGTAATATACCGGATGCTGCTGACCTTGGTGGTCTTTTACCAAGACTACACTAACTGAGCTTCCAGAAACAAGTAGATATAAATATAGCGGCTCCCCATATTCAGGTTTCATTAATAGTGGAGCTTCTAACAGATATTCTTTTAAGCATCTCAGAGCTTCTTCGTGCCTTTCAGTCCACTCAAACCTTTTGTTTTTCCTCAGGGTATCATAGAAATCCTTGCTTTTTCTGAGGATCTTGAGATGAACCTGTTGAGTGTTGCGATCCTTCCTGTCAATCTTTGTACCTCTTTTACATTTGATGGCGATTTCAAATTTAAGATTGCTTTGATCTGCTCAGGACTTGCTTCGATTCCTCTTTCAGTAACCATGTAGCCTAAAAACTTTCCAGCTCGCACCCCAAAGTGGCACTTGGAGGGATTGAGCTTCATTTTATATTGATCAAGGATGTCAAAGGCAGTTTGGAGATCCCTAACATGATCTTTAACCTTCTTGGATTTCACCACCATGTCGTCTAGGTAGACCTCCACTGTGTCCCCCAGTTGCTCTTTAAACATCATATTGACGAGCCTCTGATAGGTGGCACCTGCATTTCTTAAACCAAAAGGCATAGCGGTATAACAATAGATACATGTCGGAGTCATAAATGTTGTATGCCCCTGATCACACGATTCCATTTGAATTTGTTGGAATCCTGCTGAGGCATCCATGAACGTGAGCATCTCGTGCCCTGATGTGGCATCCACCATTGCATCGATATGGGAAGTGGAAAAGGATCCCTAGGACAGGCTTTAGTTTTGAGAAGCTTATCGACTTCATCCTGGATGATAGTATACTTCTTGGGAGTGAACTTTCTCCTCTTCTGTTGTACGGGCCTGAAAGAATGATCCAAACCAAGTTTATGAGTAATAACATGTTTAGGTATACCTGTCATATCCTCATGCTTCCAGGAAAAAGTCGATGTTCTGGCTTTCAGAAGCTGAATCAGTTCTTTTTCAGTATCCGCTGGGATGCTGGTCCCGATGAGCACCTTGATTTCAGGATTCTCAGGATCTAGAAGGACTTCTTTGACATCAAGCTCCATGTCCTTCTGTATTTCAAGTGCTCTTTTCTGTAATTGTTATCCCTTTGACATCTTGGTGGTGTTCTTCATTGAAGTTGAATAGCAGTTCTTGGCTTCCTGCTGAGCGCTTTCAATCCTTACCACTCCCCAAGGGGTGGGAATATTGATGCATTGATGATAAGTGGAAGGGACCGCTTTCATCTTGTGTATCCAAGGCCTACCAAGAATTGTATTGCAACAAGAGAGAGAATCTATAACACAAAATTTTTGCATAGATTTTACCCCCTCTATGTACACTGGTAGCCTGATATCCCCAACGGTGCTTTTAGTTTCACCACTGAAGCCGACCAGGACTGAGGATCTTGCAACTATTTCAGTTTCTGGGATCCCCATCTTTTTTAGCACATCAAGACGGATTATGTTTACTGAGCTTCCATTATTAATTAGGATCATGCGAACAAAATGGTTACTAATATATAAAGTAACCACAAGACTATCATGATGGGGATCCTGAACATGAGAACGGTCGCTCTCATCAAAAGATATGAGTTTGTCTTGAGTTAGGGTGGATGTCCGGACAAGGTCTGTCACCCTGTTCGGATTTGGATTCCTTAGCATGTTTCTTAGCTGAGGAATAGGAAGTGCCACAGATGTCTGAGCCTCCTAATATGAAGTTGATTATTTGATCATCCTGAGGTGGAGAAGCAGCTTTCAGAAGAACCTTTTCGGCTTCCTGAGTCTTCATCTTCTTTCTGCCTATCAACTCTTTAAGATGCCCTTTACTGAGTAGGTAGCTGATTTCCTTCCGGAGCGCTATGGCATTCGTCTGTTAGGTGGCCGAAATCCTCATGGTAGGCACACCATTTTTTTTTGTCCTTCTAGGATCCCTGCTTATCATTCTTTCTAGGCCATCTTGCCTTTTCACCAAGATCCTGCATTGCACACATTAAGCCACCAATATCAACAGAAAAACAATACTTGGATACCTTAGGATACTCCTCCTCGTCATCGTCTTGGTCCACAGCATTGACATGTTGATTATCTAGTTTGGAATATGGACGGGATCTATACGGCTTCCCCGGGGATTCCGACTTCTTACTGTTAGGATCATATTTAGGAATATCCAACCTTTGGTGGATCTTTTGGTCATCTTCCAAACAGATAAATCTCAAGGCCCTGATGCGTACTTCGTAAAGGTTCCTGGAAGGAGACATGACAAGGTCATCATAAAAACGTGAATCCTTAGAGAGCCCCAATTTAAAGGCTTCAACAGTTGCCGCCATATCCAGGTGAGGAATCTCAAGGGATTCTCGTCCAAATCTGGCGATGTATTTTCTGAGCAGCTCATCGGGCTTTTGGACTACTCGATACAGCTTGCGTGTGAGCTTCTCAAAGGTTCTGCTGCAAGAAAATTGATTTTTAAACAGGTTGACCATATGAGAAAATGATGTAATAGTATTAGGAGGAATGCTCAGTAGCCATTTCATGGTTGGTCTTGTTAAGGTTGAACCAAAGCCTTTGCACAGACAGGCTTCCTTAATTTCTATTGGAATGGGATTGATTTCCATGGGCTCCCTGTAATGTGCCACATGTTCTTCAGGATCCGTGGTTCCATCATAAAGTTTCATGCTGTGGGTCTGGAAACGCTTCGGAATCTCAACTTAAGAGATTGGCCAAGTAAACCTAGAGATCTTGTGGCTTTCCAGAGGGACTTCAGGAATAGGTTTCAGGATCCCTGGAACACTTGATATCATGTCTTTCAACTTCTGGAGCACTCTAGCAATACCTTGGGTGAATATTGCATCATAAGAGGCACCCTGGTTAGAAGCTAAAAAAACTGAGTTGGACACATTACCTGGGCCAGGATTCTAGACTAGGATCCTGGGGTTATATCCATAATTTATTGGGATGCTCGGCTCCGTAGTGGTTGCTGTCTGCATGGGAATGAAGTCACCATCATGTACTTTAGAGGAGCTGGTCCGGAAGGCTCCTGCAGAAACAGAAAGGTTAGAATGTTGTTATCCCTGGGAGTTCTAGCCTGGGTTCCCAGCAGAAAACGGATATCCTTGAGATGGTGCAGCCAAGGATCCCAATGATAGCAGAGTCCAAGGATCATTGGGGCGTGCTTGTGAAGATTCTGGTGGAACAGCTCCCAAGAACCTGGCAGTACTCCTCGCATATCCGGCAGCCTGAGAAGTCATTGTAGGGGCTGTAGCAAAACTTGCTACTAAGTTATAACCGTAACCGAGCAGATTTGAGGATCCTGAGGCACTAAGTCAAGATGCCTGGGGAATAGGGGACTTTGTTCCTCCATAGGTTTCTTAGACTTCTTAAGCTCCGCGATTTCCTTCATCGCCGTTTGATTAGTCTTTTCTTGTTGATCCATCTGATTATTCACCTGCTTAATCAAAGTAAACAAATCATTGTTAGTAATAACAAGATCAACATACTGAACCTGGGATCCCGTGAACACAGGATACTCGGTTTTTCTTGGCTGCTCATCCACTTTCTTCAGACGATCATTAGTCTTCTTCTGGCTTCCTGGAGCAGAAGGAAGAGGAGGAATGGAGGATGATACAGAGGCCGAGACAAATCTTTGTTGGTTCGACATATTTGGATTGGAACTCAAATGGAGTGAATCAAAAATGGAATTTTCGTAGGATGAAGCACCACTTGCCCACGGTGGGCGCCAAACTGTTTTGGTCAAAAATCAACAAAGTGATTTTGTATTCGAAACTTAGAATGTGAGGTAGTGTGCTTTATGTTTAGAATGGCAATATGCTCGAAACGTAAAGATGAATGCAAGGATGTAACGAGGGAAAAAATCCAGGATCCTTCGAGTTGCCTCTAGGAATCATAGCAAAAAAAACCTCAGGAGCTGACCTGAAGAGCCTGTTTCCTCACAATTTTATTGATAAGAAATTAAAAGGTACAATGCTTTTGGAGGTTTGATCGATCGGGACTAGGTGTTACAATGATTGAGTACTATCAGAGCTAAAGCGTGAAGGTGTTGTTATGTGTTCCTAAATCGATCGAGTCCTCGATTATATATCAAGTAGATGAATAACAAACATTCCGAGATTCTCGGGATCCTATTCTCCAACTAACTTGACCGTTAGAGTTGCACTCGTCACTTGGTCCACGTTCTTTACTGGTTGGAGCTTGTATTTCGGAGGTAGTTGATGACTCAACGGTACCTGGGTCAAATTAACACGTGGCAATTGCAAGGGTTAGTCGAATAAAATAAATCAGGACACCTGGACAAGTGGGATTCCCAGACTGTAGTAAGATTCCTGAACTATCTAAGCTTCCTGAGCATCCTAAAAATACACCCTCAACATTACCGTTTGCGATTTTTATAGTAAATTGGTTTTAGATATACTATCGTTCTGTTATATAATGTTTGAGTAGTTCCGAAATAATCACAGACCTAGGTTTTGGGCTCTCACAAGTTGGTACGAGAGAGGTGATTTAATGGGTTTCGGTTACCTTGTAGCCTACACTTAAGCATAGGTTCGGAGAACCGTTAGTAGGATAGAAAGCTTAAAAATGTCATAATAGTCGGATGCCAGTAAGGAAACTTAAATATTTAATTTTGCTATAAAGTTAACTTTAATTAGGATTAGACACGTAGCCAATAGATTGTAAGGATTGAATGTGAGCGTAGAGTATATCATCTATATAAATAGATGCAATTATGATCCTAATTGCCTTCTTGTAAACACACAACCCATCTTTATTTTTTTGATAAAACTAAACTCTTTAGTTTTCTCATCAAACTAATGATTCTTGCTTCGAGGTGTATGCTTCTATCAATAAAAGTATTTCTTAAGCTTGGAAACCTTATTAGGATTTTTTTTTCGATCGACAAAACCTTCTAACTTAGCCATATAGACACAATCCGTAAGATGTTCATTCAGAAAACTCAATTTAACATCCATCTGATTTATACCATAGTAACCTGGCTACGGAAAAAATTCTTATTGATTTAAGCATTGCTCCTGGTGATAAAGTTTCCTCATAACTGATTCTTTGAGTAAAAGCTCGTTACACATCCTTCTGAGTCGCTTTTGGTGTTTTCTTGAATATATTTTCATTTATCATTATCCTTCTAGGTAAATGATTTCACAAAACAAACACTATCTAGGTATATCCTAAGGAAGTTGCAGTTAGTGTTGTGATATTCTTGCTTGGCACATTCATTCTACTCAACCTCTTGGCATCGTTTCCCAATGATACCGAATGGACAAGAATAACTGTCATCTACCTATTGAATATAGCCTTACAGTCAGAAAATTGGAGCGACCAATTTTATAGGCAGGGGCGTCAACCCAAATAGATCTACTCATTAGTCATTGTCTCGTACTCAACTAATCGAATTAAATTATAGTGAGATCACTACCGGAAGAACGACTTTTAGGGACTAAATTTTCAGTCTTTGATATGCACTATCTGAGACTAATAAATCAGTCACTGATATCAGAAACTGATACGTTTATGACTCGTGATAGGGACTGGTAATTAGTTCCTAATAAAATGACAGATTATTTTAGACTATTTTCCAGTCAGTAATATTTATGCAAAATTAAATATTTTGGAGGGAAAAAGTTTGGTTACTGAATTTTACGCTCAAATAAGGGTCATATATTTGGGAAAATTGGCCTATATTAATCATAATTATCACTTATTGGCCGATAATAATCTTAGTTATGGTTTTTCCCACAATGATCTGCCATTAAATTGTGAATAACGGTGTTAAATTTTTGCTTACTGGACGTCCTAGTATGATTCTATGTGGGTTTTTATTTAAAAAAACTTTTAATAAAATAAAAAAATAAAAAGGCCAAAGCCCCAATAAATAAAAGATCACTAAATCAGCCCCACTTGCGACCCATTCTTTTAAGCCGATGATAGCTGAGAGTTTTATACTCTACTAGAATACTATTTATTATTTTGTACAAATTAAGATTATTTTTAGTTTGTTGTTTGAGACTTACGTAAAAGAATATAATATCAATCCAAGTAATTAGTAAAGTGATAATCGTTGGCTTCTTACAATCGTGATTTTTTCTAACAGTGGACTAAGAATGGGTTCGCAAGTGGGGCTGACTTTGTGATCTTTTATTTACGGAGCGTCTATTTGAACATCCATATACGCAGCGTATTAAGTAATACGCTGCGTATATGACTTTTAACCGACAACCTTACATTCTCTGGACCGATTGACATGGAATGTTCATATACGCTGCATATTATTATATACGCAGCGTATAGGACTATTGAATTAATTCAGTTTTATGTTTTTGTTTTGTGTTTGTTTGATTATGTTTATTTATTTTTTTTAAATTAAAAACAAATAGTAATTTTTAGGAGCTCACCGTACTAGAAGCTCACCGTGTAATTTTCATAGTTAACCTATACGCTGTGTATTGTTAAAAAGTTGGTTGAAGAGCGTATTGTAATTTTCATAGTTAACACTTTTCAGTAATTATTTCTTTACCAAAGGCCAAGTCCAACAGTTGGCACTTTTTACCTCCAATCCATTGCCCAAACCTTCAATACATTTTTGGAGCTTTTGGAGACTGCTCTACCTCGTGGGTTTGACTGTTTGGGTGATAAGTTTGTGATTAGGGATAGCAAGATCTTAAAGTTGGATTATAGTAGGGATGCATTGCAGTCCATCTTTAGTGAAATGATTAGCATACTCTTTTATAGCGAAGGCCCGAGAGAAGATCTGAAGCTTTTTAACTCCCTGCAGCCAATGTTTTTTTTAGTTTTTATGCAGTGAAGGTTTTAGTCTAAGTTTGGAGGATTTTGTGATTTCAAAGGATGCTATAAGAAGCATAGAAGACCAACTACTAGAAGTTGAACCTTTGTTATATCACTTGAGGTCTAATTACAATGAGGTAATTAACATGCAACTCGAGAAAAATCTTCGGGCATGTAAGAATCCCATCTCTGAATTTATTCTAAGATTTTCATCCATGGGTAATTTGATAGACCCCAAGAGTGAGTCTGCCCTAACACGAATAGCTCAACAAATTGGATTCTTAGGCTTACAAATCTATGAAAGGGGACGTCTATATTCAAGAACATTGGCTGAAGACTTGTCTTCACATTTTGTTGGAAATTACCCCTTTCCAAAAAATTACCCGTATGAAGAGTTCGGGCTAATCAGGAGCTGTTTATTCTATGGGCTAGATCCGTATCAAGAAATGGTTCATTCAATTGCGAGTAGAGAAATGATGATCAGGTCTTCAAGAGGGTTGACCGAGCCAGGAATCCGTTCCAAAAACTCAATGGCGATTTTAAGAGATGTGGTTATCTGCTATGATGGAACTGTGAGAAATGTTTGTAGCAACTCAGTAATCCAATTTGAGTATGGGGCAATGACAAATAATCTGTTCGTTGCTGGTGAACCAGTTGGAGTATTGGCTGCAACTGCCATGTCAAACCCTGCATATAAGGCGGTTCTTGATTCTTCTCCAGGTAGCAACAACTCATGGAATATGATGAAGGTAATTTATTTACCCCCAGTTCTTCTTAATTGCATGCTTAAAAGCTGAAACTAATAAATCCTTCTCTATTTTCCACTATGTAGGAAACTCTGCAATGTGAAGTGAATTTTAAGAATGTTCATAATGATCGACGGGTTGTGCTTTATTTGAAAGATTGTGATTATATAAACGTTGTTTAGAAATGCAAACGTAATAATACAAATCATTCGATATCACAATCAATCGACATCATCACAATCATAACGAACATAACAAAATAGTACGCCATCACAAGCAAACATAAAAACAAATTAAGTAGTATTCATGAGTACATCACCATAAAAAAATGAGACATTGCTAATGGTCATAAAAAAAATGAGACATCGCTAATGGTCATAAAAAAACTAAAATAAAATGAGGCATCGCTAATGGTCCTCCTCATCCTCATCCCCAGCCATGTCATCATCATCATCCTCTACCTCGTCCTGAACGTCGTCCTGAACGTCTCCCTGAACGTCGCCCTGAACGTCGCCCTGAACGTCGCCCTGAACGTCGCCCTGAACAGCCGGTGCCTGTGGAAATGGAGGGTGGTCATGGTAGTTCAAACGAGCTGCAATCCCAACCAACATCTGGCACTGCCATGCCTGAATCTGAACCATTCGATCCTGAATCTGAACCACTCGGTCTAAAGTCTCCCTCACAACCCGAGGCATCCTGACTGCCCTATACATATGACGCACGGCCTGCACCTCGTGCGCAACGTCCCCGGGGTTCACTCCCTACACTCCCTGCACTCCCTGCACTCCATGCCCTCCATCCTGCCGTGGCTGCGGCTGTGCCGGATCCCCACCAGCATCCTCTGAGACCCAAACAACACCATCCCGCACCATCCGGTAAAAATAATTCCCGCGAGTACCAAACCTCTTGATTATCTTCATGCTGCTCATGGTCGGCCTACCAAGTGTCCTCGCCGGCAGTGGTGCGGGCATCTCGTGATGGTGATCAAGGAGGACACCTATCGACGATGCAATCTGTGTGATATATGGCCCGCAAAAAATATCACTCTCGTGCTTCCTACTATCGTGCGTCCCCAGAAATATAGCTAGGTCGTGGGCTAGGGTGGCACTCCTCCGATGCATCAAACAGTAAAAGTAAAATAAATATGTCCCCGTGACGTGCTCTTTGCTAAAGCCACGTGATGTAATGGAGGTACTGATGAGTTTATGCAGGTATCTAAAAAGGGGGTCCCTAATCTTTGTAGCCCGGCGCTCAGTCGACCCTACTGGTATATCGGCGATCGACCCCCACCACTGCTCTAGATCATTCTCAGGAACGGCCTTTACGGCCTCATAGTATATCTCGGATAGTGTCTCATCCTCGGTGTATAACCCTGACAAGGCCGCAAAGGCACGTAGTGTGTATCTATACTCCACCCCGAAAAGTGAGAAAGTAACCGCAATGGGTTCAGCTACCATGACGTCGTGGGCGGCCTGTGGAAAATCTCCGTCAACGGGTCTGTAAGAAAAAGTGCATAAAAACTCCAGAACTAACAACGGGTACGTGGGCAGGCCGGCTGTATCGAAAAGCCGCCTGAAAGGAGTATCTGCCGGTACGAACGTGTCGTATCTCTCACCGGCCTGAATCTCTGTCAAAAACGGCACGTCAACTACATCTGACCCTCTAATCTTCCACCCCCTGAACCTCTGAAGTTTCTCTAGTGCTCTCTTCCCTGGGGCAAACTGGAGATACTAACAACCATCTATATCTAAATCAGCCATAACACCTAAAAAAAAAGCAAATACTCAAACGTTAATAAACAATAAATAATAAATAATAAATAATAAATAATAAATAATAAATAATAAACAAATAAATAATAAATAATAAATAATAAATAATAAGTAATAAGTAATAAATAATAAGTAATAAATAAAAAGTAATAAATAATAAATAATAAGTAATAAATAAAAAGTAATAAGTAATAAATAATAAATAATAAATAATAAAAAAAGTAATAAATAATAAATAATAAATAATAAATAAAAAGTAATAAATAATAAATAATAAATAATAAATAATAAATAAAAATTAATAAATAATAAATAATATAATAAATTCATAACAATGAACAATACGTAGCGTATTAGGTCTTACGCTACGTATTGTTCTTTCGGTTTGAAGAAATCTCAGATTATTTTGCCCGATTTTGATAAACACAAATGTGGATATTCGATTTTTCTGGTTCTATGTTCGATCCTACCAGTGAAACTACAATCTATAATCCATAAATAACTAAGATAAGGTGCCAAGATCTAAGTTAACTACTAAAACATAAGATTTAAGTTAATTTAGTCAATAATTTTCGTGATACATACCTGTATGTGTACGGGGATTGGACGACCGAGTTGTGGATGAAGTATTTCCTTCTTCTCCGGCGGTACTCCGACTGTGGCGGCGGTGGTTACTTTAGGTTTTTTTGGGTGATTTGGGGGAGAAGACAGCCGGCTGTAGGGTTTTACGTATGCCTATACGTTGCGTATGTGTCAATACGCAGCGTATAGGATTTTAAAGCAAAATTTCGTTTTTTTTAAACCTATGTGTTTTTAAATAAATTACACCCATAAAAATATATTTATTTTATAATCATAATTTTAATTTCTATCTATAATTTATTTTAAGTTTCTATTATACTAATTAAAATATATTATAGTTTTGAATTTATTTTATTTGATTTATATTTAAGGAATCACTACTTTTATTGAAACATTGTCACACGAGGAAATCTACCATTACTTAAAAAAATAACACGATACAAACGTAAACTCAATAATTATATAAATTCAAACAGCTTTATTTATAACCAAAACCCACTCAACCAGATCGTTCCATAAAGTCCTTCATCAGATTTCTTTTTGGCGGCTGGTTTTTTCCGGGATGGTATGGATGCCTGTTGCGTAAGTAGTCTTTCCCGGTCTTCGCACCTATCGGACATCGCACAACAAAGACCTGCATTATCCTGTTATCCGCACTATTGCAGGAACTGAGACAATATGTGTCCAAGTCGTTGGCTAACATCAGTAAGCCACTGTCAAGATTTCGACTATCATCGGGCTTATAATAGAACCAAATTTCGTTCTGATTATCATGCCCGAGATCGTGCATGATTAACGACATATAAGAATACGCAAAGCTATTCACGTGTAGGTAGTCAACACAATTACACACACCGCCCACATATCTCCTCCCCGGTGCATCCGTGAACTCACCTCCATGGTGAATCTTTAAGCTGAAATAATCTGGGTTGCCTGCATATACAGCATCAACGAGTAACCCGCCCTCCTGATCACTAGGCGAACGAATCGAATACAAACGTGGGTTAGTGGAAGCCATTACGAGCTCTATAGTGGAAATTTTAGGTAGGGAAGACAAATACGCTGTGGGGAGTTTGGAAATGAAATCTTATAGTGTATTTATAGTAGAGAATACGCAGCGTATTTTTCCATACGCTGCTGCGTATTGGATAATTCTTTATTATTTTAATAATTAATTTTAGATATTTTCTGACGGAAATATATTTTTTTTTAATATTTTTTTCTTTAAATATTTTTTCTTTCTATTTATGTATTGATTAATTCTTTAGTTTATGTATTTATTATCTAACTTTTTAATTTTTAAAAGATATTTTAATATATTAAATATTTATTCTTTAGTATATGTAATTTTTTTAAATTTATATAGTCAAACATAATAAAAAATTTATTTAATTTATTTAATTTATTTTAAATATAGTATTCTTTAATTTATTTTCTATTTACTTAAATATATAGATAAATTTGATTTTATTTAAAAAATAATATATTTTGAACCAAACACAAATGCTCACACGAAAAAAAGAATGTTCACACGAAAAAAAAATAAAAACATGGTAAAGTAAATAAAACAACATAAGATGTCCAAAACAACCAACCACAAATGTTGATAAAACAAACAAATAAAAACATCACATATGATAACAACCACAAATGTTTAAAATAAACAAAAACATCAGGGATCAGTGGTCGTCCTCGCCTTCTTCATCATTCCGCCTGTACCGCGTGTAGTCATAGTCAAACGGTTCGTCATTCTGCCCGTAGTCAAATTCCGGTCGCTGAGGCGGAGGAGGATAGTCCGTGTAACCCATATGGGCATGAAACTGGTTCATCTGTTGGGTCTGGTAATCCTGCCAAAGGTGGTTCCAGGCGCACTCACTGTACTGCGTCTGTCTAATATTGTTGACGCCTATATCAATCCGGTCCAACCTGTAAATCAAATTAAATTATTTAAATTTAATTAGTAAATTAAAAAAATAGAATATAATTAATACAAATAATATGGAAAAGCGGTCTAACCTGTCAGCCAACACGTCAGGTAGCGTCAGCGCCGGGTACTGATGACGTCTCTCATTCTGGGAGTGTGCCACTCCCGGGTCATTCATGTAATCGTATCGCGCACCAGACCCACTCCCTCCAGCATCCCCAACACCCTGCCCAACCGGTTGCGGATGACACACACGGTAAAAATCTTCTCCATTCTCTCCACGTAACTTCTGAGCAACTGAAATCTGGCAAAGGCTTGTGTAATCCAACTTGCGAGGCATCGTAACTGGGCCGACCCGATCAGCTTGCGACAGGTCAACACCAAGATTATAGGCAATGGTAGTAATGAATCCTCCACAACAAATATTAGTCCCCTTGTTGCTCACCTGACTGCTAAAAAGCTCTGCAAGACAGTGTGCAAGTGCACACGTCTGGTTGTTACCCACACAATACAAGAAAAACAGATCCGTCATGCCAACCACATCCTGACTCCTAACACGTGGGGCGATCGAGTTAGCAATCAACTTTTGAAATAATTTCCAGAAACAATCAGTACATGTCGCAATACGGTTGGTCCCCACCGTTTTCCACGCCTCATCCGAAATTGTGTCCCACCATCCCACCAGTATGTTCTGGTTAACGCCCGAAACTGCCTCACGATACAACGGAGTGTTCAACTCATCGGCCGTGTATAATCCTGACACAACCGCAAACTCTCTCAGTGTCATCTCGTACTGGGTACCGCCAATGTTAAAACGGACCTGTTTTCTCTCAGGTTCGTTGCGTTTGAAAGGACCCTGGACCGGTCCTTTCTTCCTAGGTGTATAGAAGAATGTTGACAGAAACTCCATAACCAAAAAATAAAACATATGCTGTTTAACCATCCCGAACAACCGCCTCCAGGGACCCTCCCCAACATAATTGACGTATCTCACCATACCGTCACACTGGGTCAGGACATCCTCGTCCAAATAAAAAGGTCGACCAACCACAGATCTCCTAATTTTATCTAGTCTTCTATGCTCGTCCGAACCGTCGTCGAACTGCAGCCATGGGTGAGTATTTATGCCTGCCATTGTAGCTAAAAAAATACACAACAAACAGCAATTAAATTATAAATCGAAGTCCAGAAAATTCAAGAAACACAAGAACAATACGCAGCGTATGGATCAAAACGCAGCGTATTGTTCTTCTGATTCTTGAATTTTCTGGGCTCAGATCAGCATTACACGAGTGTATGAACATAGGCTGTGTATGGTTATTCAATTTATTCATAGTAGCAACAAAAATTCGTGTTAACATCTCAAAAATAAAAAAACCCCCAAAAAAACTCTTCTAGGTAAAATCAAAAGTAAATAAATTTTAATTTGATAAACATATTATTTGCTAAAATGTGGTAGAATTGAAAGGAAACATACACTTTTTGAAGACTGGAAGACTGGATCGCAGATTGCTTGATTCGCCAAGTAGTTGTGTTTTTTGTTTTTTGGTTGTGAGCTTGGGTATAGACGGCTGCGTATTAGTTATACGCAAACCCTATACGCAGCGTATGGTGCAATACGCTGCGTATTGTACTTTTTTTTAATTTTAATAATTATTGTTTTTAATATAAAATTGTAAATAGAATAATAAATTACAAATTGTAAATAGAATAAATTATAAATTGTTTTTAATTTTATTAGTTATACGCAAACCCTATACGCAGCGTATGGTGCAAAACAGCACGGTATGATTCAACTCTTATTCAAACAAAAAACGACATTGGTATTATTGATAACACATTACAAATTCCAAAATACATAAAAACAGTTGAAACACACGTTGAAAACCAAACTAGTCTAAACAAACGCATCTTGACCTTTTAGAAAGTCCCAAACCGGAATAATATCAAAGTCTTTTCCGGTTGTTTGACGGTATGCTTGGAGTGCCTCGGCCATCACGTTTTCAGCCTGGTTTTTGACGGCTTCATTGTAGTGAGTGTGGAACGTTGATATTTTTCTGAGCATCTTGTGCCACTTTAAGTTACACGCCAGGCCTTCTCGGTATGGGTCACGACCCATTAGAACGTGAAATCTTGCAGCAACATCAGGCCAAAAACTATTGTTGGTAGCTTGAGGGTTGCCGCTGGAAGTAGTCGGGAAAAGTCTCCCACCAAGCTTGAGCCAACCTAAGTTTTTCTTCCGCGTTCCATGACATATTTAAAATAAATTATACAGAGAGGATGGGATTGAAAGAAAATGTGAAGAATATAGATGGATTGGAGGGGGATTTATAGCACGTATATTTTCTGGGCTTTTAATATGCTGCGTATGTCAGCATACGCAGCAGCGTATATATATTTTTTTAAATTTTTTTTTTGTTTATATTGGTCTTTTTGGGGAGTGAAGGTTCATAACAACGTAATGTGAATTTTTTAGATTTTTTCAAAATACTTTATTTTTTTTTTCATTCTAAAACATGCTATATTAGCTAGATATTTGTGTCTTTTTACTAAAAAAAATTACTTTATGTAAAAAAATTATGAGTTGTTGGTGAGAAGCCATGCTTTCGTAGGAGACGAGTCATTTGCTGTTCTTGCAATCGCATAGCGTGTATTTCTATCAGCTATCCCAAATGGGATACTTTTACTAATGAAAAGTGTTTTCATCTTTTCAAGCCATGCTTTCATAGGAGATGTCGAGTCACAAGAATATGATAATATGAAATCCTTTTCCACAAAAATATAATACACGGTTGAATAAAAAAATAAATTAAATTGGTTAGGATAAAACATGTCGAGTCACAAAAATTTCGACAAACATGTCGACTGAAAGGTAATTTTAGTTATCAACCTCCAAGGTCTACAAAACCGGGCTTGCCTCTGTTGGCTTGAACGTAAATATGGTATCTGTCTAGCTGTTCTTTATATACTTCAACCCATGGTGCAGCTTCTTCAGTTCGGTTACCGAGCCAATGCGGATCAACGTATGGCCATGGTACGTCCCCCTGTAATTCAATATTGAGGAAATGATTTCCGCCAGCGTGTAATAGCGATATCACTCGAGGACTTGTTGTTGGACCAGAATCTATCGGGAAGAATGTATTGTTCATGGTTAGTGAAATGTTGTGGACAATACAATTGAAAGTTTTTGCAATTAGAAGCCCGGTTTCCGGCATAATCATCCAGCATTCTACCGGAGCCGTTCCAGTCCCAGACCAAATAAGGCTATTGCGTAGCTCACCGTACTGATCTATGAAGTCTTCGGATTGCTGATCTCTGTTATATGCGTTACCGTTGTATACAGTTGTCCAAAATTCTCTATTATTAGTCAGTTCTTTTAATAGTTCTTCCCGGACGTATGGCCATAGGCTTTCAAAAAATCCTAGACCTACGGCAACGGCACGAAATCCACAGTTACCGTCACCGTCTACATTTGTTATCGCTCTTATATGATGCCTCTTTATGTACCCTGGTATATCTTTTCCGTATATATGGTAATTGTAATCACTAAGGTCTGGTCTATCTTTATTTACCTTTTTTTTTACTTTTTTTTGTTGGGGTATTTTTTTCTGGGAGCTTTGGCCTAGGTCTACAGTTTCCTGCGACCCGACATACGAACTATAGCGTGCCGACTCCATATTTGATTTTGTCGGGCCGGTATACGAACTATGCCTGGCCTGCTCCTGAGACCTCTGTTCATCCCTCGCTTCCTTAGCTTTTGTGGTTGGGCGACCACGGGTTTTTAACTTGACTTCGGGCTCCTTATATTGTGGCTTCCGCGTAGTTTTCTTCCAAAAGTCCTTAAGTTTATCAAACGCACTCTTCTGGTCATGTTTTGGTTGCGTGTTTGCGTTTTCTTTAGAGTCGTCTTTAAACGGATCAAACCCGTCGCCCCCTAGAAAATCGTCAACTTTTCCCGGGTACGCCGGTTTTTTATAATCCAGCTTCCGCCAAAATAGATCGATATACTCCAAAGGCATGACGTAATCTGAAAAAAAAAGGAATTATAAAATATTCCACCGTACTAATTAAACAAGATTATCGTATAACGGGTCTGTACTTTTACACACCTGGAATGTCTAGCATTTTTTCAAGCCGACATGCGCATGGGATCCCACAGCCGGTGTATAGTTGATGACCGCAGGAAAAGTTGTGCACCTTCAGTACTGTATGCAGCCTGTTGATCTCATTGTATAACAGGTCCAGGCATTTGATAGACACCCGACCCCTTATACGGTCAAACAAACGAATCTTCGCATGATGAGACATGGTCTTTATTCTAGAAGTGGCTAATTTATCTTTTAGCTCACCTAACTGCAGCTTTTGCGCTTGTTCAATAAACTCAACCAACTGATCAAGCGTTGCCCTACGGTTTCTAAGATGTGATTTCAGGGCGTGATGCTCGCTCTCGGCTCTGTTCGTTGTGTTCTCACCATAATTCCTACGAGCACTAGTCCACAAAGTTACAAACCGGAACCTGAAGTTGCTTAACCACTGGTCATCCAGATATTTCAAACACTCTGAAAAAAACAACGACGATTATTATTTGTTACAAAAGGAAACTAGTTCATTAAATAAAATATTTAGTAAGGCTACTTACCGAGTCGGTCAGCAAGAGTAAGATATCGAAAGATTTTGTCATAATATTTGTGATAATGTGTTTCATTTGGAGAGTCAACCAATAACCACCAATGTTTCTGAAAATGTTTCCAGGTGTAGATTTCGCAATCACCAAAGGTAGCCTGCCAATGCTTAGAAATATTTTCCCATATATGTATCCTGCAAAGCTGGTGACTTGCCTGCGGAAACACATTATCGCAGGCATTAACAAGAGCCAACTCTCTATCGGTTACTATAACCGATGGATGGTACACATCCGTTAACGTTTCCTTTACAGCCTCAAGGAGCCATGTGTAATTCTCCTGACGTTCATTGCTTAAAATAGCATGAGCGAAAAAGAATGAGCTTCCTGTGGATGTTACGCCAACCATTTCAACTAGCGGAAGGTTGAACTTATTTGTTTTATAGGTGGCGTCCACAATCAGAATATGCGGGAATGCCCGCCAACAAGTGTAACCCAATGGACTAACGAAGAAAACATCCTGCGTTATGTCGGTTACCGGGTCCGCTCGGATGTGATACACGTATCCTTTACTATGAATATTGTTTATGAATATTTCCATAGGTGTCTCACCGTGCCGTCTGCTCGCCTTTATTTTATCTTGAGCGTTATAGATTGTTTTTAACGTCGAAACGTTATCAGGATATTCATTCTTTATCGCTGATAAAATGTTTCGCGGTGGCATGTTTTGGGACATAAGGTTACCAACCAAGGCATTCTCTTTAGGTCTTAATCTCCTTACGTAAGGGTAGAGCCTCAAGAAATGGGGTCCGCCGGTGGTTATGTGAAGCACATACAATTTCCAACTCGTATCCGGCATGGAAAGCATTGTATACGCCATGCAGCATGAAAGGACAATCACATTTTTTACTACCGGTTTTTTTTACCTTGGCCACGCTTACGAAATTGCCTGAACGATCACACTTTATCCACCCTTTACCCAGATTACCATATAATTTACTCGGGTTGGTCCGTCTTTTGTTTAGCCCGTAACCATTTTCTTTGCCTTTTTGAAAAACCCATTCGAAGAGGTCGTCAAAGGTTTTAAATATCTATACAAAACAAAATTGAAAATAAATACGATTAGTTATTTATGTGGCAGGTTAATTACTTTGACCGATTTAATTTTGTAAAAATTAATAAATTACCTGGTCGGTACTGTAGTCGACATCCGGTGGATATATTTTGCGTACACCGAACTCATCATACTCATCTGTATCGGAATCCTCTTTAACAATTTCAGGGTTTGTTTCAGGCACGGCATCTCCATGATACTGATTATCATACTGAGAACCGCCAGGGGGGGGGCAATGACGAGTGATCACCGTAAAAATTAGAATATTGAGTGTCATAATAACTTTCGGGTATCTATAGAAATAAAATATACCGAATTAATTATTTTCATTATAACTAAAATAAATACAATAAATATTTGTTGGACCTCACTACTTGCCCGGTTTAAATCAAACGTCGGTTCCGAAACCGAAGGGTAATGTCTTTCTATTTGAGGTGGCTCCTAATAAATAGAAAAATAAATACAAGTTAAATAAATATTAGCGTAAATATAATAATTAAGTACGAATATTAACTCTTGCCTGGTTTAAATCGATAGGCGGTTGGGAATACGGCCGTTGATACGGTTGAATCGCGTATTCATCCTTCAAAAATATAATATCCGCTGTATTATACAGAACATTATAAAACTAAGAGTTCAAAATGAAGATAAATTTGCTTACGCTTTGTGGCGGATGGTTAAATCGTGAGGCTCGTCATCGTCATTCGTGAATATATTCCAAATCGACATTATAATAACAAAATTTGTATTTTTTTCAAAAAAGCTAAATGATAACTGCAATTAAAAGACTGAATAATGGTGGTCCTGCATTTGTACTGCATTGCTATATATAGGTAAAAGTTTGTATAATTCCAAACGACGAAAGGCAAATATTCGATTTCAATCGAATTATCTTACACCCATTCTCGTCGGCAGAGAATCAATTATCACCCCAACTAAATACGCAGCGTATTAAACTATACGCTGCATATTTAACCCCAATACGCAGTGTTTTAAGACATACGCAGCGTATAACTTTCAATCAAAGTTCTGGTGCGCCTGCAAGAGAACTGTGGATGCACAGTCTGATAGGATGGCAATAATTATAGTCATACGCAGAGTATAACCTAATACGCTGCATATGTAAATTTTTTGAAATCTATCGGTGCTTATAAGTAGAGGGGTTATCAGCGGAGGTATATATCACAAAATATATACCGTTTATAGAAAACCGACCCTAATCTCCCAACGTACCTCACAAATACAACATGAGTTTCGGAACCAGATCGTGGACGATTCGATCGACTAACGAAAGTTACCTGGGTTTAATCGTGGATGATGCATACAGCTGTAATCCAAGATATTTTACTTTAAATATATATCATTACGGTCATTTTACAGATTTACCGGGCAGGAGATACGTGGAAGGCTGCTGTACTTTGGCGGATTACTGCGATGTAAATGAGTTTAGATTCTATGATATGAGTCTAATCATGCCACATCTGGGGTATGAAAATACAAACAACATGTGGTTTTATTATAGGAACCCTTATCTTAATCTTGACAGTGGCCTCGAACCGTTAACAAATAATATGGACGTTGGTCGTCTTATTTCTTTCATAAATGAAGACATCAGAAGTGTTGACGTCTACGTCATTGACAGTGAGCTGGGAGCAAAGACTGGAGAAGACTACCCGAAGACCCGGGTGAAATGGGAAGCCTCAAGCTCCAAGGCAACAAAAAAACTTTTTTAAATTGTTAAGACTTTAATGTGTTTGTGTTTTTAAATATTTAATATTTTATGTTCAAAAATAAGGGCCCGAAATCAATTAATGTCTTTAAAATTAAACTCATAAAATAACGGTTACAATGATAGTCTGGTTCAAGATAAAATTAAAGTAAAAATTAACACCACTAGAAATCTGGTTCAAAACGGCACCGATATATTTGCTCGGCCATATGCCGCCGGTATGCCGCACATGTCTCCTTCAAATCGTCGCCCATGTTTAACGTCTTACCTTCTACCAACTTTTCCATCAACAAGCATGCAACCACTCCAGAATCCGAACCTAGACTGGTTGAGTCTTTCGGTAGATACTCTTCGTTGGCAGCGAATGTCAAAATTCTTTCACCCGGTCCTGTATAAGGTCTGTTGTACCGCCGCCAATAATGTATCTCTTTCAACAGCCATCCGAAACAGATACCCATCAAATCAAATGATTCGGAATTAAATAATAACCGTAGATACTCTTTTTGGTACCTATGATTTGTCCAAAACTGAAGCATCTCTAAGGTCCGCATGTCGATACGACACAACAACCACTCGTTAACGGACCTTACATATAAAGGCACGTAAACGTACACCACCTCCCAGAAGGGGGGAAATAGTTCATCAGAACCGTTGGCATATCTTGCAGCGATCTTTTCACCTTTATGGCACATTTCATCTCTAAATTTTGGTGGTAGGATCGACCAACGAAACCTTGACGGACCATTTATCTTAATTTTCGCCTGCCTGCGACGCATAATCCTATTAACCCAGGCTTCAACGTGCTGTTAACACTTCAATAAATTATTAAATTACTCTAACCCACACAAAAAATACAAAAGAAATGATCAACAAATTAAATACCTTTTCCGATATTTCACCGTTATCCTGATAGCCAAGGAGAGAGCCCCAGAATCGACCGTCGAGCCTGGTGTCAACGAGAAACTTAGAATAACAAAACAAAGCATCGCCGTTGTTGTAGAACCTATGAACGTTCTCCGACCACTTATCGGAGTTTTTGTTTGGGAAAATCCACCTCGGTGGATTTGTTTTTTCTTCCGCAACTTCTTCTTCCACCGCTTCTTGTATAACAGATGATCCTTCACTGGATTTTTTTGCTGGCCTCCATTTTTTTAAAACCCACTTTGAGGACTTTGCGGTAGGTTGTGAATGATATTCATCCTTGTTTACCTCATGACGTTTCGACATCTTTAACGGATTTGAAAAAAAAATTAAGTTTAATTGTTTGAGTTGGAGGATTTTATAAGATGAAGTTGGTGTGTGTGAAAAGTGTTGAAAGAAAATATGGATTTATAGTGAAAAAAACTCAGGATTTGTATACGCTGCGTATTACATAATACGCAGCGTATACAACCTACGAAACCCTAATCCTGATTGGGAAATGATTATGTATTGATTAAAACATTCCATACGCAGTGTAAGTCCTAAAACGCAGCGTATGGAATGTCTGCGACATTAATTAGTTCTATATACGCTGCGTATTGGCACATACGCAGCGTATATAGATGTTAAATTAGCAGGACCCTTTATTTATTAGGACTTTTTTTATTAAAAGTTTTTTTTTTAAATAATTAGCCACGTAGGATCCTATTAGGATTTCAGTCAGCAAAAATTTAACATCGTCAGTCACAACTTAACGGCGGATCAATACAGGCCAACATATTAATAACTGGGATTATTGTGGGGAAAAACCATAACTGTGATTAATATAGGCCAATTTTCCTAAATTAAAAAAATGACGTGATTGTATGAGTAATTGATATTCAGTTTCTAATAAACAAGGGACATGTTAGAGACTAAAAATCAGTACTAAATAATCATAAACTAGATCAAATTAGGGACTAATATTCAGTGTTGAATGTCTCTTGTATTTAACAAAAGATTAATATATAATGCTATTGTATGAGCAATTGATATCAGTTTCTTCCAATAAACATGGGACATGTTAGAGACTAAAAATTAGTACTTAATAATCATAAAGTATATCAAATTAGAGACTATAACCATTAAATATATATAAGTGGTTGGAGATATATTTATTGTTCAAATAAATATATAAACGTTGGTACGCGTTTGGGAAAAATATCATTATATTATATATTGGGTAAATATATAAACGTTTCTCACCGAGAAATGTGATACGAATAATAAAATTTAAAGTATTTAAATATTATTATATTTTGGAAAACTTAGGAAAAATATAATTATTTATAGTCGACGTCGAAAATAAATATCGAAGTGTTATGCAAAATATATATTATCCCAAAAATAAATATTAAGTAACAGTATGTGTTATGGTGATAGAACTAATTTGAAGTATATATTATCAGAATAAATTTATTCATTTCAATTATTATAACACAAAAATGATATTGTTTTGTTGAGGTGATATTTATTGTACAAAATATATATATAACAAGTTTTTGGCAAAATATTTATCGTGTAAGTAAATATTAAGCATTCAGTTTGCGTTACGACATGAAATAATTAAAACTAATATAGTTAATACGTGTATATATATATATATGTTTCATTTGATTAAACGCGATAAATGACATTGAATCGTTAAGGATATTATTTATTTTACAAAAGAAATAGTTAAAAGATCGTCCGTATATGAAAATACTCAAGTTTATATATTGTTGGATATATATATATTTTTTTTAAAAATTCATTTTCATGATAATATTTATTTAATAAATATTACTAAGTTTTATTTTGAAGGAATTGGCAATTTTAACAAATTGTGAGTTTACCGTCAAAATACGCGGTTTAAGCTGGTATTCGATACACAATATAAATTCTAACTATTTTAGAAATTATTTACTTCTATGAAAATTATTTGCAAGATGTTAAGACTTTCAAAAATATAATTTCTTATATTTTTAGATTCTTGTATGTTGGTTTTGCCGGTTTGGCTCCAGTTAGGCTCTAGTTAGGCTCCGGTTAGTTCGGTAATAATCTGTTTTTCGTCTAGTAACTTTCTTTACCTCATTTTAAGTTTCTAAATCATATTAATTTAATTAATGGTGATGGTTTAACTTCTGTTTTAAATTTCTAAATGTTTAGATTGTCCGGTTTTAGTTCAAGTCACTAAACTAATGTTTTAACGACTCGTTTTTTTACCGTTTTGAATCCAGTTTCGTTCTAAAACAAGGTTTTCCATTCAAAGTCTTTTTAGATCATTTTAGAAACATAAAGTAGTCCTAACTTACTCTACAAATCAGTAGCTAATTTACTTGATGGTGATGGTTCGTTTCAAGTCCGAAATTGGGGTTTTCGGGTCTTCTAATTACCAATTTAGGTGTCCTAACCTTTGTTGCATCAAAGTGTCTTTAACAAAGTTGTTTGTAATGTAAAAACTTATTTTTTTGGATAAAAAACAAAAAAAATATGTTTCGTTTAATTTTTGGTCATCATAAACCCAGTAAACATCATTCTATGTCTTATTTTACATGTTTTAATCCATTAGGCTTTTTATTTAACATTCTTTTACCAAATATCAATACATGAATATTAAGAATAACATATATTAAATCCATGGTGTCCTAACCTTTGTTGCATCAAAGTGTCTTTAACAAAGTTGTTTGTAATGTAAAAACTTATTTTTTTCGGATAAAAAACAAAAAAAATATATGTTTCGTTTAATTTTTGGTCATCATAAACCCAGTAAACATCATTCTATGTCTTATTTTACATGTTTTAATCCATTAGGCTTTTTATTTAACATTTTTTTTTACCAAATATCAATACATGAATATTAAGAATAACATATATTAAATCCATGAAAATTATAGTTGATTCATTTTATCATAACTTCCATTGTTTGTTTTCAAATTTATCTCTTTTCAAGATATAGTTTTAGATTGTTATTTTACATAAAATAACTTATATTTATCTTAAGAAAATCAAAGTGTTTGAAATACATATAGTTTTGGTTTTTCCAAAAGATAAGTTAGTACAAAAACATGAACATTTTGTATATGGATCATCAAGACTTGCAAGTTTATGGTGGTTGTGTTTTCAAGTACTTGTGAATAAGAGAAATATATAAATGGATATTTCCTTACATTGAGAGTTTCATATATGGAGAAGGAAAGATAGATGGATGACTCTTGCTTCATTGATGATTCTTGATTAAACTGTTCTTGAAGATGGATGATGATGGCTTGTTGTTGGCTTGATGTTCACCGAATTTATAGAGAGAGGAGGGAGGATACGGTTGAGAGAATGAGAGAATGTGTGTGTGTGTTCTTGGTGGTTGATGATAGTTGAGAGAAAATGAACAAGTTTTAGGTGAATGGTGTGGTGTTTGTGTGTGTGTGTGTGTGATATTACGTGAGAAAAGAAGAAAGAGAGGGAGAGAGTGATCTTTGGGAGGATTGTGTAAGAGATGCTTGTGCCCCCATGTGTGACATGCAGTATTCCCTAAGAATGTCAACTTTGGATAAATATCTAGTGATATTTTTATAAAATAGGGTGGTGACTTTTTATAGAAACAAAGGTGGTGGTTATTTAGTAAGTTTTATAAAAAGAGTCGTGGTTTAAACTGGTATGATTTAAATGAACGGATTTGATTTAACAAACAGGTTTTGGCGAAAGATTTGCAAGTGATGATCTCGTTGTTTCGTCTGGTTAATAAAATAACTATTAACTAGCATTGGGTTTATTTAATTAAAATACGAATGAGTATAAAATAATTAGACGCAAATGAGTTAAATAAATATCATAATTAATTATTTTTGACATAGTTATTCGCGGGTTATTTAAACTAGGAAGTTTAAATGAAGAAAATTTCAAATAATTAAATGAGTTTAGGTCAAGTATTTTAGACACAGAATATAAATAGTATTAAACTAGATAGTTCAATAGATATTGATTTCTGTAATACTTGACGAATGATACGTATTAAATAATAATATGAAGTTGACGAGAAAAATATAAAAGTCATTTATATTTTCTTATTGTTGAAATTCCAACTATAAAGTATAGAATTTTTCTTGTTTATAATGTTAGATTTCCAATACTGTCATGGGTTTAGTCAAGTAAGGTATCCGGTGTAGCATGCATGGTCATTAAATTTAATTCAAAATTAAGTCTAATGCAGCAGATACACAGATATTTCATCGATTTATGATTAATTGTATAGTCAACGGTAAAGGTTGACCAATATATTTTATGGGTTGTCACATTCTCCCCCTGTAAGAGAATTTTGTCCAGAAATTTAGTCGATGTCGACTGATGGCGATGCAACGATGGACAATTTAGGGGTACTTCTGTCTAATCAGATTCTCGCTTTTCCAAGTGGCATTTACATCTTTGACAAGAGTTCAATGATCCATCACATTGCGAGGGCAATTCTGATTTAATCCTCGGATCTTGGGATCCTTGATTGTTACGGTTTTCTAATGAAGTGGAGTTGATAGGCTATCAGAATAGTTCGTTAACGAGATGAGTGTTGGATAAACAGATGAAATAGGGTATGAGTTTGAAAGTTTGGACAAATCATGATCACTCGCGAATGGGTTCTACCAGGATTGTCATGCAGTTCAGATTACAATTATGTGTGAACCCGCAATTATGATTTGCCTTGCATGATCAGCCTAAGCTTTGCTCATACTTGAGTTTTAAGTTTTTCATCGGGATATGCAATGTGTCGAGGACAAAATGGCTCATGAACGAATTCAGGTTGATTAGTTATCAGATGGGTTCTTCCTTGAATCCCGGAAGTTCTATTGATAATTATGATGGAAATGTGGTTTGGCTTCAGTCTCTTGGTCTTGCAGTTCAAGACCTAAACTGGTTCTAGACAGGATGTAGTTTGTCATGAATCTATAGAGAGGAATGACAAGCGATTCGTCAGGAACACATTTCTTCGAATCATAGACGTGAAAGGTGTTATGAATATCACACAACTTTTGAAGTAGTTGAAATATGTAGGCCACTGGTCCTATCCATTCCAGGATCTCAAGGGACCAATGCATCGAGGATTAAACCTTCCTTGCTTTCCAGGCCTAGTTATTGCTTTACGAGACAAAATTCATTATGAGGTTTTAAACCCTCTTGTAGATTCCAAGGGCTTGCGTCGAGCGTCAACAAAGTTCTCCGTGCGATCACGTATGACTTTTCAACGGTCCTGAAATTGGAAAGGTCTCCTCAGTAGTTTCGCGAATAATCTCTGGACCAGTCATGAAAAACCGTATACGGATCGTTTCTATGGATGAGACGGAAGTTTTGTCATTGAATCATGTTGAATGATTACATAACGAAGGAGTATACAACGATTAAGCTCTGGGGGAGGTCGGACAGAACCTCCCCTCTCAACACACAGACACAAGACAGAAAACTTACAAAGAAATACAAAGACGAATCTATTTATACTTCTTCATAAGGTCCGAACTCGGCACCTCCGAACTCTGTCCGAACTCCCTCCGAACTTGGAGTTCGGCCATCTAGGTTCGGCCAACTCCGAACCTAGAGTTCGGCTGAGGTTCGGACCTCAGTTCATGTCTTCGACAAACCAGTCTGTTTGACAATTCGAACAGTAACGGCCACACAAGGTTCATGCATCAACAAATTCCCCCTTGGACGTTACTGTCGAATCCAGACATTGATTTTCTAGCAATCTTCAGTCAGCTTGCTGCAAACATCTCTATCTTCAGCAAACTCCCCTTGACCGAATCATCAGGTATGCAGGAAACAATTCGAATCTTGTACAATATCCACAACCAATAAAATTCCCCCTAGCTTCAAGCACAACCATCCAATTGGAACCGGCATATATGATAATGGTTCACTTCATAAGTTGTATCCGGAAATTGTAAAGACACACGAACATCACTGCATCTTGATAATAGTCTTCAATCTTCACCGAATTGTAACACATTCTGATCTTTATGAAAACAGACACGATCAGCATCTTCAATCACGGAAATTCCCCCTCAGCATCAAATCCATCCCAATATATTACTCCGGTAAACGTATATCTCGTTGCAGACTGGAATCTGACCAAGTCTTTCGACAACTCAAGAAAGTATCGGGCATATGACAGAAAGTTCCAAACCATAATTGAAAACTTTGACATATCGGTTCGCACGAACATCAGAATATACCACATTTCCATGAAGATCAAAAACCACCATCATCCCTGAACTGATTGCTTTTGAATATTCACTTTTTCAATTATGAAACTTTGAAAGTTTTTAGGGTCCCCAATTTCCCCCTAAACAAGTGACATATTCAAATCTTCAATTTCTTATGATTCCAAACCCCGCATTCTTGTAGTGGAATGATAAACTCAAGTGGCCCGCAACGGAATCTTTAATCTCATTAATCTTCAGTTTGTGTAGAAAGATAATCTCCGACAAACGTTCCCAAGTAATCATAACCATGTCTCCGAATCTCTGTCCATCATCAGAAAACATGTATTCTTGAATCTCTGTCCATCATCAAGAACAATGACTACCCACAAACTTATTTCTTGAAATTCGATCACTAACTCGTAACAAGTATCAGAATCTGGATTTTCTTCAAATATAACACCCCACAGCTACCGAATCAAGGGTAAACTCGATAACTGATCCGCTTCTGTAAAATTCCCACCTAACGGGGGTTCGGGGGCAGCGCCCCTGAGAAGCGGGGTCCAAGGGGCGGCAGCCCCTGGCGGGGTCCATCTACCTCCGAACCCGATCCTCCGAACCCTCTCCGAAACTGACCTTCGGACCTAGTCCGAACCTGACCTTCGGAGCCATCTCCGAACCTGAAGTTCGGAGCGGTTATACCGAGCGTACTCTGAACCTGGAGTTCGGAGCAGTTACACCGAACGTGGAGTTCAGCCGAACGCGAAAAACCAAAAATTTTCAGAAAACTCACTAGATTCAGAATTTGATCGAATTTGAACATCCAGATGCTTCTGTTAGGTAAAAACATGACTCAGGAAGACTCGATTGATTAAAAACCAAACAGAAACACTTCCAATCACCCCTAACCGAAGGTTTAACGTCTCAAAATGAAGAAAAACAATAGATTTCCACCATAGAAAGAGCTAGAGTTCGGCTGAGGTTCGGACCTCAGTTCATGTCTTCGACAAACCAGTCTGTTTGACAATTCGAACAGTAACGGCCACACAAGGTTCATGCATCAACAAGTCAGTTGGCTGTCACCGGCTTTGGTCCAGCAAAGGGGTGAACGGTACTTTCTTCCATACGAGGTTTTGAAAGGGGAGGCTTGAATACTCACATGATAACTATTCTTATATAGAAACTTGGCGAGTGGAAAATGGTTGTCCCAACCATTACCAAGGTTTATCTTGCAGGACACCAATCTGTCATATAAACACTTAACGTACCTTCCAAGGTCTGAATTGTCCTTTAACCTTGGGTATTTGTATAACTCCTTTAAAACTTTAATACATCTTGTTGGATCCCTAGTAACTAGAGTATCTTCACTTGTACGCTTCATTTAAGACCAAGTCTCTTTATCATTCCAAGATTTGGCACTCAAAGTCCATCCATAAGGTAATAGGCTTCATCCGATTTTATTACCAATTTCTTTTCCATGCCATGCAATAATTCTTCTTTCTTAAAGTCTTCCTTTAGATCATTGGGTTGAGCTTCAAGAATCAGGGAGGTGAGCTTGGTTTGGATCGTAAAACCAAAAGCTCGCACTCGAGGAGGCTTTATCGATCTTTCCTACTTAAGGCGTCGCAACTATGTTTGCCTTTCCATGATGGTAGCATATTTCACAATCATAGACATTGAGAAGCTCTACCCATTGCCGGTGTCTCATATTTAGCTCTTTTTGGCCAAAGATATGTTGAATACTTTTATGATCAGTGTGGGTGGCACTTTCTTTCGTAACGATAGTATCTCCAAATCTTTTAGAGTAAACACAGCAAATCAGAGTTCTAGATTGTAGTTCGAGTAATTCTACTCATGAATTTTCAATTGTCGAGGAGCACATGAAATCTTCTTCAACAACTACAAAGCGGCTTCGGGCTTTATATCCCAAATGAACTTCTTATTCTTCTGAGTCAGGACAGTCAGAGGCTTGGCTATCTTGAAGAAATTGTCCACAAATCTGCGGTAGTAGCCAGCGAGTCCTAAAAGTTGATGGATTTCAGACAGAGTCGAAGGTGTGTTCTAATCGTTATTGTATACTCCTTTTATTAACCATGTGATCTAAGAAATGTACCTCGCGAATCCAAAAGTCGAATTTGAGAACTTCACTTACAGTTTCTCCTTCTTAAGGAACTCCAGGATAAGTCTTAAATGTTGTTAGTGTTCATCTTTACTACGAGAGTAGACCAAGATATAGTTTATGAACACGATAACAAATTTATCCAGGTATGGTTTGTACACACGGTTCAACAAGTCCATGAACACGACTGGTACATTAACCAAACGAACGGCATGATAAGGGACTCGTAATGACCATAGCGACTCCTAGATGCGGTCTTCGTAATAACTTCTTCATAAACTCTTAACTGACGATAACTTAATCATGGGTCGATCTTTAATCGATACACATCTGGAAGGATTTGGCTTTCTTCTTAACAGAGAGAACACGAGCACTCAGGGGGAACAAATGGGATGAACAAATCCCTTGTCCAACAATTCTTGTAGTTAGTTGGACATCTCATGCATTTCAAAGGGTGCAAGTCTATAGGGATAACGAGCAACATGTGCAGCTTCGGGAACCAGGTTGATATGAAACTCCATTTGCCTAGACGGAGGCAGACCAGGAAAGTCTTTGGGGAATACTCTTCAAATTCACAGTCAATCGGAACATCCTTTAATAGCTTCTCCGGACAGAAAAATCTTGGCGCGATTTGCAGACAATCACTTGCCAATACGATACAAAAGCTTCCTAACTCGATGGGCAACATTTCCATGTTAAACGAATGATCAGAAAGTTGCAAAGTATCACTGTTGTAATCCTTATCGATTTCCATTTGACTACCATTTGCTAACTTGATGGAGTACTTAGTGTTTAATATGGTTGAGGCGATAACTCTTAGAATGACCAGATGCACCACAGCCATAAAAGGCACGGGTTGGGCAGTCTCTAGTTATATGACCTTTAATTTTGCAATGTCAAAGGTGGACATTTCTGCAGCTTAAGGTATCATAGAGGTTGCATTTGCTACACAAGGGTTGGTTTTTGATGTAACCAGTCTCTCTTAGCTCGGCCGTAGGGTCGGTAGCAATGAATACCTTATCAAATTTGGGAGTCTTCTTTGGTTTCCTCGGGGTTTTTCTTATCATGATGAGCTTGCTTCTTCTTACAATCAGATTTCATCTTATTTGTAGTGACATACACTTTACTATAAGTGTAGTTGGCGGTGACGAATGCTTGAAGTATCATAAGGCTGCGTAATGGTCATACATTACATCAGAGTCTCGACCAACTGGTGTGGCAGCAGGATTGTCTAGTACTGAAATGCGGTTCTTCAGAGATTCCACATTTGCAGTGGAAACCATATATCCATCTTGTACTAGAGATGGCGGAGAGTGTCATCATGACGGGACACACGGATCACAAGCGGAGGGCGATATCAGTCACTGGTTCTTTGCCCAGGACGGGACTATCATTGAGGATGACAGGCGAGCAGTTCAGACAGATCAATTTGATGCATATGCAGAAGTCTTAATGATCTTGATGGGACTAGATAGTCCTTATCATTAGTTCACATGATGTCAAGTCTGAACTGTATCATGGATCTAATCTAGACTATGTGCCTCTTTTTCGCGTTGTCGCTTGGAAGCAAGCTCACTGGAAGGGGTAGAAGGAGGCAATATGATGACAAGGGGAATCACAAACTTCGATAGTGTATACCTCATCCTCGAGTTGTCAGGGCATGTCGGTAGGATCTGAAAGAAGGTACACGCAAGAACCCGGGGTCTCTAACAAGGGTCTCGTCAGTAGGAATAGGTGCAATATTAGCGGCAGGTGTTAGAGCATCAATCTGTGTCTCGTGTGTTGTATCTAATAAGTTCTAGTGTGTGAGTGATGAGGTCAACGAACCAAGCCATGAACCATGGGTTCGTGATCTGCGAACCTACAGTTCCCAGCTGGCTGGTTCGCTGATCAGTCTAACACAGTAAATAGTGTTGACTAGTCATGTTGCACTTAAGACTTGTAAGCTTCTGAGTCATTCTGTCACTGAGTTTGTGTGTGTTCTAGAGAGAGAGAGAGGGAGGGAGAGAGAGAGAGAGAGATAGAACCAGAGCTTTGTAATTGATTCTTCTTATGATTCAATAACATCAAAGTTTATTTACTTTTAGTCTTTGATCTTGATCAATCTACCAATAGTAAGATCCTTCTGAGGTACTTACAAGTAGTATGAGAGCAATTCAGGTTGCTCTACTGGTCTGATTTAATCATTTTCAAAACTTTCTAGTTAGAGAAAGTGGCTTTTCTTCACTTTTTCTCAAATCTGGGTGTTTTTTGTCTCAATTTTAATTTCTAAACATTCCATGACTATTGTTCTTGTTTACTGCTGTAAATCGCGTTTAAATTCCTTCAAATTCATCAAAAACAAAAAATTTCAGTCTGGTTTGTCTTTTGAATGTCCCGTTTTGCTGGATGATTCTGTTCGTTCGTCTCGTATATATTCATCGCTGGTTCGTGAGGTTTTGGTTCGCCGTTGAAGATTCAAAGAGTTTTTGGTTCTTCTGTTGAGTTTGGTCTACGGTTCATATAAAAAATATTCAAACCCGGTCCGTGGTAGTTATATTCCTCTGAACCGTTCGCCCGTTCAATAACTTCGGTTCGCAAAGTATTCCGGTTCGCAAGGTATTTCAGTTCGTTCAAGAGATTCTGGTTCGCAGATTAAAGTGTGTTGATTTTCTCGGTTCGTGACTGTTTTGGGTTCGTAGCATTGTTATCTCGGTTCGTTGGGCAGAATCCTACAAAGTTTCAATATGTCTGATTTTCAAGCGTTTGTGGCAATGCAAAACACGATGCAAGCCATGCTCAATTATGGTAATGAAATCGGAACAAGTAAGAAAGTTCCCAAGTTGTTGCAACTAGAAGATTATCATAATTGAAAACAAAGATTTTCGGCTTATATCAGTAGAAATGATATTCATTTGTGGATTCTGATTGAACATGATTACACTCGTCCAAAGGATGCTGGAGGGGAAGCTAAAGAATTAAAATATATTACATCTGGTAAAAGAAAGAGTTATGAACTTGAAAAGAAAGCTTATGGTTATCTTACCATGGCATTACCTAAAGAGTTGCTACATCAATTCAGCACACGTACAAAATCTAAACCATTATGGAATGCTTTAGCTGCAAGATGCGAACGGAATGATCAGTATAAAAAGAGCAAAAGAAAGGTCTTGAACAAAGAATTTGATAATTTTTAAAATCTTGATAAAGAAAATATTACTGCTCTAGTATCACGGTTTTTTGCATCTGATAAGTGAACTGAAGATGGTTGATATAGAAAAGAGCGAGGATGAATTAAAAGAATAGTTGCTGGAAGCATTACCTGAGAAATGGGAGAATTATGTCTTATTGCTTACATGGAAAATAATTATCAACATTGTCATTTCATGCTTTGACAAGCAAACTCTATGCAAGGGAAATGGAAATGTTAAATGCTCATAAATCAAATACTTAATTTTGAAATCCAGGATTATATTATGGTCAGAATGCTGCAAGCATTAAGGCTAAATGTATACCAAGTGGTTTTGGTTTATCACCTACAATAGCATTTCTTGCTGAAAATTTCTGGAAATTCTGAAGATTATGGTTATTCTAAAGGTTGCAGTTTTACTATTCTGAATCAATAAAATCAAACTGCATTTTCTGTCAAGACAACTGGTGAACATCTGGCATTAATCTCTGCTTTGTTTGAAGAAGATTTAACTCAGATAGATCCATATTATCTAGAATGCATGGATATTAACTTGTCTATGGCAATGTTTGTACAAAGAGCTAAGAAGTTCAGGAAGAAAACATGGATAGCAGATTTATGTCCCGATGGTAAAGTTGGATTAGACAAATCAAAAGTCAAATGTTTTAAGAGTTCAAAATTTTGACATTTTGCTCAAGAATGCTCTCAGTCAACACATGATAAGTTCAATTCTGGTAATCAAGCTCAGATGTCCAAGCCTTCAACAAATAATTCAAGTCCTGATCCAGCTATGTGAGATCTACAACTAACATCGAATTTCAAGATTGAAGATCTAATACAGCAATGCTAAAGATTGAATGCTTAAAGTTTTGAAGATGATAGTCGAGACACATCACATGTTAGGAGTCTGTTAGAGCATAAATTTGTGTCTCATGTGTTGTATTTAATAAGTGCTAGTCTGTGAGTCATGAGGTCAACGAACCAAGCCATGAACCATAGGTTCGTGAGCTGCGAATCAATGGTTCACAACTTGCTGGTTTCCTGGTCAGTCTAACACTATAAATAGTGTTAACTTGTCATGTTGCACTTAACACTTCTAAGCTTCCGAGTCATTCTGTCATTGAGTCTATGTGTGCTAGAGAGAGAGACAACTAGAGCTTTGTTTTCCTCGTATCGTTTTCCTCCTTATTGATAATCTTGAACTCATTGTTTGCTATCCTCAAAACCGGTTGAGATCTAGACAATTACACACACCCACAATATAATACTCATAAATCACACATGCATGCAACGTTGTCATTAAAACTAGATCAATTCCTTGATAACCTTCATTAACTAGAACTTTGATGTAACCGGGCTAGGTATATAGCTCCAAACCCGCATATATATATATATATATATATATATATATATATATATATATATATATAGAATTGGGGTAGAATACATCCACCAAATTCCCTACATCCTCTACATCCACTCCCTTTTTTCAAAAAATAACAACAAAAGAACACTTTCTTTATAAAAAAAAAATTAAAAACATCATATGTCAAATCGCTATATGTTCTTTCTGGAACACTTTTTTTTTATTTTTTTCAAAAAATACAAAAAAAAAACAAATTTCAAAAAAATGTGTGTTTTGGTGTGTCTAAAAGAATGGTGTTTTTAGAAAAAAAAATTAATAAAAAAAAGTGTTTTTTGGTGTTTTTTTTTTTGAAAGAAAAAAAACACCAAAAAAAAACGCCACAAAAATTTAAAAAAAAAACGTTCTAGAAAGTTAACTTAGCGATTAGAGGTGTAATGTTTTCAAAAGAAATTGTTAAAAAGTGTTTTCTGGTGATTTTTGTGAAAAAGATGGTGGATGTAGTGGATGTAGAGTTTTTAGTGGATGTAGAATAACTCACATATATATATATATATATATATATATATATATATATATATATATATATAGGTAAAAGATCCGTGTAGACCCCTTATTTTTTATAGACCTCGTAGACCCCTTATAAAACTCAATAAAACTCATTAAAATGAACTTTTCACTATATATATATATATATATATATATATATATCGTTAACCCTTTATATTACGAAAACGAGAAAACCAATATTAAAACCTACATAACTTCTTCATACGTTAATATTTTTTCATAAAATTGGCGCCAAATGTCTTAGAATTACGTTATCTTGAATTCTGGAAACAAATATTAAAAAAATTAACGGTTTTTTTCGTGTGATACACATGTGTATCACGTGTGATACACATGTGTATCATCATCATTACTACTACACAAAAACGAATTATCATGTGTAAAAACACTCCTTATGTTAAAAACATTAAAAACACTAAAACATTTATGGTACTAATGATAACGAAACATAATGCACATGTGCAACATATAATTAAAAAAAGTTATAAAGTGTTAATATAAAGATAACATAACTATTAGACTTATGGTGCAATTTCCCTTTAAAACTAGTAATGTATACCACATATATGAGGGTTTTTTTTTTGGTGTGGTACACATGTGTATCATTCAAAAAAACACAAAAAAATGACAGAAATATAACACATATGGTGCGTCTTAGAGAAAACAAAGATTAACTCATACTAAAGTATGAGTTTTTTTTTTTGTGGTACCCATGTGTATCACAGAAAAAAATAAAAAATAAGAAACGTTAACTTTTTATTTTTTGTTTTTATAGAATTAAAGATAACATAATTATAAGACTTTTGGTGAAAATTTTTAAAAAATATATTAACGTATGAAAAAAGTTATGTTGATTTTAAGATGGTTTTCGTGTTTTCGCAAAATATATGTGTTTTCGCATGATCATTTCCCTATATATATATAGGGTAAGGATCACGTGAAAAGAACTTTTATTGCGAAAACACGAAAACAAATATTAAAATTTCTATAACTTTTTCATACATTAATATTTTTTTTAAAAATTTGCACCAAAATCCTTAAAATTATGTTATCTTTAGTTCTGGAAAAAATAAAAAAAAAATCAAATTTTTTTTAAAAATTATTATTGCACAGGTGCAATAATTTTTTTATTATTACTATTGCACATATGCAATAATATTAAAACATTTATAACTTTTTCATATGTTAAATTTTTTTATAAAAAATTGCACTATAAGTCATATAATTCTGTTATCTTTAATTCTGGAGAAAATTAAAAAAAATTCAACGTTTTTGAAAATATTTTATTTTTGCACATGTGCAATAAAAAATTATTATTGCACATGTGCAATAATATTAAAACCTATATAACTTTTTCATACGTTAATATATTTGATAAAAAATTGTACCATAAATCTTATAATTCTGTTATCTTTAATTCTTGAAAAAATTAAAAAAAATTGATTTTTTTGTTAATATTGCACATATGTAATATAATTAATACGTATTATTGCACATGTGCAATAATAAAAAAAATCACAAAATTTTATATGTTTAATTTTTTTCCCCGAATTAAAGGTGACATAATTTTAAGACTTTTGGTGCAAATTTTTTTAAAAAAATATTAATGTATGAGGAAGTTATAGAGGTTTTAATATTTGTTTTCGTGTTTTCGGAATAACATCTTGTTTTTATTTGATCCTTCCCTTATATATATATATATATATATATATATATATATATATATATATATAGGGTTAGGTTCAAATGAGAACTTTTTGTTTTAAGAACTTTTGAGAACTAAATCTCCACCACTAATTTCAGTTGGGGACCACTATGATTCATGGGAGGGGAATATATGTAAATATAGCTAGTGGGCTTAAAATGGTTCTCAAAAGTTCTCTCAACCAATTAGTTCTCAAATGATCCTCTCCCATATATATATATATATATATATATATATATATATATATATATATATATATATATATATATATGGGAGGGATATAATGAAAACCTCTCCAAGTTTGGAAAACCGTGAAAACCAAGCTAAAAAATTCGTTTTTTGTTCCATTTTTTTTATGGTGACTCTCTAAGTTAAAAAGACCTCCTTTATGCAAAAAAATAAAAAAAAACGCCTAGTAAATTTTTATTAAAAAATATTTTATAACCGATGTTACACATGTAACAGGGTAATGTTACATATGTAACATCGGTTATAAAATATTTTTTTAAAAAAAAAATTACTAGGCTTTTTTTTTACTTTTTTGCATAAAGGGGTTTTTTTTTAACTTAGAGAGTCACCATAAAAAAATCGAAAAAAAAAACGAATTTTTAAGCTTGGTTTTCACGGTTTTCCAAACTCGAAGAGGTTTTCATTTTATCCTTCCTCTATATATATATATAGGGAAAGGATCATGCGGAAACGCATATATTTTGCGAAAACACGAAAACCATCTTAAAACCAACATAACTTTTTCATACGTTAATATATTTTTTAAAAATTTTCACAAAAAGTCTTATAATTATGTTATCTTTAATTCTATAAAAACAAAAAATAAAAAGTTAACATTTTTTTTTCTGTGATACACATGTGTACCATAAAAAAAACTCATACTTTAGTATGAGTTAATATTTGTTTTCTCTAAGACGCACCATATGTGTTATATTTATGTCATTCACCAAAAACAAAAAACCTCATATATGTGGTATACATTACTAGTTTTAAAAGGAAATTGCACCATAAGTGTTATACTTATGTTTATCTTTATATCTAATGAAAACAATAACACTTTATAGCTTTTTTTTAATTATATTTGCACATGTGCACTATGCTTCATTATCATTAGTACCATAAATGTTTTAGTGTTTTTAATATGTTTTTAACATAAGGAGTGTTTTTACACATGATAATTCGTTTTTTGTGCATCGTAATGAAGATAAACCGCTGAATTTTTTTAATATTTGTTTCCAGAATTGAAGATAACGTAATTCTAAGACATTTGGCTCCAATTTTATGAAAAAACGTTAACGTATGAAGAAGTTATGTAGGTTTTAATATTGGTTTTCGTGTTTTCGCAGGATCATTCCCCTATATATATATGTGTACATACATGCACATCTCTTATTTCAACATGTAATATGGTATAACCCACTTAGAAATCATAAACCCACACATTAAAATCAAATTAGGTATATAGTCACCATCATGAATCCGTATGCGAATATGCTCCATATTACCATATGCTAACATTCACTTAGTTGTCACACAAATAAAAACCAATTAAAATTACTGATCCACATATGGAAACCGGGTATAATAAACAAAGCGAGTCCACATGCCCAATAGGCCCACTGGAATGGACCGTGAACCTGGCCAAGCTTCGTTTCGCACCAAACCAGTCGGGTCAATAAATGAATCAGATTGAGCATAACATCGGTCATGTCGGATCCACAAACCAACCCAGTTCAGGTCAAACTATCGTGTAAACCTATGGGGCCCAGAAAACTATCTCGAACAACACAGTAGTTGGGCCTAAGCCCACTTTTTCCTTTGATAGCATCTGGGTCAGCCCAAACATTCACAGTGGGCTAAACCCACTGTTGGGCCGATAAGTGATCCGAACGAGAAGCCCATATACTCTTCCAGTTGGGCTACCAGTCAAGAACAAGCCCAATGCCTTTTATGTTGGGCTTCGGGTCTCCGGTATGAGTCCAGTAAGCTCAAATGGGTATACAGGTATGATCCGAAGAAGTAAACGGGCTAGGTCAGTAACATGCACTAATCGGGTCGGATATATAGTAATCGAGTTACACCAAAATAACCAAGTTTTAATACAAAACCCTTTTATAACACTCCGTTTATAAAAACTATGTCATTTTCCTAAAATCATTTAAGTGATAATTGGTTTCCCATATTTGATAAATGTGGATAACCTATCATTTATAAACACGTAACCAGTATTGGTAATATATGCCAATTACTTAGGGTAAACTAAAATATGATTTATACATATTTGCATGATAACCCCTATTTTACCAAACATTCATGACTTAATCTTTATTTTTAAGTTCCATACACATGCACATAATTTACAAAGTGTAAGGCCTAAAGCCCAATTTCAACCCTTAGGCAGATTGGGTCAAAGCCCATAACCAAAGTGAAGCCCAAATAAACAATTACTTATGCATACACACATTCATGATAGATAAAGATTCACGCACACAACACAATACACATATTTAACTATGAAATCACTTAGGAATCTCAATTAAACATGGAAACCCAAACAACGGGTTAATCACCCGAATCTATAACTTAATTGGTCATAAATGATCACTTTATTTGCCAAATATTGAAAGTCAAGGAAACCCAAACTACTTGGGAAATACAAGTGCTTAGGTGAGTCTCACCACTCTTCCATATTAGATACGTGTTCACCAACATTAGATACATTAGAATCATGATAATTGATTCAATGTATACATGTATATATATATGACTACTATTATTGATATGATAGATATGTTCTTGTTTGTGACACAGCATATCACATTTACATGCATATAATATAGCTACTGTTAATATTGGTATAAAATGGTTCGATAAATGGTTTGATAAATAATCTTTTCATAAAAAGAATGGTTTGATAAATAATCTTTTCTTAAATGTGAACTACCTTTTTTTTAGGTTGTTGATTTGGTGTCGCGAGTTGAAAATATTGGAGCACAACTTGAAGTTGAAAAACAATCAAGGATGGATTGGGAGCAAGTAGTGGAACAACGACTTCAAGAGCAAAGGGAGCAACTACAAAAGGAAAATGAAATATTGCAAATGGAGGAGGATCGCCAAATGCAACAAAAAGTGGAGGAGATGGTCCAACAACAATTGCAAGCCTTTTTCAAAACAATGAAAACTTCGGGTGGTTGTAGCTAGATGCATGACGTATGTTAAACTTTTGTTTCTTGTATTTGCCTAGACATTAAACTTAGGTCGTAATATACAAGTAGTTGAATTATGTTTACATTATTATTGTATTTTGTGGTTGACTTTGAAAACAGGGTTTTAATGAATATTTTCTGCATTTGTAGCAGAATTTTTTGAGAAATTGATGTTTTTCTGCATTTATAGCAGCATTTTTTGGAAAATTTCTGCACTTTTATTTTAAAAAAAAATCGTCGCAAATTTGTTGTAAAATAAGGTATCATTCTGTGTCGCAAATCTGTGGCAAAGCGGTTATAAAATGTTGTAGCAAATGTCTAGCAAAACCTACTTATAAAAAGTTATTCTTTGACATAAATGTGTAGCAAAACATATTTACATAAAATTTTATCCACTGACACAACTGTGTAGCAAAACACATTTATATAAAAAGTTGTTCTTTGACACAAATGTGTCGCAAAACATATTTTTATAAAATGTTATTCTCCGACACAAATGTGTAGCAAACCATATTTAGTAATCTTTTGACACAAACGCGTTGCAACATAAATTACCGAAATTATATAACTTTGACGCAAAATTGTCGCAAAAAAAAAACATAAAAAAAATTTGTTGACACAATTGTGTCGCAAAATATAAAACTTAAAATGTGTAATTAAGATAAATACTATTAAGTACTAGCTTGTTAATTAAGTGGATAATTTGTGACAAAAACAGTTTTGTCGCAAAATTGTTACTTCCGCCCTAGTAAATGTGTCGCAAAAATTTTGCGGCATCGATATTTGCTACAAAACGTTTTTGTGGTAAATGTGTCGCAAAATGAGATTTGCTACGATTTTGCTAAAAAAACGCGTGTCGCTAATTATTTTTTTTCTAGTAGTGGATGATACATACACTTTTTTATTTTAAATAATCTTTGAAAATGCCAGTTAGGTACTGCATATCTATTTACGAGAATTTATATTCTAATACGCACATATATGAAAATTTATATTCTAATAATCTTACTCTTTTCTTCTCATGCTCATTTACGGTGCATCAAAATTTGTGATGTTTTTTTGTACCTTTTATATTGTCTTGTTTCTAGCAAATAGATTATTTGCGAGCTTAAGTTATTATTCTGTTTTTATATGAATACAGTTGATAAAAACCATTTATATCACTAGTTTAGAAGTTAACCTATAGATTAGGACATCCAAAGTTGCGATGGGTCAGATTTTCATGAGGTTGGTTGCTGCTTCTTTTATACGGATTTATTATCTTGTTTGTTCTCTTGGTGTTCAAAATCGGATATCCGAAATTTCGGATATCCGAAATTTTCGGATAGTTGATTTCAATATCCGAATCTGTATCCGAAATTTCGGATATCCGAATCCGTATCCGAAATTTCGGATATCCGAATCCGTATCCGAAATTTCGGATATCCGAATATCGGATATTCGAAATTTCGGATACGGATTCGGATATTGAAACGGATATCTGGTTGCATAAAACCCAAAAATGAAGATATGGATTGCAGGTCTAATGGATTGTTAACCAAGGTCAGATACTCATAAAAACCCAAAATGAGACTTATCTGCATCAACATATACGATGGTTGACATGGATGGCATTTTGATTTAAAAATAGATATGGATCGAAGGGCTAAATGCCAAACAGATTGTCAACTAAAATCAAGAATCAAGATAATTCGAAAAATCCAAATTAATGGAACTGATCTACTTCAATATCAATTGATGGTTTTGCACCAAAATCACAGATCAAAAGCCATCATAAATCACATAATCTATATGGTTAAATAGAGATAGACGATACTCGATACTGATTAAAGGGAATCACTGAATCACTGAGTAGCGAAGGTTGATTTGTTCGAGAATCACTGAATCACAAGGTGTTTTTGTGTATGAGTGATGAGAAGTTGAGAACGAGAAGTTGAGGAGATCTGTCAATGGAAACACCGCCGGCACTAAACAATGAGTATTAAAACCCTAGGATTATGTTGGATATACACGGATATTTGTATATTTAATATATAAAAAAATTAACAATTTTAATATTTCGGATATTTTCGGATATCCGAATATCCGAAAATTTTCAAAATCAATATCCGAATCCGAATCCGAAAAAATCGGATATCCGAATTTCGGATATCCGAAAATTCGGATATCCGAATTTTCGGATATTTGACTTCGGATATTTCGGATATTTCGGATTCGGATTCGGATACGGATATTTTTGAACACCCCTAACTGTAAGTTCATACATTTAACTTCCTTACTATAATTGGTTATTAATCCCAAATGCTTAAAGCATGGTCTCATCTTATATGGTATGTAACATGAGTTAGTTTGAATAACCAAAATATATAGATAAACCTTTTATGCTCATATATATGCTTCTGTTATAAATATCTGCAAATGTTTGGGGTTAATTGTTTGAATTTATATATTTTGAAGTGACAATTCTTACCTATATCATTTACCAACTAAGTTATATGTTTGGTAGGAAATAACCATTCTTACCTTATATCATTTACCAACTAAGTTAAGGGTCTGTTTGGTAGCATATGCGTCGTTAAGTGCTGAACCAGTAAGATGTCTTATTTGGTAAGAGACTCTGAACCAGATAGTGATGAACCAGTAATTGTTGTTTAGTAGGATCTCTGAATGACTGTGTAGAATGACTGTTTTACCCTTATTAATTGTTTCTTGCTAAAATTTAATGTATTTATTTGGTAAGAACGCTGAATGATGAATAATTATTAAAGAAAAAAAATACAAACTATCATAGAAAATTCAAATTACACATAAATCCTTAAAAATTAATGAAAACATACTAAAATCCAATTACAAATTAAGCATTTGACACATAAATCTTCCACCATTATTTCATTACAAGTGTTGTGCACACCATGCTTGACGGCTATCTTTGCGACAACACTTCTTTCCCATAGCTTTACCATTGCCAACACTTCTTTTCCATAGCTTTGCCATTGCAACTGCAAGGACTTGCAAATCTCTATTTCGTCCTTTATACAATCAAGCCAAGAAATAAATCATTTTACACAAGGGTAAATTAATCTTTTCACAACAACAACAAAAATAGCAAACTCATTAAGAATTAAGTACTAGCTAAGAAACAACGAGGATAATTAACATTTTCCAGATATTAAGATAATAAACCCATCAAGGATCAAGAATGAAGAATTAACAATGAATAAGAAACTATAACATTAAATTAGTCTTTCAACAAAATGCTCCAAATTTGGTAGAAGATTGGTGCATACCAAGTGCAAAATGGTTGTTTGGGAGTTTAATGTCAAGTGTTAAGATGAGATTGATGAAGTCCCAACGTGAACAAGGATTTTAAATCGAACTCATTAGGATTTCAACTTGAATTTCAATTAGGCTAAGGATAAGTTTCCAATCGATTCAATCAAATTGTATTTAGGATATATTAGATTAGTACCATTGTGAGAAACTCCCATGCCCATCTGATAGCTTCTTATTTAAAATAATCCCCAAATGGCTAATTCTCAAGCATATCAAAAATAGCTAATTCTCAAGCATCTCAAAAGAAGGTGTGATAATAGGTGTCTTTGACAACATCATCAAGATCATTATGCTTCACAAGGTACTCGGTTATTCATATATTTCTTGGTCCAATAACTGCAAACTTATATATCAAACATGAACATTTATTTGTCAACATAACTTGTAGTAATATTCAATTTGACTACTGATCTTAATTAAAGTTGAAGAGCCCCAATTTGGAACCCTGAACTCAAACATTCAGAGTGTAATATGCTTCCACAGTAAACACCTAATTAGTCAAATCACTTGATATGTTACCTAAATCACAATCATATAGCAATAAATCAAATAAAACGAATATAACAAACCAGCATTAGCAAAGAGAAGGATTGGATCATTTCACAGACCAGACTTGATTTCGATCGATTTAGAACAAAAACCCAAGAAAACATACCTTTTTGAAGCGTGGCTGAGGTGGGAAGGGGACGACGGTGGTGCAGAGCTGTAGCGCGGCTGAGACGTGGACGAGGTCTGAAGTGGCTGGAGAGGTGCAATCAGTCTCCGACAACTGTGGAATGGAGGGAGTCGGCGACGGGAGAGGGATGGCCGGACATCGGTCTTGGAAGGATGGAGGTGCAGCGCAGTTGATTTCGGGAGGGTTTGGATAGAGGCGCAGCGAAGATAGGGTGATTGGTAGAGAAGGAATGTGCGTGCTTTTTTTTAACTTAATGAATCAGACACACTTTTTGTGACAACTGTAACCTCCCAAGTTAACCCCGTTAAGTCTTTTCCGTTAATTCCATTAGTTCCGTTAGACAATCTCCGTTAGCCATGTTATAAACCGTAACTAATGCGTGTCTAGACCGAATACGTCCATGACCTTTGGTTGATCACCGAACCCGTCCATATGTGCTATGTGTTTATTTACTTACTACCATTACGTGAAGTTATATGCAACGTGTTTATTTGATTAAGGGTGTAATTGTGTGATTATCGAGAAATTGTGCTTGTCTTACTTGAAATGTAAATTGACCTTTTTGGGTAGCCAGCGAAACTACCAGGCGAAACTACAGTTTCGCCCGGTAGCTAAGACATTTGGGCTACGGGACCAGTTTCGCGTGGCTAGCGAAACTGCCAGCGAAACTACCAGCGACACTACCAGCGAAACTAGCACCTGATATATAGGAAACCCAAGCCAACCTTTTCATTTTTGCTCATTCCTCACAAACACACACACTTCTGCACTCTCCCTCTCTCGAGATCTCCGGCCAGCAAGGAAATAGCTCGAACCACAGTGATTCCAGCCCCAAATTTCCATCCATCCAAGCATTGGAGATCAACCGTGAGTCACATAAACCTCCCTTATGCATTTCTCGTATGTTTAACTAAAATGTATGCTTAAAATCCACATGCAACGACTTCTGCTACTGCTATGATGCTTAGGGATGCTAGACATAACATAAATTCTGTAACTTGCCATGTCAATATGAAGATCCATGCAAATTAGGTCCCTTTATGTGAAAATGTGTTCTTGGTAATTTGATGACTAGAATCCATGTTTAGGGTGTTAAAATTGCTCCCATGATGTTAGTAAACGTTTAGGTATGCTAGATATCGAATTGCATGTGATACAGAAGCTGTTAGAAAGGTTTTTAGTCAAATTTACGGGTTTTTTTAGCGACTAGCGAAACTGTGCCTTCATCAGGCGAAATTATGTAGCGAAACTATGTATATCTCCTTCTAGCGAAACTAAGTAGCGAAACTATAGTGTCGCCGGGTAAACCAACCAGACCTGCTCGGACGAAACTACTGAGCGAAATTCCCTGAACGAAAGTTCAAACCAGTTTCGGGCGAAACTAGGCTAGCGAAACTGTGCCAACAGTTTCGAGCGAAACTAGCCTAGCGAAACTGTGTCATCGGGTATTGCTTAGCGAAAGTGCTGCCCGTGCACACAGCGAAACTGCCTAGCGAAACTGCTAGCGAAATTGTGACCAGAATCCAAACTTGTGCAATTTACTTGTAATGATATGCCATGACTTGCATGCTTTATACTATGATGATACATGCTTTGACTTCTGATATATATGAACCCTCGTGTATGATCAACCATCGGTGTCGTGTGTCGTTATGTCGTGTCGTGTTTTCCAACGTGATAGTGGTTTTAAACACAACCTTACACCTAAAGCCTTAATGTGATTATTAGGTCCTCGTTAACAATCATAACCGAGTCTATTGAAGAAGTAAGCCGAGCAACCTAAGGTGAGTTCATTTATATTATTGTTATGTCCGTTCAGGGACGATAACGCGCAAGTGGTTACATCCGGTAAGGATGGTGACCCAAACGGTAAGGTTTTCTTACTGGGTAAATTTCCGACATAATATCATATGTGACACTGAATTGAACTTATTTATTAAAAAGTCCTTACATTCGAGCCGTTAATATACAGTAGCGAGGTAATATTGAGTAGTACTACTGGGGATTGACACCCCCGCTCAGCGGTGCACGGGATGCACCCTCCCGACTGGCGGTCGGACTGAGATCAATGTTAGCCTACCCTCCGTGATCCGTAAAGACACGGGAAGGCAAGGTTCATAGGTAACCCCTATCAAAAACATTGTCAGCTTCGGTTACGAACAATTCAGGTGTACATAACTATAGGCTAGCTACCTACGATATGGAACTTTTACTGGTCTTATGATATTGATTGTGTTTTACCTGTCTTTATTCATAAACATTTAGTCTACTTGTGACGGGTAGACTGCTTTAGTGAACTCACCAGCCTTGGCTGACACTTGATTGTTGAATTCTTTTCAGGTCGTTAGGTGGATCATGGACAGCACTGGAGGCGGCAGTACTTCCTATGGATACTTTTGAGAAACCCGAAATTTCAAACATTTAAATCCATCGTTTTGTAACACCATACTGCAAACTATATTTATGCTTCCGCTGAACTGTTAAACTGATCATTTTGGAATGTAAACTTAAACTTTATGACTTCTTTATAAATTCTGTTATGGTTTGGTTGTAACTAAAGTCTGGGATCCTGGTCTGGATCACACCCCACACGGTTATACTCCGTTAGTGGAAATTGGGGGTGTGACAGATTGGTATCAGAGCCCTTGGTTACAGCGAACCAGAACATTTTAAAAGAAAATTTTCTGGACTGTAACTGTTTTTGAAAACTTTGGTTGCAACCCGTTCCGCAAAGTACTGCCCCGCGTGCTGAAGATGATCCTCATTTAGAATTCTTGTCTTGTGACGGTATTAAAACCTGAAAATTTTGGGTGGAAATTTTTCTTTTCACTGATCATGTAAATGAGTGCCTTAATGTGAATTATACTAGTATGTATCAATTAACGGAACTTGACAACCTTCTAGTACTTGGAATACTAACCTTTGGAAGCTTTGCATTGATTTGCTAGAAATCATGCCTCCGCGGAGAGAACCCGAAACCAACCCAGGAACCTTCACAGCTGCACAGGTTCAGAACATGATTAATCAAGGGGTTGCAGCAGCCCTAGCAGCCGCTCAGCAGCATTTCCAAGGTCAACCGCCTCAATGCACATTCAAAGCCTTTATGGATTGCAAGCCAATGGTATTTAAGGGTGACGAAGGTGCTGTGGGTCTACTTAGATGGATTGAAAAGTCAGAGAAGGTGTTTTTAATGTGCAACTGCCCAGATGGGGATAAGGTGAAGTATGCTACTGGCACTCTTGAGGATTCCGCACTAACCTGGTGGAATGCTCAGATTCAGATATTGGGACTAAATGAGGCAAACGCCATGACATGGCAAGAATTCAGGGAAGCAATCATGGAGGAATATTGTCCTCGTGATCAAGTCAGAAGGCTGGAAGTCGAGTTTGGAAACTCCAAAATGGAAGGGTCGGAAATAGAGGAGTACACCAACCGTTATCAGGCCTACACCCGACTCTGTCCGACAATGGTGGATGCTGAGTACAAGCGAATTGAGTTGTATGTGGAAGGACTAGCTCCACAGATCAAGGGTATGGTTACCTCGTCAAATCCCACTTATGTGCGACAGGCAATTCGGCTGGCGCACAAACTGACTGATCAGGCGGTGGCTCAAGGAACTTTGCCACCAAGGAAAACCCCAAAAGCTGCCCTTGATGGGAAGAGGCAGAGAGATGAGGAACCAAGTAACCTCACAAATTCTGGCAACAACACTGGGAGGTCTTCAAACTCCCAGTATCAGAACAAGAAGTTTGATGACTCCAAGGGAGGTTATGGCAACAACGGTGGAGGTGGAAACCAAAACCGACAGGGTAACAGTGGTCAAGGTTCCAGCAGGTACAGGGGAAAGTCACCCTACTGTAACAAGTGCAACACACATCACAATGGTGACTGTAAACGACCAGTTTGCGAGCGATGTGGTAAGACCGGGCATATCGCCAAAAATTGCTGGGGTGACATGTTGAATAAACCCAAGCAGAACAATGAAGGCCCCCGAGGGTGTTTCGAGTGTGGAAAACCAGGGCACTTGAAGAAAGACTGCCCCCAGTTGAAGAAAGGTGGGAACGACAACAACAACAATGGTGGTGGAAATGGCAATGGGGGAAATGGTGGTCGCGGACGAGCATTTGTCATGGGTTCAGGTGAAGCAAAGGAAGATGCTAACGTGATTACCGGTAAGTTTCTCCTCAACAACTACTTTGCAAATGTGTTATTTGATTCTGGTGCCGAGAAAAGTTTCATTTCAACTAAGTTTTGCAAATTAATAAAGGCTAAGACGGAACCCCTAGGAGCCAATTACACTGTTGAATTAGCTAACGGTAAGCTTATCGATGCAACACATATAGTCAAGGATTGTACCTTAGAACTCTCAGGCCGTAAGTTCGACATAGATTTGATGCCTTTTACAATCGGTAGCTTCGACGTAATTATTGGTATGGACTGGTTGTCCATGCACCACGCAGAACTCGTTTGTCGAGAAAAAGTCATACGTATCCCCTCCGCAAACGGAGAAGTACTCTCGATTCAGGGTGAAAAGGGAGGTACTGTCTCCGGAATCATATCTTACCTCAAGGCACAGAAGTACCTTCGGAAAGGACACGTGGCCGTTCTGGCAACGGTTACGGATCAACGTCTCATAGAGAAGAAAATTGAAGATTTTCCGATAGTTCGCAATTTCCCCGATGTATTCCCGGAAGAATTACCTGGTCTACCTCCGCATAGACAAGTCGAGTTCGGAATCGACCTTGTTCCCGGTGCAGCTCCGGTTGCCCGAGCTCCGTACCGATTGGCAGTGAACGAATTACACGAATTATCTACTCAACTGCAAGAGCTGTTAGATAAAGGTTTTATCAGGCCTAGCTCATCGCCATGGGGCGCGCCAGTTTTATTCGTCAAAAAGAAAGATGGGACGTTCAGGATGTGCATAGATTACCGCGAGCTCAACAAAGTCACTATCAAGAACCGATATCCTCTCCCTCGGATCGACGACCTCTTCGACCAACTGCAAGGATCCAGCTACTTCTCAAAAATTGACTTAAGGTCCGGGTATCATCAACTTAGGGTCCGCGAGGAGGACATCTCAAAGACGGCTTTCAGAACGCGTTACGGTCATTACGAATTCCTAGTCATGCCTTTCGGCCTAACGAACGCACCGGCGGTGTTCATGGACCTCATGAACCGCGTGTGCAAACCTTACTTGGACCAGTTCGTAATTGTTTTTATCGACGACATACTAGTCTACTCAAGGACGAAAGAAGAACACGAGGAACACCTGCGGTTAATACTAGAATTGTTAAGGAAGGAGCAACTCTACGCCAAATTTTCCAAATGTGACTTCTGGATCCGAGAAGTCCAATTTCTGGGCCACATCGTCAACGAGCAGGGTATTCATGTTGACCCAGCTAAAGTAGAGGCGATCAAGAATTGGTCTACACCACGAGCACCAACGGAAATTCGGCAGTTTTTAGGGTTAGCGGGTTACTACCGTCGTTTTATTAAGGGATTCTCTCAGATAGCCCAACCGCTAACCGCTCTCACGCATAAAGGTGTTCAGTACCGCTGGGGTGAAAAAGAAGAAGCAGCTTTTCAGACTTTGAAGGAAAAACTTTGTACCGCGCCTGTATTATCTCTACCCGATGGTGTTGACGACTTCGAGGTCTATTGTGACGCTTCTCTCCAAGGACTTGGATGTGTTTTAATGCAAAGGGGTAAAGTCATCGCTTACGGGTCGAGACAGTTAAAGTCTCACGAACAGAATTACACAACGCATGATCTGGAGTTAGGAGCTGTCGTATTCGCCTTAAAGTTTTGGAGACACTACCTGTATGGTACCAAGTGCACAATATTCACCGACCATAAAAGCCTCCAGCATATAATGGGACAGAAAGATCTCAACATGAGACAGCGTAGGTGGATCGAGGTGCTTAACGACTACGACTTGGCAATAAAGTATCACCCGGGTAAGGCCAACGTTGTGGCCGACGCCTTAAGCAGAAAAGAACATGCAAAACCTAAAAGAGTTCGAGCTCTACAACTCACGATTCATGCCGGGTTACCGGATAGAATTCGGGATGCCCAGAAGGAAGCTTTGAAAGAGGAAAACTTCGAGTCTGAATCTTTAAATGGCATAGATGGAACTTCGGAGATTAAGTCGGATGGACTCCGCTACTACAAGGATCGCATTTGGGTGCCTCTTCATGGAAATCTTCGAGAGCTGGTGATGGACGAAGCTCACAAGTCTCGATATTCGGTCCATCCCGGTTCGGATAAAATGTACCAAGACCTGAAAGGATTATACTGGTGGCCAAAGATGAAAGCCGACATTGCTACATACGTCAGTAAGTGCTTAACATGCTCAAAGGTCAAAGCAGAACATCAAAAGCCTCCAGGATTATTGCAGCAACCGACGATTCCTGAATGGAAATGGGAGGAAATATCCATGGATTTCATCACGGGACTGCCCCGTACACCTCGCGGAAATGACATGATTTGGGTCATTGTGGATAGATTAACAAAATCCGCTCATTTCATAGCCCTCAAGGAGAATGACAAGACTGATAAACTAGCACAAATCTACATCGACGAGATCGTCAAGCTCCACGGAGTACCCTTGTCTATTATCTCCGATCGAGACCCCAGATTTGCTTCACACTTTTGGAGATCATTGCAATCAGCGTTAGGTACTCGCTTAGATATGAGCACCGCATACCATCCGCAGACAGACGGCCAAACTGAACGCACAATCCAGACTCTTGAGGATATGCTCCGAGCGTGTGTTATGGATTTCGGAAAGAATTGGGAGACTCACTTGGCATTGGTCGAATTCTCCTACAACAATAGCTACCATTCCAGCATTGGAGCCGCCCCCTTTGAGGCTCTCTATGGACGAAAGTGTAGATCACCGGTCTGTTGGGCTGAAGTCGGTGATAGCCAACTCACTGGACCAGAGATGGTGTATGAAACGACAGAAAGAATTGTACAAATCAGAAACCGTATGAAAGCCGCAAGAGACCGACAAAAGAGTTATGCAGACAAACGTAGAAGACCATTAGAATTCGAGGTGGGCGACCGAGTACTGTTGAAAGTCTCACCCTGGAAAGGTGTTGTGCGTTTTGGGAAGCGCGGGAAGTTAAACCCCCGCTACATAGGACCTTTCCCGATAACAGAAAGGATTGGAACGGTGGCGTATCGTTTGGACTTGCCACCTGAGCTGGATGGGGTACACAACGTGTTTCACGTTTCTAACTTGAAAAAGTGTCTGGCTGATGACACTCTAGTGGTTCCACTCGAGGAGCTCCACATCGACGAGCAACTCCGATTTACAGAACAACCCGTTGAGATAATGGGACGCGAAGAAAAAGCATTGAAGCGAAGCAAGATCCCAATTGTCAAGGTCAGATGGCATTCAAAACGTGGACCGGAGTTCACGTGGGAACGGGAAGACCAGATGAGGAAGAAGTATCCTCACCTGTTCGACCAAACCTCCGCATCAACCCAAGGTACTAGCTAATTTTCGGGACGAAAATTCCTTAACATGGGGAGGCTGTGACAACTGTAACCTCCCAAGTTAACCCCGTTAAGTCTTTTCCGTTAATTCCATTAGTTCCGTTAGACAATCTCCGTTAGCCATGTTATAAACCGTAACTAATGCGTGTCTAGACCGAATACGTCCATGACCTTTGGTTGATCACCGAACCCGTCCATATGTGCTATGTGTTTATTTACTTACTACCATTACGTGAAGTTATATGCAACGTGTTTATTTGATTAAGGGTGTAATTGTGTGATTATCGAGAAATTGTGCTTGTCTTACTTGAAATGTAAATTGACCTTTTTGGGTAGCCAGCGAAACTACCAGGCGAAACTACAGTTTCGCCCGGTAGCTAAGACATTTGGGCTACGGGACCAGTTTCGCGTGGCTAGCGAAACTGCCAGCGAAACTACCAGCGACACTACCAGCGAAACTAGCACCTGATATATAGGAAACCCAAGCCAACCTTTTCATTTTTGCTCATTCCTCACAAACACACACACTTCTGCACTCTCCCTCTCTCGAGATCTCCGGCCAGCAAGGAAATAGCTCGAACCACAGTGATTCCAGCCCCAAATTTCCATCCATCCAAGCATTGGAGATCAACCGTGAGTCACATAAACCTCCCTTATGCATTTCTCGTATGTTTAACTAAAATGTATGCTTAAAATCCACATGCAACGACTTCTGCTACTGCTATGATGCTTAGGGATGCTAGACATAACATAAATTCTGTAACTTGCCATGTCAATATGAAGATCCATGCAAATTAGGTCCCTTTATGTGAAAATGTGTTCTTGGTAATTTGATGACTAGAATCCATGTTTAGGGTGTTAAAATTGCTCCCATGATGTTAGTAAACGTTTAGGTATGCTAGATATCGAATTGCATGTGATACAGAAGCTGTTAGAAAGGTTTTTAGTCAAATTTACGGGTTTTTTTAGCGACTAGCGAAACTGTGCCTTCATCAGGCGAAATTATGTAGCGAAACTATGTATATCTCCTTCTAGCGAAACTAAGTAGCGAAACTATAGTGTCGCCGGGTAAACCAACCAGACCTGCTCGGACGAAACTACTGAGCGAAATTCCCTGAACGAAAGTTCAAACCAGTTTCGGGCGAAACTAGGCTAGCGAAACTGTGCCAACAGTTTCGAGCGAAACTAGCCTAGCGAAACTGTGTCATCGGGTATTGCTTAGCGAAAGTGCTGCCCGTGCACACAGCGAAACTGCCTAGCGAAACTGCTAGCGAAATTGTGACCAGAATCCAAACTTGTGCAATTTACTTGTAATGATATGCCATGACTTGCATGCTTTATACTATGATGATACATGCTTTGACTTCTGATATATATGAACCCTCGTGTATGATCAACCATCGGTGTCGTGTGTCGTTATGTCGTGTCGTGTTTTCCAACGTGATAGTGGTTTTAAACACAACCTTACACCTAAAGCCTTAATGTGATTATTAGGTCCTCGTTAACAATCATAACCGAGTCTATTGAAGAAGTAAGCCGAGCAACCTAAGGTGAGTTCATTTACATTATTGTTATGTCCGTTCAGGGACGATAACGCGCAAGTGGTTACATCCGGTAAGGATGGTAACCCAACGGTAAGGTTTTCTTACTGGGTAAATTTCCGACATAATATCATATGTGACACTGAATTGAACTTATTTATTTAAAAAGTCCTTACATTCGAGCCGTTAATATACAGTAGCGAGGTAATATTGAGTAGTACTACTGGGGATTGACACCCCCGCTCAGCGGTGCACGGGATGCACCCTCCCGACTGGCGGTCGGACTGAGATCAATGTTAGCCTACCCTCCGTGATCCGTAAAGACACGGGAAGGCAAGGTTCATAGGTAACCCCTATCAAAAACATTGTCAGCTTCGGTTACGAACAATTCAGGTGTACATAACTATAGGCTAGCTACCTACGATATGGAACTTTTACTGGTCTTATGATATTGATTGTGTTTTACCTGTCTTTATTCATAAACATTTAGTCTACTTGTGACGGGTAGACTGCTTTAGTGAACTCACCAGCCTTGGCTGACACTTGATTGTTGAATTCTTTTCAGGTCGTTAGGTGGATCATGGACAGCACTGGAGGCGGCAGTACTTCCTATGGATACTTTTGAGAAACCCGAAATTTCAAACATTTAAATCCATCGTTTTGTAACACCATACTGCAAACTATATTTATGCTTCCGCTGAACTGTTAAACTGATCATTTTGGAATGTAAACTTAAACTTTATGACTTCTTTATAAATTCTGTTATGGTTTGGTTGTAACTAAAGTCTGGGATCCTGGTCTGGATCACACCCCACACGGTTATACTCCGTTAGTGGAAATTGGGGGTGTGACACTTTTGAATCTTACCGGATAAGAGGTTATTTAGAGGTTTGTTTTCATTAAGAGGTGTCAACCAAACAGCCTAACATCTGACCAATTCAATGTTATACCATAAGAGCTTAATAAGTGACAAAAAAGCAGCCCCTAAGTCATATGGATTTATTTTCGATTTCTTGTGATAGTTCTTTATGGAATTGATGTAAGTTCCTTATTTAGAAGCTAAACTCATGGTTTTCTAGGCGACCTTGTTCTCCTAAAGGTATCTCCTTGGAAAGGCGTCTTCGGATTTGGCAAGAAGGAAAAACTAGCACCTCGTTTTTTCGGTCCGTTCAAAATCCTCAAGATAGTCGGGAAAATGGCTTATCAGCTTGATCTGCCTCCTGAATTGGCTAATGTCCACCCTACTTTCCTCGTTTCAAACCTTCGTAAATGTTTGGCTGACGAGAACATCCATGTGCCACTTGAGGATGTTCAGATCGATGAGTCTTCGAACTTTGTTGAGAAACCTGTTGAGATTATGGATCATGAAATTAAGAAATTCAAGCGAAGCCAAATTCCGATTGTTAAGGTTCGTTGGGAGTCCAAGCATTAAGCAGAGTTCACTTGGGAGCGTGAGGATCATATGAAAGCTAAATATTCCCAGTTGTTTGTTCTGTCTTCTTGAATTTTAATTTCAGGACGAAATTTCCAAAAGTAGGAGAGACTGTAACATTTCGGGTTTTCCGATTTGCCAGATCCGACCCGATTTCATGTATTAGTACCCGTGATCAATAATCTAATAAGATTATTTCGGATTTTACGCGAACGCATCACTAATTACGTTTTACCGGGGATTTGATCAATCTAATCATGTATGACACTTGTGTGTAATACTAGTTACACACACAACTGAATACAAGTGAAGGTTGGTATGAATTCAAGGTCTGGAACGAAAACGGTGTGTAACATCCATGGTCTATCCATTTCATTCGTACCCGATTTGTATTCCAAGAGTCATTCAATAAGGTAGTTCATTTCGTTTCATTTCATTTGGTGTTACATTGTGTAATTTACGATTATTTCAATTTGCCGTGTTTCGATTTCAATATTTCGAGCTTTCAATTTATTTAAGTTAGACCGGACTGAGTATGCTATATATGTGTGGTAAATGTGGGCAATACTAGTTACGCACACAACTGAAACACAAAATGTAGTTGTACAAAAGTTTTGGGTTGAAACTGTAAATATTGAAAGCTTTGGTCATTTATGTATTTTCTGTAAACTTCGAAAATAATTTCATAAACTTATGTGTCAAATTTATTTTACATCCGTAATTAACTCGCAAATTAAGTTATGAGAAAAGGTCGGGGTTAAAAACATACATTATGAGAATTAACTGTGCTTTTTATGGGTTGCATATAAGCTAGAAAAACTAAATAACAAAAAAATAAGGAAATGAGGGCCATGGGATTTAAACCAATGACATCCTGCCTCACATGTCATGCGCCCAACCACTAGAGCAATTATGTTTTGATGTTAATACTCTGACTCCAGCGAATATATAGTGAAACCAGCGCGTGTAGTCTTCCTTTCCTTTCCTCCTCACATGTCATGCGCCCAACCACTAGAGCAATTATGTTTTTTATGAAAACATAAATTGTGACCTAATTAGTTTAATCTAAGCATTCCAGTATCAAGTATCTCTATTCTAAATCACGAATGTTGCAATTAGAATATATTCGTAATTATTTTGACTATTTTATTACTTATTATCATCTTCTTATATTTAAAAATTTTATGTCTCACATGATAGAATTATTTATTCCTTAGGATGTTGACTATAAAACATAATAAAAAATTATGATGATTCCATAATCATTAGATCATCCTATTATAAAACGAAATGCATTTATAATTAGTGTATATTACATTACTTTGTAATAGTTATAACATCATAGCCTAGATATAATCCAAACTTTATATATTGTTTTTACGAATCATTCATTATCACATTATTAATCAATTCACAATCACCTTATACGAAACCCCTTTAAGGTTTTGCTTAGACGATTGTAATTGTATTATTATGTTTATTATTATTATTATAATTATTGTTAATTAATATTATTATTATTATATAAGATTCTATACATATTACATCAACATTTATGAGTTATTCAAATAATTATTGATTAGTAGTTATTGTGACAATATTATTATTATTATTATTATTATTATTATTATTATTAGTTATTATTATTATTATTATTATTATTATATTTATCATTAGTTAATGTTCTGACCTAATTCAAACTTATTATATAAACACCTCAAGTTATTCAAATAATTAATGAATATTAAAATGTATCTCATTTATACCATAAGAATTTACTTAACATTTATATTACTCATAAAATACACTATATAACTTTTGTCAAATGAATAACATTTCTTTAAACAAAACCCCAAATGCCCACGAACCCCTAGTCTCCTAGCTTCGTTATTTAACTGGGTCCCCTGGTTTCCTTTAGGTTGACCTTCGGGACTACTACTATCATTCTCGCGTTCTTTCGTGGAAACTCTTCAACCTATCAAGTGAGTAATCCTTGCCCCTTTTTCGTGTTTTACATTTTGGGGTGCAACATGTATCCTATCTCAACTATTGATTTTTCATGATTTTCATATAATGCGATTGTAGACCATATGTGTGAATGTGTGTAGGATTTCATTCTAGCATAACTTGTCAATGTGTCGGGATTTCATGTTTTTGATAGTGTTTCATGTATGTCATGTCGCATAAACATTAACGTAAGGCCTGGGGAATCAAAAATAGATCTATTGGCTGACAAACCACTCAACTTGACCGGTTCTGGCGTTGGGTGTTTGAGACCTATTTCATATAGTCTAACCTTTGGGTTAGGGAATCCTTGTCATTAAGGGTTGCTTATGCATTATTTCATGTTGTCATCTTATCTAGTATGTTGATCTTTCATCTCATTCTATCATAGGATACAACTCGCATGTTTTCATTTTATATATCATGTTACATATTAAACCTGTGATTACTCACCAACTTTGTAGTTGACCTTATATTATACATGTTGCGGGAAATGGTAACGTTTGATCCAAATTGCTCCACTTAGGGATTTGGACCTAGTTAAATTCTTAATAGGACATTGTTGAATCGTTCATGTTATGTTTTAATTTCAAGTTTATGTAATGAACTTTTATTATTAATAAAATTGGTGTTATTTAAATATTATTATCTTAATTTAGTTGTCATGAGCTTTTGGGCAATCTAATCATGTCTTGATGTTTTCGCCGTCGGTTGGGGTGTGACACGGTGAAAGTTCGGTAAATCCTACGCAATTTCGATTTTAACCGAGAGATCATATTTTTTAGTTTCGTATATCAGTTTTATCAGGTTTATGAGTCTTATATTCACAAAACATATTATGAGTCATCACTTACTTGATCGGATCGCAAAACGTTGGTGATTTGCTTAATTGTGATAAAATCGACAAAACCAACCAAAAACACATTTTCTGTGATATCTTATTAATCGTTAATTATTATGGGTGATATTTTATATCAGTTTGATTGGATTGAATGCGGTTAATATGATGGTAATCATAATTTGGAGAAATTGGGCGAAAACAGGGGTCGAATCGGAGCCAGAACGCAAAAACTGGAGCGAGAACATGGCGCACCGAGACCTAGAGGGGCGCACCGAGACCTAGAGGGGCGCCACGGGGCGCGAAGCCCTCTTCGTGATGCGCAAACCGACCACTGACGCTGAAAATTCGTTTTTTGACCTAATTTCGGGTATTTAAGCTCTCATTCTCATCTTAGCCACCATGCTCTCACCTCTAATCACTCTAAAAACCCTAAAACGGCTAGTACCATCTTGGAACAAGATCTTGGAGGTTTTGGAGCTCCAAATTGTTAAAAACAAGTGAAGAAAAGTGTCGGTTTTTGCCTTTTGGTGTGTTTTTCTCATTTCTTGCTTCTATCCTCTTCTTCTTTTGTCATGATCTCATCAAGATCAATCCTTTAACATGTTTTAACCTAGATCTAAGTCCTAGATCATAGATCTAGTGATTCTACACAAAAAGATTGGATTTTTATTAACTTTCATGAACTTTTACGGAACTTTTTGTTGATTATTTGTTAGATCTTGATGAATCATGGTAGGGGCTGAATAAAGATATCATTTTTATGTATATTGTAACTCAAGAAATCATCATGCTTAATAGATCTAGGATCCTTGACCTAAAATGATTTTTATGATATAAAAAAACTTACTTTTTCTTAATTTTCTCAATGGATCTTCATAGATCTTAGATTTTCTAGTTCACCTTTGTTTGAATCTTGTTTAAAGGTATGAAAAGCATGAACTTGGATATTGATCTAGGGTTAGATCTAGTTTAATCATCATTCTACCTTTAGATCTAAGGTTTTGTATATGAAAAATGTATTTTGATGGGTTTTCTTGACAAATAAACATATATATGTTTAGATCTATGGAACATATTGATTTAATGATATGGTATGCTTAGATCTAGGTTGTAAATTCTTGGAATATCATAAATATAATATCAGGAAAGATTTGCATGTTAAAAATGAAATCTTGGTTGATTAATTATTTAAGATTGATTTAACTAGAATTTTGGGATAAAAAAAAATTCATTTTGTATAACTAATTGAGTTAGTGTTTGATTTATGACTTGAAACTTTATATGGCGTATCTATATGATTAGATCAGCTCATGATTAATTTTTGGAGTCTAAATATGTTTTGGATGATTTTATAGAAAATAATCAAGATTTGATACGTCGTAAAGCTTTTTAGTTAAATAAATATTTAATCGTCATTGTTTGGCCAAGATTTAGGTTTGACCCTTTTAATTATTTAAACCCTCATATTGTCACTTAAATAAATCACCAACGAGTTGTGAATCCGATCGTGTCCATCATGTCATTTCGAGTTGCACGTTTTGTCTATTTATTTACCTATTTATTTATTTACTTATTTGTCGGTGTTCCACTATCACGTTCGATCGTTAAGGTGATCTCTGGGTTTGATTAGCGCTGCTATCTCAGTTTCTCTCCCATTTGCTTCACCATCAGGTGAGTATTCATAGCCCCATTTTTATTTATTTATTTTTGGGGTGCAACATGTACCAATGATCAAACTCTAGAATGATTTTCTCTAAAACTACGTGCGTACTTTATGAACGATTATGTGTTAGTCTTGCATGATAAATCTATGTGCTCGATGTGTTATGATTGTGATCGGCCTCTAGAACGATCTCGTGTGACAATAACTGTAAAAAGCCGGGTTAACGGTAATAGATCTATTGGCTTGACAAGCCCACTTGGCCTGCCTCGCGTGTGGCCCCTCATGATTGAAAACCTTATGGTTAGGTTTGCATCATAAACCCATATGTGCTCAATTTCATGTTGTTATTGTAGTTGATTTACACTTAATCTCGTAGAACACATGTTTTATACTATGATATTGTTAACCCTATGATTACTCACCAACTCATGTAGTTGACCTTTATTTCTCACATGTTGCAGGTGTTGATGCTTGATTATGATGGCGTCACTTAGGATCGCATGGGACTTTAGTAGACATAATTAAATAAAAATTAGAACTCTTATGCTATGTTTGAACTTTGTTTTATTTGGATGTTTGTATGGGTTTAAGTTTGATAGACGAGATGAAATGTGGCATGACTAAATATATTAACCTTTAATTAGTGTTGTGAGCATCTGGACAATATTTTTGCCCCGGCGTAATTCCGCCATCGGTCGGGGTGTGACATCGCGTGCCGCGACAGAGTGGAAAACCAGAATATTTTTTTATTTTTTATTAAACCCCAACTTTTGCTAAACTACATTTGTACCCAATTGTGTGAGTAACTAGTATTGCCCATCGTTATACGCATATAGCATGCACGAATTCCGGTTTATCATGAATATAAAAACATGTAACAATTGAAATTCGAATCGCGATTTACGTAACCATTAATTAAATTGAAACAATCACAATGCTCATTAACAAAATTTGGAATACACGACGAGATGAACAAAATACATAACTTTATTTATATAATACTTGAAATCACTTAATATTGAAATACAAATAGGGTATGACAACAAGTGGATATCCAGCTGATGTCATAGCTTGGTTCCAATCCTTTCACCTTGAACGATCAGAGTTTCACTATTTGCAAGCAGGATTATGAAAATCTCCTCATGGCAACCGATGTGGGCACGATGCATTGATAATCAATCCATACCAAAAACAACATCGAAATTTCCCAATTCAATAGGCATCTAATCAATGTCGAACGAATACTCCAACATATTTAACGTAAAACCTCGAATATTCTCACCGGAGTCTATCAACTAACCGTTGCTAGTTCTATTGAGTACGAGTGAAAAATGCTTATGAGATAACTAAACAAAACGAATAAAGTTTAAACGTTTAAAACGACTATTTTATTCCGAACCGGGTGTTACAATACTTAACGTTTAGGAATTTGGTAACCGGTACGTATTATTATATATATATACATCGAGAATGGGTGGTCATAGACTCACCATTCACTATTCATATTCCCACTAATTGGAACATGACACGTGTCATGTTCCACCACTAAAAACATGACACGTGTCATGTTAAATCAATAGTAAATTGGCATGTGTCATAGTGGCTTCTTAAAATTTTACAGGTCACGACGTGGCCTGACACGTGGCCCCGTGTTAGGCCATATGGTGACACGTGGACACGTGTTAGGCCACGTGTCATATGTAGGCCAATGTTTTTGCGACACGTGGTCATGTGCCACGTGTTATGTACAGGTAATATTTTTTCTGACTTAAGCGCAGGTGGTCACTTTTAGAACACTTTTAGAGTTTTTGACTTTGCTCACAGCGTTTTGAAATATGGGTGTTAGGCCGCGTGTCATGTACATGTGGTATTTTTTTCAAACTTAAATGCAAGTGGTCAACTTTTAAATCACTTTTAGAGTTTTCGACTTTGGCCACGGCGTTTCGGAAAATGGGTGGCCTGCCGCGAAGCGCGGGCGGGTCACCATCTTGTTTAGAATAATATATAATTGGATACGTAAAATTATAGAATCATTTATATTTTTTTCTTATTGTTAAAATTTCCACTAATATTACATGGAACTTCTTTCATTATTTATGATCACCGATATATTTATGGGGTTAGACTTGAGAATTAAACGGTATTTATTTGACTCGCTTACAAATTGCAGGTTACATCCGGACATGCATGCATATTGTTACCTAATTTACATATAAATAAAGTCTAAAGCGGAGATAATGTTAACTAACATGTAATCAAAGTTTGAGGGTTTTAATAGATAGATGATGAGAATACAAATACAAATCGCCAACACACGATTTGTATCGACATAACTTACACAGATTCACCCCTCTAGCTCTAATTCACCATGGGAGAGCTCTTCTCATGGTGAAGACTCACATACACTCTTTCGTATACACTTCAGGTGCACATATACCAACAAATGACCTAAACATATTCTATTCATAGTGTGGCGAGTCTTCGTCTTCAGGAAAGAAAGTTTCGACTGAAACACTCTTCTGGTCCAAACTTCTACACAAGTTTCGGCCGAATCTTCCTACTAATTAGTTTTAGCGTGATTAGTTTTGATCAGAACTAGTTAGTTCTATTCGAAAACACTAGTCTTCAATTTGACCCAACACTATATTTTAGTTACGTATTACATTATTATATATTTATAATAGTAAATTTATTTAAAAGAAAAACTTTATAGAATATTAACTAAGTTTCAGGTATTTTTCAATTAAATGACTCATCTTTTTTTGTCATAATTAAGTCACTCACTTTTAAGCAGATGTCTAATATCCTTATTTAAAAACTACCATATATGACTCTCCATTTCTATCTCAATCTCCTTGTAAACACGTTATTATTTTTTTTCTCTTTCCAAGATAGTTATAAAATACAGAGATTATGAAAAGCGGATCTATATATTTATATTAATTATCTATACTATATTATAATAAATTTAAGAATGATAAAAATGTCTTTTTACATCGACTTTACGTATATTTTATGAAGTTTACTACTTTAATTGTTTTTAAATTCAATAAGACAACTGAATAATAGAAATATTGTTGGAACAAAAATCTATGTGACTGACGCCATCAAATCTGTTTACAGAAGCATTCGACTGAAGAATCCATCTTGAATTGATTCAGAGATGCGAGTTGTGATGCTCGAGGCTTGCGAGATTGGACCGAAGACCGTTTTCTGGAAAAGTCAACTGTTCGGGTCAACGGTCAACGTAAAAGTAAACGGAAGATCGGTTCGAGTGAGTCAAGCTTCGGATTAATTGAATCAACTTTGATTTAATTGATTTTTATGTTTATTTCATTTATCTGTATTTTGTTCAGTTATTATGTTTTTCCTTGTTAGTCACCCTCACTATATAGTGAGGGTGCCCCAATACAAGTGTGACAACCGGCAAATTCCCAGGTTAATCCCGTTAATAACTTGTGTTATATTTCGATAACGTCCGTTACTTCGATTAACTAGAATAGTTACACGAGCGATGCACATGAGTCTAGACGTCGGTTAACTTAGTTAAACGTATATAATTATTAATTATATATAAATTATATTTTATGGTTTAAATGAAAACATTTTGTCATTTTATGTGACAATTATATCTATGGTGTTATGTTGTATATAAATATATATATACACATTATATTTTATGATTTTATGTGACAGTGTGTTACGTAAACTAAACGAAGCGTTTCTATATCTTTGTAGGAATTTAAAAACATATAGCTATGGGGTTATAGCTATGATTTTATGTGAACCAATTAGGGCTCCTTGGGTTAGTTCTCAAACTTCCTTTTTATTAAAACAAACTCACGAGGGGCAACACTTTAAATTTCGAAACATGATATTATTTCTTGCAAATAAAAGAGGGACTAAAGCCGTCATTTTCCGAAAATTGATTTGAAACATAAGCACCGTCGGTCGTATCTTCTTTCGGTAACCGACTATGCCCTTAAATCCGAATTCAAGATGGGAGTTACAATCTTTAATCATTACTAATGATCGGTCGTCAGAAACCTGATCATTTTGAAAATCACAATTCATTTCATCACCCTAAAAACACCCTCTCGGAGTCTCCCCTTCTATCGTCCCTGTTTCCCGTCGATCAAGCACCACCGAAGGAATTTTTTTTTCTCTCGGACAATCACATCGTCGAGGACGATTTCTGGCCACTGCAAGTCTTCGCCGGGCAACAGTCGAGCCGCAGGATCATCACTGTCACGAGTTCGGCCTTCGGTTCAAAGTTTTTCTTTTCATCGTCTCGTTGCGCGGTCTCATATTCGAGGTAATTCTAAACCATAGTGTTCGATTTTGAAGTTCTTTTTGGTTCGTTCTGATAGCCCCTCTCGTGAAAACTTTTGTGTCACGTTAATGGTGGTCGGGAGTTTAGGGTTTATTGCGAGGAAGATGACAGCGATTTGCAACTGATCATATATTTTAAATGCCACATGGATTCCGTCCTCAGGGCCTGGCCGAATGGCCAAGGCTTTTGATCTGTATCGGCAAGGTCGCCGGTTCGAACCCTCCCTGCCCCAATCCTTTTTCAGTTTTTTTTTTCTGATCCAGTTTATCCTGTCACTAATGAACAAAAACCTTGGACTGCGATTTCGTTAACAAACAAGCCTCTAGCCCAGTGGCTAGGGCGCTGTTTTATAACCTCCAGGTCACGGGTTCGAGTCCCGTGACCCCTATTTCTGTGGTTTTATTTCTTTTTAATGATTTAAAGCATCATTTGGACCAAAACCCAAAACTACTAATACATGTCTATTAAATCTCGTCCCGTGAAGTTTCCTTTGACCCAGTTAGGGTTCTCGTTGAATTTTTATATTACGAAAATATTATGATTTAAATGAATTAAAATTCGATGGTCTCGTTATTACTAATATAAATAAGTTTTAAAAACATAGAAGAATATATATATTTGATTTATTTGTCATACGGACATTTTAAAGATTTTCTTTAAACTATCGAATTTTGACACGACATATAAGTATATATATTGGACGTTTTATTTTTCACACTTTCGATTACGCCTCGATATTTATATTTACGAAAATATATATATATTTACCCGATGATCCCTACATTCATTATTTGGAATAACATACGCACAGTGATTTTTGTAAATCTTCGTGTCCTCGATTAAATATCACTTTTTTACTGCTTCCGAACAAACAACTTTTATCACGTATTGAAATTGTCACATATGGCATATTTGGAATTACTTGATCTAATACCTTCGTCTAGGATATGTTACTCATGTGCGGACACACACTTACTTATGTAAAATCGATAGGTGCTTGGTAGTTACGCAAGACTCGGAGTCTTACTAAATTGTAGCAGCGCACCCTAAGGTGAGTTACACAATCTTTACGTTACGTTCGGTTTTGGACGATAACACACGCAAACACGTTACACCCGGGTTAGGGTGATAACACAACAATGTTTATGTATGATTAAAGTAAAAATCCAACATATATCACATGTTCACGTAAAATGCTTATCTTTGAAAGTCCTTACTTATCGAACCGTTAATAGTTTATAGCGAGGGGATATTGGGTAGTACTACTGGGGTCTGACAAACCCCACTCAGTGGGCACGAGATGCACCACCCGACTGGCGGTCGGACTGAGGACAATGTCAGCCTAACTTACCGTGATTGAGTAGACACGGGGAAGGCAAACCACGTAAGGAATTATTCCTACAACTAATTGGTCAGCTTCGGTTGCGAACGTTTTAGTGACATGAACTTAGGCTCGCTACCTACGATATGGATTGTACTGTTAATATACATGCTTACATACGAATAAAAAAAATGTTGTATTCGTACTGCATAACTATATTAGTTATACTTATGTGCTTATGTGAACTCACCAACATTAGTTGACACTTGCTCTTATGCATGCTTTGCAGGACGCTAGGAGAATCGGATTTTTGGGCACGTACGCTGGTTAAACTTTATTTTTGGGAACTTGCTTTTAAAATCTTTATCTTGAACTTTATTTACTTGTCGGGCGCTTGTTTTGCGCAACATAACTTTTATAAGCTTCCGCTAAACTTTAACTCTGGTTTGATATTTCCCGTTTGGAAATATATTTACGTTTTGAACCCTAAACTTATGTTTGATGTAACTAATGACTCGGGTCCTGGTCTGGTTCACACCCCACACGGTTAAGCTCCGTTAGTGGAAATTGGGGGTGTGATAGATTGGTATCAGAGCCCTTGGTTGCAGAGAACTAGAATTTTCAGAAATTCTAAACTGTAACTTTTTTTGAACATTAGTTACAACAATTCCCAAAAACGTTTTCTTTTCGCGTGCCAAAGATCGATTGCTCACATTAGGTTATCTTTTCTTTGTTTGTGTCTGTCTGGGTTCAGGAAATATGTCACCATCCGATCATACACGTGGAAAGGCACCCATGAAAGAACAAGGATCCTCGTCACGTCAACCGGCCCGTAGGAGGCAACGCCTTGACTATACTCAAGGGGATTATGAGGCAGAGTCACATTACTTTCGAGACCCGGACAACGCGTCCGATTGGCGGTGGTTTAGGCCCATGGTGGCCAGTCTTATAGGCGAATTTGGAGTCCCCACGGACGAGGGTAGACTACCCGATCTTCCCTTCTGCCACCCACATATCACTGCTGCAATAATGGCAGTGATAGACGAGTTGCGTAGTGAAGTTAGATCACTGCGAACCGAAGGACGAAGAACACAAACTGAAACTCAAGGAACAAGGGATGATCTCGAGGTGACAACCACAGCACACAACAACTTAGCCCATGGGGGATAGAGTGGATACCTTGGAGGCAAGACCCAACTCGGCCAATTTAGCCAACATGCTACAGACTGCCTTAGCAAGGATTGATGTGTTAGAAGACCTGGTCGAGGACCTGACCGGGCAAGTGGCTATTCTTCAGGGACAGGCAGCCCCTGCAGCTGATCTAGTGGAGGAAGAACCCCTCAAAGAGAATGGAGACAACGCTGAAGAAGAAGAGGTCAAGGAACCCGAAGTCATTGATCCATGATCTAATATGTCTCATTTTCTTGGATTTTGTTACTTTGAAATAAATTTGACTGGGTGTTCATTTTATTTTGAATGTTTTTAAATACTGAGATACCTTATGGTTGGATTTTTAAATTTTGTAATGGATATTACATTTTTATTTTACCAATGTGTTTCTAAAAATTATGTCGTGTGATGGATGGATGCATGAATAATTGTTTAGTGTTTAATGAAATTAATATTGGGTATATTAATCATTGAAATGTTCGTATGGAAAACAGAACCATGGCTGAACACCTCACCGCAGCACAGATCAAAAATCTGATTGACCAAGGAGTTGCAGCAGCTCTAGCAGCGGCCTAAAATCAGCCAAACAACAACGGTGGTAAGTAAAACAGACGAAAAATTGACTACGTTTTTTTTTCTCACCCTCTAAAATTATTCTCTGAAATAATTTCATGAAACGAATCCAGGCCCAGCTCAGTGCACCTTCAAAACTTACATGGATTGTAAGCCGCTCATGTTCAAGGGTGATGAGGGAGCCGTGGGTCTATTACGATGGCTCGAGAAGTCAAAAAAGGTGTTCTCAATGTGTAACTGCCCAGCTGCGAATCGGGTCAATTTCGCAACTGCTACACTCGAGGGAGCTGCCCTCACATGGTGGAACGCGCAAATCCAAATGTTAGGGCTCGACGCAGCGAATGCTATGACTTGGCAGGAATTCAAGGATGCCATGATGGAGGAGTATTGTCCCCGTGAGCAGGTCAAAAGGTTGGAAGGTGAGTTCCAGAACTTGAAAATGGTAAGTTCTGAGGTTGAAGAGTACACCGCTCGCTACCATGAGTACGCGGTGTTGTGTCCTACGATGGTTGATGCTGACTTCAAAAGGATTGAAAGGTACGTGGATAGGTTAGCTCCACAGATCAAGGGGATGGTTACTGCCTCAAACCCTGCAAATGTGCAGAATGCTATCAGGTTGGCCCATAAGCTGACTGACCAGGCCATAGAGCAAGGAACTTTGCCACCCAGAAAGGTCCCCAAAACTGCCCTAGATGGGAAAAGAAAGAGAGATGATGACTCCAGTAACAACAACAACAATGGTAGTGGAAACAACAATGGGAGATCCTCTAACTCTCACAATCAAAACAAGAGGTACAACAATTCCAGGGGTGACTATAATAACAGTAACACCAACAGCGGAGGCGGTAATCAGAACCGCCAAGGTGGTAGCAATCAGAATAACAATGGGTACAAAGGACGAGCACCTTTCTGCAATCGATGCAACCAACACCACAATGGGGCATGCAAGAGACTCACCTGTGAGCGTTGTGGTAAAGGGGGCCATGAAGCTAAGAATTGTTGGGGTGAACTACAAAATCGTCCCAATCAGAATCAGAACCAGAGTCAGAATCAGAACCAGAGGCAGAATAATGAAGGCCCTAGGGGGTGTTATGAATGTGGAAAGCCAGGGCACTTAAAGAGGGACTGTCCACAGCTTCGAAGGAACAATAACAACAATGTTGGCAACAACAACAACCACCGTAACAACAATAACAACGGTGGTGATGGTGGTAGAAACGGTGGAGATGGCGCCAAAGGGCGAGCTTTCGTTATGGGTTCAGGTGAAGCAAGAAACGATGCCAACGTCATTACCGGTAAGTTTCTTCTAAACAACTACTTCGCAAATGTCTTATTTGATACTGGTGCTGAGAAAAGTTTTATCTCGACTAAGTTCTGTAAGTTGATTAAGGCTACCCAAACTCCACTAAAAGCTAGGTATACGGTTGAATTAGCAAATGGTAAGCTTCTTGACACCACTCACTTAGTTGAAAACTGCACATTAGAACTATCTGGTCATAAACTAAGTATAGACCTTATGCCTTTTACCATCGGTAGTTTCGACGTCATAGTGGGCATGGATTGGCTATCCAAACATCAGGCGGAAATTGTTTGTCAAGAAAAAGTCATACGAATACCCGTAGCAGGAGGAGAAGTACTCTCAATTCAGGGCGAAAAGGGAGGTGCTGTCTCCGGAATCATATCATACTTTAAAGCACAGAAGTGTCTTCGGAAGGGACACGTGGCAATCCTGGCCACGGTTATGGACCAAACCAGGGTGGAGAGAAAAATCAAAGATTTCCCGATCGTACGCGATTACCCGGAGGTATTTCCTGAGGAATTACCTGGCCTTCCTCCGCATCGGCAAGTAGAATTTGGGATTGACCTCGCTCCGGGAGCAGCTCTGATCGCGCGTGCACCATATCGTCTAGCGGTGAACGGATTAAATGAGCTATCCACACAGCTGCAAGAACTGTTAGATAAAGGTTTTATTAGGCCTAGCTCGTCACCATGGGGAGCACCAGTATTATTCGTCAAGAAGAAGGATGGCACATTTAGGATGTGCATTGATTACCGCGAACTCAACAAGGTCACTATCAAGAATCGATACCCTCTTCCACCAATAGATGATCTTTTCGACCAGCTTCAAGGATCCAGTTACTATTCCAAGATTGATTTAAGGTCTGGTTACCATCAGCTTCGAGTCCGTGAGGAGGACATCGAAAAGACAGCCTTCAGAACACGCTATGGTCATTATGAGTTCTTGGTCATCCCTTTTGGGCTGACAAATGCACCAGCTGTGTTCATGGATCTCATGAACCGTGCGTGCAAATCCTATCTGGATAAGTTCGTCATAGTATTTATCGACGACATCCTCATCTACTCCAAGACGAAAGAAGAACACGAGGAACATCTACGGTTAATCTTAGAATTGTTAAAGAAAGAACAACTCTACGCAAAATTCTCTAAGTGCGATTTTTGGATCCGAGAGGTTCAATTCCTGGGTCACATTGTCAACGAGCAAGGTATTCACGTTGACCTAGCCAAGATCGAGGCCATTAAAAGTTGGCCTACTCCTAGAGCTCCTACGAAGATTCGCCAATTCCTAGGTTTAGCGGGTTACTACCGTCATTTTATAAAGGGATTTTCTCAGTTAGCTCACCCATTGACTGCTCTTACGCATAAAGGGGTTCAATACAGATGGGATGACAAGGAAGAGGCAGCCTTCCAAGCTTTGAATGAGAAACTCTGTACTGCACCCATATTATCTCTACCTGATGGGATTGACGACTTCGAGGTTTACTGTGACGCGTCAATCCAGGGACTCGGATGTGTTTTGATGCAAAGAGGTAAAGTTATCGCATACGGATCAAGGCAACTAAAGTCTCATGAGAAGAATTACACAACTCACGACCTAGAGTTGGGCGCAGTCGTATTTGCTTTGAAATTTTGGAGACACTACTTATATGGTACAAAATGTACGATATTCACTGATCACAAGAGTCTCCAGCACATATTTGAACAGAAGGAACTCAACATGAGGCAACGTAGGTGGGTCGAATTGCTAAACGACTACGATCTAGCAATAAAGTATCATCCAGGCAAGGCCAACGTCGTGGCCGATGCCTTGAGTAGAAAAGAGCATGTTAAACCTAGAAGGGTTCGAGCTCTTCAATTAACGATCCATACGGGGTTACCGGATAGACTCCGGGATGCTCAGAAAGAGGCCCTGAAGGAGGAGAATTTTGGGTCTGAATCATTACGTGATGTCGATGGAACTTCTGAAGTTAAGTCCGATGGACTTCGTTATTATAAGGATCGTATATGGGTACCTCTCCATGGAAATCTTAGAGAACTGGTGATGGACGAGGCCCACAAGTCCCGTTATTCAATCCATCCAGGTTCAGACAAAATGTATCAAGACTTAAAAGAGTTATATTGGTGGCCCAATATGAAAGCTGACATCGCTAGGTATGTTAGCAAGTGCTTGACGTGTGCAATGGTCAAAACGGAACATCAAAAGCCAGCAGGATTACTGCAACAACCTAAAATTCCTTAATGGAAATGGGAAGAAATATCGATGGATTTCATCACGGGATTGCCCCGTACTTCTGGTGGTAACGATATCATTTGGGTTATCGTTGACCGATTAACAAAATCCGCTCATTTCCTAGCTATCAAGGAAAGTGACAAAACAGAGAAACTTGCAAAGATATACCTCAAGGAGATTTTCAAGCTTCACGGAGTGCCTTTGTCTATTATCTCCGACCGAGACCCTAGGTTTGCTTCAAACTTTTGGAGATCCTTACAAGCAGCGATGGGCACTCGCTTAGATATGAGTACCGCGTATCATCCTCAAACAGATGGACAGACTGAACGTACGATCCAAACTCTCGAGGATATGCTTAGAGCATGTGTGCTCGACTTCGAAAAAATGGGAAACGCATCTACCTCTGGTAGAATTCTCCTATAAAAACAGTTACCATACCAGTATTGGAGCCGCTCCATTTGAGGCTCTACGGACGAAAATGCAGATCACCGGTCTGTTGGACCGAGGTCGGTGAGAGTCAACTCACTGGACCTGAACTAGTGCACGAGACCACTGAAAGAATCGTGCAGATCAGAAACCGCATGAAAGCGGCAAGAGATAGACAAAAGAGTTATGCAGATAAACGCCGAAGGCCGTTAGAATTCGAAGTCGGCGACAAAGTACTACTGAAGGTCTCGCCTTGGAAAGGCGGCGTACGCTTTGGCAAGTGCGGAAAGTTAAATCCCCGCTATGTAGGACCATTCGAGATCACCGAAAGCATTGGTCCGGTGGCTTACCATTTAAATTTACCCCCTGAATTGGATGGAGTACACAACGTGTTTCACGTTTCAAACTTGAGGAAGTGTTTAGCTGATGACACTCTCATAGTTCTGTTAGAGGAACTACAAATCGATGAAAATCTGCGATTTATCGAACAACCTGTGGAAATCATGGGACGTGAGGAGAAAACTTTGAAACGAAGTAAAATTCCCATCGTCAAGGTGAGATGGCAATCTAAGCGTGGACCGGAGTTCACATGGGAACGAGAAGATCAGATGAGGAAGAAATATCCTCACCTATTTGATCAAGCGTCAACATCTAGTTAAGGTATGAGTTAAATTTTGGGACAAAATTGCCTTAACAAGGGGATGATGTAGCAACCCTAAAATTTTTCTTTTTCCTTCCACAGTAACCGTATCAACTTAAGGCAATTTTCGGGACGAAAATTCCTTAACAAGGGGATGATGTGACAACCGGCAAATTCCCGGGTTAATCCCGTTAATAACTTGTGTTATATTTCGATAACGTCCGTTACTTCGATTAACTAGAATAGTTACACGAGCGATGCACATGAGTCTAGACGTCGGTTAACTTAGTTAAACGTATATAATTATTAATTATATATAAATTATATGTCATGGTTTTATGAAAACGTTTTGTCATTTTATGTGACAATTATATCTATGGTGTTATGTTGTATATAAATATATATATATACACATTATATTTTATATTTTTATGTGACAGTGTGTTACATAAACTAAACGAAGTGTTTCTATATCTTTGTAGGAATTTAAAAACATATAGCTATGGGGTTATAGCTATGATTTTATGTGAACCAATTAGGGCTACTTGGGTTAGTTCTCAAACTTCCTTTTTATTAAAACAAACTCACAAAGGGCAACACTGTAAATTTCGAAACATGATATTATTTCTTGCAAATAAAAGAGGGACTAAAGCTGTCATTTTTAGAAAAATGATTTGAAACATAAGCACCGTCGGTCGTATCTTCTTTCGGTAACTGACTATGCCCTTAAATCCTAATTCAAGATGGGAGTTACAATCTTTAATCATTACTATGACCGGTCGTCAGAAACCTGATCATTTTGAAAATAACAATTCATTTCATCACCCTAAAAACACCCTCTCGGAGTCTCCCCTTCTATCGTCCCTGTTTCCCGTCGATCAAGCACCACCGAAGGAGTTTTTTTTTCTCTCGGACAATCACATCGTCGAGGACGATTTCTGGCCACCGCAAGTCTTCGTCGGGCAACAAGCGAGCCGCAGGATCATCACCGTCACAAGCTCGGCCTTCGGTTCAAAGTTTTTCTTTTCATCGTCTCGTTGCTCGGTCTCATATTCGAGGTAATCCTAAACCATAGTGTTCGATTTTGAAGTTCTTTTTGGTTCGTTTTGATAGCCCCTGTGGATTTCGTGAAAACTTTTGTGTCACGTTAATGGTGGTCGGGAGTTTAGGGTTTATTGCGAGGAAGATGACAGCGATTTGCAACTGATCATATATTTTAAATGCCACATGGATTCCGTCCTCAGGGCCTGGCCGAATGGCCAAGGCTTTTGATCTGTATCGACAAGGTCGCCGGTTCGAACCCTCCCTGCCCCAATCCTTTTTCAGATTTTTTTTTTCTGATCCAGTTTATCCTGTCACTAATGAACAAAAACCTTGGACTGCGATTTCGTTAACAAACAAGCCTCTAGCCCAGTGGCTAGGGCGCTGTTTTATAACCTCCAGGTCACGGGTTCGAGTCCCGTGACCCCTATTTCTGTGGTTTTATTTCTTTTTAATGATTTAAAGCATCATTTGGACCAAAACCCAAAACTACTAATACATGTCTATTAAATCTCGTCCCGTGAAGTTTCTTTTGACCCAGTTAGGGTTCTCGTTGAATTTTTATATTACGAAAATATTATGATTTAAATGAATTAAAATTCGATGGTCTCGTTATTACTAATATAAATAAGTTTTAAAAACATAGAAGAATATATATATTTGATTTATTTGTCATACGGACATTTTAAAGATTTTCTTTAAACTATCGAATTTTGACACGACATATAAGTATATATATTGGACGTTTTATTTTTCACACTTTCGATTACGCCTCGATATTTATATTTACGAAAATATATATATATTTATCCGATGATCCCTACATTCATTATTTGGAATAACATACGCACAGTGATTTTTGTAAATCTTCGTGTCCTCGATTAAATATCATTTTTTTACTGCTTCCGAACAAACAACTTTTATCACGTATTGAAATTGTCACATATGGCATATTTGGAATTACTTGATCTAATACCTTCGTCTAGGATATGTTACTCATGTGCAGACACACACTTACTTATGTAAAATCGATAGGTGCTTGGTAGTTACGCAAGACTCGGAGTCTTACTAAATTGTAGCAGCGCACCCTAAGGTGAGTTACACAATCTTTACGTTACGTTCGGTTTTGGACGATAACACACACAAACACGTTACACCCGGGTTAGGGTGATAATGCAACAACGTTTATGTATGATTAAAGTAGAAATCCAACATATATCACATGTTCACGTAAAATGCTTATCTTTGAAAGTCCTTACTTATCGAACCGTTAATAGTTTATAGCGAGGGGATATTGGGTAGTACTACTGGGGTCTGACAAACCCACACTCAGTGGGCACGAGATGCACCACCCGACTGGCGGTCGGACTGAGGACAATGTCAGCCTAACTTACCGTGATTGAGTAGACACGAGGAAGGCAAACCACGTAAGGAATTATTCCTACAACTAATTGGTCAGCTTCGGTTGCGAACGTTTTAGTGACATGAACTTAGGCTCGCTACCTACGATATGGATTGTACTGTTAATATACATGCTTACATACGAATAAAAAAACTGTTGTATTCGTACTGCATAACTATAATAGTTATACTTATGTGCTTATGTGAACTCACCAACATTAGTTGACACTTGCTCTTATGCATGTTTTGTAGGACGCTAGGAGAATCGGATTTTTGGGCACGTACGCTGGTTAAACTTTATTTTTGGGAACTTGCTTTTAAAACCTTTATCTTGAACTTTATTTACTTGTCGGGCGCTTGCTTTGCGCAACATAACTTTTATAAACTTCCGCTAAACTTTAACTCTGGTTTGATATTTCCCGTTTGGAAATATATTTACGTTTTGAACCCTAAACTTATGTTTGATATAACTAATGACTCGGGTCCTGGTCTGGTTCACACCCCACATGGTTAAACTTATGTGCTTATGTGAACTCACCAACATTAGTTGACACTTGCTCTTATGCATGCTTTGCAGGACGCTAGGAGAATCGGATTTTTGGGCACGTACGCTGGTTAAACTTTATTTTTGGGAACTTGCTTTTAAAACCTTTATGTTGAACTTTATTTACTTGTCGGGCGCTTGTATTGCGCAACATAACTTTTATAAGCTTCCGCTAAACTTTAACTCTGGTTTGATATTTCCCGTTTGGAAATATATTTACGTTTTGAACCCTAAACTTATGTTTGATGTAACTAATGACTCGGGTCCTGGTCTGGTTCACAGCCCACACGGTTAAACTCCGTTAGTGGAAATTGGAGGTGTGACAACAAGAGAGTAACCGAGTGTGGAGATGATGAAATCTTGTATAGTGGTGTGAGATTCCATTCTCGAGAGAGAGAGAGAGAGAGTCATGGATTTCGATTAGAGAGTGTTTGTCATGATTTCTATGTTGTAATCATTCGATTAATGAAATCATTCGACTTAGTTCATCATCTTTCTTGTATGATTTCCTAGATTCTTCTCCATCATCATCGTCTCGGGTTTTACGCATCCGATCTTTGTTTTCGCTCAAATTCATGATTCTTGTAGTGAAAATCGGTCCTTACAAATGGTATCAGAGCGAGGTAACCGATTAGATTTCTTCTCACGATGAATATGGTCACTCGAATTTGGATTTTGAGCTTGAATAAGGTGAAGATTTGAAAACTCATTTTGGAGATTTTTTTCTAGATTATTCTTTTTTTTGGATGATTCTGGATGGATTCTGATGATATGGATGATTGATTCGTGTTATGGAATTCATCTTGATGCATTTTTACCTTCAACATGTTCAAATCTGGTGAGAAATTGAAGATCAGAAGCTGTTTTTTCGTAACTTTTGCGGTTTTCCCGTTTTTTTGAGTTTTTGAAGATTTTTTAACTTGATTCTTGGTTTTCAGGGTTTTTCTTCATGGATTTGGATGAAACGAGGTATGATTCTCAATGGAAAATGCATTCCAGATCCATTGGAAGCATCCGTTTTTTCTGAATCTCAACCGTTTGGGCTGATCTGGAAAAACACACACTAGTGTGTGTTTCATGGTGTTCTTCGTGTTCTTGAGGATTTCCAGAATGTGGGGCTGATTCGAATAGTTTTTGCTGCTATTTGGGATGTGTAAGTGGCCATAGCATGTTCTACAATAGATTTGTGTCATGAATCACTCGTTTCCATTCTCTTTTGGGACTGTTTCGAGAATCGAAGGGTATGTGTTCTTCACTTGTGTTCTTCATTTTCCAGATCTGTTCATCACTGTGTTTGAAGCTTTGAAGATGTTCTTAGCAAACTTCCACTGTTCTTAGCGTACTTGTTTTCTCCTTAGCGAACTTCATCCATTTTAGCGAACTTGAAGCATGCCTTAGCGAACTTGAGTCCTTGGTAAACTTGAGGGATGTCTTAGCGAACTTCTAAGACCCTAAGCGGACTTCTGGTATTCCTTAGCGGACTTGGGGAGCTTAAAGAACTTGTTTCTGGGTTTTCGCTCAAGATCGTTTCGATGGATTTTGTTCGTATAGGGTTGTAGAGGATGAGCTCACGAGTCCAGGGATATAAGATACGTTGAAAATGGTCGAGTATTATGTGGGATATAGCTATTATACGGTTTTCCGGTAACTATGGCGATTTTCTGATGAGTTATATTAGGGTTTCGGTTGTAGATGAATTCATAAAGGTGACGATGACGTGTCGGGTTTCTACTGGTCACGAGAGAATTCTCTCTCTCCTCCTTTTGTCGGATTCTCCCATAACGTTTTTGCTTGTCGTGCTCGGATTGGCTATAGACAATCAAGTGGACCCCGCCAGCCGAACCGTTAGAAGTACTAATGATGTTGGCTCCTGATTGGCTCAGACACCCCACACACGGATTAGGCCAGTCAATCGTTGGATCTCTCTTAATCTGACCGGTGATCCTTTCCTTTGTGCTCTCTCAGCTCAAATCGGATTGGCCAGATCCGTTTCACACGGATCAGCCTATTAGCCCTTGGATGCCACAAATTTCAACCGTTGGATCAGTTTCATTTCTCAATTCTAATTGGGTGAAATCCATTAACTTGAATTATGGTTTTCTTGAGGGATTTTCACCATTAATTAATATTTGTAGCATTTCGTTAAACACGGGGATTTTTCTTTCAGTCTTTTACGAGACTAAAGGATATAACGCCTCAACGGAATTGCAGAATTTTTTTTATTCGTCAAGGAATTATTCTAATTATATTTGGGGTTCTCGTTTATTGGCGTCGCGCGCGTTAGCTATCGAACACTAACAGGTTAGCTTTATTCTCCGGTTAATTATGCAGCTTTCTCGTTATGGTCTCACGGTTATTATCTTTAGTTGATGCCGCGCGGATGTCAACTAACCAGATTAACTGGAATCTCAGTTAAATATTGGATCGTGCCGTTTCAACCGGTATTTCTCAGAAATCTTCACGGAATATTTTTCCGAGCTCATTTTTCTTCGCCTAAAATTACGAATACTCCGGTTATGAATATTTTACGCCCGGGATCTCAGATTTTCACAGATTTGACACTTATCTTTATTTTAGCATCCAACCCCAGTCACGCGGAACACAAGATTTATTCATGGATCATTCACAACTGTCAGCATCTGAATTCTGGTTTTTCGCAAGATTGTCCGATTTCAAGATTGTTTATCTGGTTTCTCTAGGCAACCAATCGCGACGGTTCGACTCTCCGCATCTAATTTTTACGCTTTCGACTGGATGTTTTTGGAGAGATTTAGAGAAATAGGAGGAATTATTATGGAACTGGATTATCGGGTTGATTATCCGGAGTTAGAGCATGTTCGATGATTGACTGGTTTATCTTATTCAGTTTGTTACGGTTGTGACTCCGATGTTCAGTATTTTCTTAGTATTGTACCCGACCGTGTGAACCGAGTGAGTGGAACACTTGGATCTCAACTGGAGCCACAAGAACAAAAGAAGCTTATTCAGAGGGGGAATCTCTACAAAAGATTGTCTCTGGTTTATCAGTTTCTCATTGGAGATGTATGACATAGCGACTCTTCAGTAGTTGAACAGATTTGAAAGCATCAGTCAAGGGGGAATATGTTGGAACAAAAATTTATTTGACTGACGCCATCAAATCTGTTTACCAAAGCATTCGACTAAAGAATCCATCGTGAATTGATTCAGATATGCGAGTTGTGATGCTCGAGGCTTGCGAGATTGGACCGAAGACCGTTTTCTGGAAAGTCAACCATTCGGGTCAACGGTCAACGTAAAAGTCAACGGAAGATCGATTCGAGCGAGTCAAGCTTCGGATTAATTGAATCAACTTTGATTTAAATGATTTTTATGTTTATTTCATTTATCTGTATTTTGTTTAGTTATTATGTTTTTCACTTGTTAGTCACCCTCACTATATATATAGTGAGGGTGCCCCAATACAAGAGAGTCTCTTAGTGTGGAGATGATGAAATCTTGTAGAGTGGTGTGAGATTTCATTTGTGGCGACCCTAAAACTTTTGCTTTCTTTCCCCAGCAACAACAGCAACGACGACAGCTGAGGCTGCGAACGCTACAACGCAAGAATAATTTTCGGGACGAAAATTCCAATTACAAGGCGATGATGTGACATCCGATAATTTCAAGGTTAACTTCCGTTAGACAATCTCCGTTAGTTACGTTATAAGTATTAACTTAGTAACTAATGCTTAACTAGGCCGAATACGTCCACGACCTTTGGTTGATCACCGAACCCGTCCATATGTGTTTATTTATTGAATTGTCTCTATGAGGAAGTATGTGCAACATGTTTGTTGATTAATTGTGTAATTGCGTGACATTCATGAACCGTGCTTATCTTGCTTAGAATGTAAATTGGTCACTTTTGGGTTCCAGCGAAACTACCGGGCGAAACTATAGTGTCGCCCGGCTAGCTTAACCTTTGACTTACAGAGTCAGTTTCGCTTGGCCAGCGAAACTAGCCAGCGAAACTAGCCCCTGATATATAATAACATAAAACCCTAGAGATCTCATTTTTGCCT